>CM038682.1:476572314-477102546 GCA_021605205.1 Aegilops longissima
TAGGACACACCCAGGAGGAACACAAGGATGGATGCCCTCATTGTGAGGAGAAACACCCAGCTGAGGAATGCCCAACTAGTCAGGTGACTTGTTTCTTGTGTGAAGGAACCACCCACTACCCGACTCAGTGTCACATTTACCCCATGGTGCAACAAACTATTCAGGAGCAGGAAGAAGGAATGAAAGAAGCCCTCCGAGAAGTTATGAAAGAACTGTGACGAAGGAATGTGTTGAAGACCACGATGGAGAAGGCCTCAACAGATTTTACTCCAATGCCCGCTATTCATGTGGAGAAGAAGGACATTTTTCACAGTATTGCACCAAGGAAAGAAAAGAGTATCTGGGACACTTCCCGACGGAAGCAATAGAGTTTGATCCACAGGGAATAGAAGGTTTGATCAGAACGAAGAAAGCCAGGAAGAGAAAACAAAGGCACCCTCAGAACAACCCAATTTCTGCAAAGAGGGACAAGAGTCATATTACCTGTTTTGAATGTAAGGACGTCGGGCATTATGCCAATCATTGTCTCGAAAGGAAGCAAGGAACTCAAGGAGCAGGCACCATCTCCAAGAAGCCCAAAGACTTATCAAAAGTTATTTGTTTTCATTGCAAGGAAGCAGGACATTATGCTACTAAATGTCCCGACAAGATGAAAGCTGGAGTTGAGTAGTTGGAATTTTGATATTGGAAACAAGAGTAGTAGAAATCAATTTCATTTTCATGAGTTCAATGAGTTGAGTTATGTAATGGGTGCTCAGAGATTGTAACGAATGCATGAATCAATAAAGTTAAGGTGTGATGATTTCATATGTTGAATTTTATGAGTTGTTACTCCATGAACAAAGAGTTTTGACCATTTTCGAGGATATGAGAAAAATATGGTCTATGGAAGAATTTGTGCATTTCAAGGGTGGTAGTACCCTGTGAGGACACCTGACCCATGGAAATGATAATGATATTCCACGGAGTGAAGTTTGGACAAAATGAGTTGGAGTTTTATTTGATATGATCGATATGAAGAAAGGAAGTACTGATGGAATTAAAGTCGGTGTAATGTTGGAATATGGAACAAATGTAACTCGAGGATGAGTTAAAGCTATACATGTGTTGAAGTGGGCCATAACCACATGCACCCAAGAATTAATAAGGATCAAGTACCCACTGGAGAAAGAAATTTTGGGAATAGACTACGATTTGATCAGCAGACGTTTCTTAGGAGGTTACGAAAACCCGAGATTGTGAAGAACGATAGATGTTTTGTTCAGCTTGCAGAACCAATGAAGTTACCCGAACCCTGCTCGAGGACAAAAGAAATTCTGCAATGCTTGTGAGGATGCCCGAGTGTTAGAAATGCGAGATTCGCTAAACCTTATACAGGGTAATGATTTGGGTGTGGAATGGATTGATCACCATACCGACTTACTCTTGTCATTCGCTCTTGCTATTTGGAATGGTAAATCTGAGTGACTTACCCATAGTAGAGAGACGACGGTGTCAAAGCCTTGTTTAAACCCTAGAATGGTAGGACGGTTGATCCATGTACAGGCAACTGTTGCCAATCATAGGATATACGGTGAGATTTAGCCGAGACCCATTTCCTGTAGAAGAAACCATTAATTGTTGACCACCACGAGAATATCGAATAGTTGATTAGGGTTGGCGATGGACACATCACTCGAAGACCAAGTCTCGGAAGGAACTCACCATGAATGAAAGGACTCCGAGATTGGAGGAAAAGGTTATACCCCTACCGAAAGAGCCTCAGTGAAAGAGTTATCCCGGAGCGACACTGTCAACCCAAAGGGATGGAGAACCTGAGTTCCGTTGGAACCATAACCCTGCTTTTAAGTGTGGTAGCACACTAGACCATTCTGATCGATGGATTTGCTGGAAGACCTCCAAACCCTAACCTTTTCTTGCTAGCCTCTTCGAATCTCGAGGACGAGATTCATTTTAAGTGTGGTAGATTTGTAACATCCCAAAATTCTAAATTTTGGAATGTTATATTAAATAAATAATTCTGATTGTTTGTTTGATTGTTGAGTGATTGATTGTGTGAAATTGAGTGGAATTTGAAACTTTTTTTGGAAGTTGAATGAGAGGGAATGAAATGACTTTCCCCGGCTTTCACTTTGCCTTTTGATATCCATGAATTCAAATTCAATTCAAACACAAAACCCTAGAGAGAAAATGATATGACTTCTTCCATTTAAATAAATGAAAAGGGTTTTGAAAAGATTTGAATTCGCTTGGAAATATTTCAAATTCAGAAACTTTATGCAACTCAATGGTTTTCATGAGGGAAGATAAAATGACTTCTTCAGAGTATATGAAATATGAGTTGGAAGTTAAAAAGAATCAAACTGAAAGTCATTTGGAAGTATTTTAAAATCCCCTTTCAATTTGGAATTATTTGGATTTTATTCAAATTATTTTTCTCCTAAAAATAAATAAATGGGAATAAGGGTAAAATGATTCCCTTCAATGGAAAATTAGGAGAAAATAATTTTGAAATCATTTTGGTGTGTTAAAAATGATTTTTGTTGGGTTTTATTGCAACAGCAACACTATTTGAGTTTTGTAAATTTTTGAGGATTTTATTTGAACTTGAAAAAGAGTTCATGTTGTAGGAAATCTTTTTCTGAAAATTTTGATATATTATATGTCTATGTAATATTATTTATTTATTTATTTATGTATGTTTTATTGTCTATGTTTTATAAAAAAAATGCAAACGCCCGAAGCCCCGGAGGCCCATCTTCCCCTCTCCTTTCCTCGGCCCACCCACGCCAGTTGGCTGATCGCCCGCCAAGACGCGCTCAAACCCTCCCCACCGGCCGCCCGCTCTCTCCTCGCCTGTCTGCTTGACCGTTGGGTCCCACCTTTGATCGCCCCACCCGCATCTCCTCTTCTTCCTCCCCACGCCAGAACCACCTTGCCTTGGCCAGTATCCCGGAGATCGCGGGATCCTCTCCCCGATCTTTCCCCTCCTCCAAGGCGCCTCCCCTATAGGTACCCCGCCTCCTCGACCTGTCCCCCTCCTTTCCCCTCACCGAAACCCTCTCCCTCACCCGTACTGCGTCGCCGGAGCCCGAGCTCCGCCGCCACGCCATTGCCGCCGCAGCACTCGACCCCTACCACCTTACCGCCACCTGAGATCACCACCGTAACCCCATCGCTCGTCCGCATCTCCCCGTGCCCTCTCCCAAGACCGAAACCCACCTGAGCACCGTCATCCGCCGACGCCCGAACGCCATCGCCGCCTCAACCTCACCGCCGTCCTCCTCTGACGTCCCCGAGCTCACCGCCGACCACCAACGTCATCGCCGTTGTCTTCCGCATCGCCTGGGCGTCTTCACCGTCGTCTAGGACCATCGGAGGCCTCGCCTGCGTCGTCCCCGAGCCGCCACCGCCGCGGACGACCTCGCCGGAGCTTGCCCCCCCCCCACGGTGAGCCATTCTCCTCCGTCCGATCTGTTATTGACGGCATAGATTAGATGTAATGAACGGGTAGGGTTTTTTTAGATTAGATTGGTTCAGTTCGGTTTATTCTCTGGTTTAGATCTAACCGGCCTTTAGGTTTTTTTTTTAGTCGCATCGTATACCGTTTTTCTTAAGCAGTGGTCGTCCGCCAGTTCAGCTCCCGCAGTGCACGCATGTAGCTAGTCAGAAGCTGCCACGTAGCAGTGGCCGATTTGTAGCGCTTCTGTTTTTTTTCTTTTTTAATTTACAGAAATAGTTCCTGTTTTAGATTACTAATATCTTTTAGGTTTCAAGTCCAAATTGAGTGATTATTTTTGCATTAGATTCAAAATTTCTCGAAGTTTCTGTTAGAACAATTGGATTTCAGATTTGAGTAGTTTTAATTTGAGTTTGACGAAATTTGTTCAAATCACTAATTTGGCCGTATCTTGAGTTTTATAAAATATTTTTGATTGATTCTTTTTTCTACGGTTTTGTTATTGTTTTGTCTACCAGAGTCATATAGTGATTTATTTTTAGTTTATTTTAAATTAAGTTTTTGGCAAAACAGTACTGTTTTAGTTATACTTTTGTTTTAGTCTTTTCTTTATTGTTTTATTAGTTTCAAATTATTTCTTTTGTCACTCTTGAAAATTTAGTTTTGTTTCTGTTAGTCAACAAAATAAAATTTTGTTTTTATTTTAAAATTTTATTTTTCTTAGTTTTGTATGAAAACTTGTTTAGGTTATAGTTAGTGTTTCATAAAAGCTTTTTATTTGTTTCTTTTTGCTATTAAAAGTTTATGAAAAATACTTTCTGTTAAAATTACTTGTTTTACATTTTATTTTCTGTTTATTTATTATGTTGGTATTTTCTTTGTTGTTAAATTTTACTTAGCACAAAGCTATTTTGGGTTATGTCTTAGAATTTTCTTTAGTAGTTTTCTTGTGTAGTTTTAATTGGTTTGTTTTATTTTGTGTTCTTTGTGATTTGCATTTTATTTGTTGATTTTTTTTGTGAGTGTTAGAAATTGCTTGCTAGTATGTTTGCTTATGTGAATACTATGTTTTACTATATAGATTTTCATCGGAGAGTTGCGTATAGTGCTATCAAGTTTTGCGAGAGCGATATTATCTTCATCAACATACCAGGCAAGTTCACTTTGACCATGTTTTTCATACCTATGTGTTTTATTGCATCTAGTGTCATCTTCGCAACAATCCCTTCAGTAGTGATATTGAATCCTTGTAGTTGATTAGTATGCATGAGGTAGGAACCCATCACCCTGTTACCAAGCCCGGACGTTATTTATTTTAATGCTACGCTATAGTAGACGGGGTTGGTATGAGTGCTCGGAGTGGTGTGAGAATGGAGGATCTCGTCAATGACGACAACTCCATGATGGAATCTGCAAGGACTGCATCTTCAAGGCCTCAAGACTTCAAGACTCGAGACAAGAATTCAATACGCACTCTTTGGGTGAAGGGCGGTTGACGGGCACCTGGAGAAACCAGTGGTTGGCGGGATGCATGGAGAAGCGCCATGACATCTTATGGAAAGCTTCACCCAGACTCAAAAGACGGAAGAATACTTCATGCCCGAAGCTTACTGTGCAACCGCAAGTCACTATGGGCTCTGGCTTGGTTGACCTTAGTTGTGACTCTGGCTAGGACGGTGCTAGCAGATGTAGAACTACGGTAGGATTGAATGAGCACCGGACGGTGGTCGGGGAACTCTTGGAAGACCATGTTTGGTCATCCGTTCTCAAACACCACGAAGTGCGAGAACGTAAAGAGAGGGATCGAATCTTGCGAGTAAAGTGTACAAACCTCTGCAGAGGGTTAAAACCTAATCGATTAGCCGTGTCCCCGGTTACAGACAATTGAGCATCTGGACTTAGATCTATCTCGGAACTCTCAACACCGGGTCGATAATTTAATTGTGGGCAACATATGATGATTTTGGGCTATGAGACATCGGTTGGCGGAACCATGTCATGATAGAAAACTCCATAGTACAGACTTCATTTATTCCTTTGATGTAGGGAAAAATAAAACCAGCTTTTATGCAAACAAAACTCAGATACAGAGCCACAAAGCCATATTGCATATAGTATAGTTTTATCATCTGTTCTTTTTATTGTGATCTTGCGGTACATTCAATGTATTGACCTACACGGCTGCAACGTCTCATGTTGCGTATACTTTTCTTCCGACGAGTAAGAGTGCAGTATGTGGTTACGGTCTACACTCAACCTGCCGATGGCGTTGATGGGACTCCACATCTGTTTGACTGTTTCCGCTAAGTATTGCGAGGTATATATCATTTGCGTTATTTATACATGTGATTGCACTTTGATATATACATTGATGTCTTGTGTGTGCCAAAGATACTTGATCCAGGATGGCACAGATACACAGAGGCTTGACCGTCTGAGGTCGGGTCGCTACACGATAACTGTTACAAAACATGATCATCTCATACAACAATTTATATATCATCACGTCTTGACCATATCACATCACAGCAAGCCCTGCAAAAAAAAAGTTAGACGTCTTCTACTTTCTTGTTGCAAGTTTTACGTGGCTGCTACGGGCTTAGCAAGAACCGTTCTTACCTACGCATCAAATACCACAACGATTTTTCGTCAAATGTGTTGTTTTAACCTTCAACAAGGACCAGGCGTAGTCACACACGATTCAACTAAAGTTGGAGAAACAGACACCCACTAGCCACCTATGTGCAAAGCACGGCGGTAGAACCAGTCTCATGAACGCGGTCATGTAATGTTAGTCCAGGCCGCTTCATCCAACAATACCACCGAATCAAAGTATGACATGCTGGTAAGAAGTATGACTATTATCGCCCACAACTCTTTGTGTTCTACTCGTGCATATAACGCATAGACGTGACTCGGATGCCACTGTTGGGGAACGTAGTATTTTAAAAAAAATCCTACGATCACGCAAGATCTATCTAGGAGAAGCATAGCAACGAGCGGGGAGAGTGTGTCCACGTACCCTTGTAGACCGAAAGCGGAAGCGTTTAGTAACGCAGTTGATGTAGTCGAACGTCTTCGTGATCCAACCGATCAAGTGCCGAACGCATGGCACCTCCGCGATCTGCACACGTTCAGCTCGGTGACGTCCCTCGAACTCTAGATCCAGCTAAGGCCGAGGAAGAGTTTCGTCATCACGACGGCGTGGTGACGGTGATGATGAAGTTACCGACGCAAGGCTTTGCCTAAGCACTACGACGATATGACCGAGGTGGAAAACTATGGGGGGGGGGGGCACCGCACACGGCTAAGAAATCAACTTGTGTGTTTATGGGGTGCCCCCTCCACCGTATATAAAGGAGGGGAGGAGGGGGCCGGCCGGCCTCAAGGGGCGCGCCCAAGGGGAGGGAATCCTACTCCTACTAGGAGTAGGTTCCCCCCTTTCCCAGTCCAACAAGGAGGGGAAGGAAGGAGGAAGGGGAGAGAAGGAAGGAGGGTTCGTCGCCCCCACCCCTTGTCCAACTCGGACTGGGGGTGCGCGCCACCTCCTGGCCGGCCCTATCTCCTCTAAGGCCCATGGTGGCCCATTAACTTCCCCCGGGGGGGGGGGGTTCGGTAACCCTCCAGCACTCCGGTTTTAGCCGAAACTCTCCGGAACACTTCCGGTGTCCGAACAACATGGTCCAATATATCAATCTTTATGTCTCGACCATTTCGATACTCCTCGTCATGTCTGTGATCTCATCCGGGACTCCGAACAACCTTCGGTACATCAAATCACATAAACTCATAATACCAATCGTCATCGAACGTTAAGCTTGCGGACCCTACGGGTTCGAGAACTATGTAGACATGACCGAGACACTTCTCCGGTGAATAACGAACAACGGAACTTGGATGCTCATATTGGTTCCTACATATTCTACGAAGATCTTTATCGGTCAAACCGCACAACAACATACGTTGTTCCCTTTGTCATTGGTATGTTACTTGCCCGAGATTCGACCGTCGGTATCATCATACCTAGTTAAATCTCGTTACCGACAAGTCTCTTTACTCGTTCTGTAGTGCATCATCCTGCAACTAACTCATTAGTCACATTGCTTGCAAGTCTTATAGTGATGTGCATTACTGAGAGGGCCCAGAGATACCTCTCCAACAATTGGAGTGACAAATCCTAACCTCGATCTATGCCAACTCAACAAACACCATCGGAGACACATGTAGAGCATCTTTATAATCACCCAGTTAAGTTGTGACGTTTGATAGCACACTAAGTGTTCCTCTGGTATTCGGGAGTTGCATAATCTCATAGTCATAGGAACATGTATAAGTCATGAAGAAAGCAATAGCCATAAACTAAACAATCATAGTGCTAAGCTAATGGATGGGTCTTGTCCATCACATCATTCTCTAATGATGTGATCCCGTTCATCAAATGACAACACATGTCTATGGCTAGGAAACTTAACCATCTTTGATTAATGAGCTAGTCTAGTAGAGGCATACTAGGGACACTCTGTTTATCTATGTATTCACACATGTACTAAGTTTCGGGTAAATACAATTCTAGCATGAATAATAAACATTTATCATGATATAAGGAAATATAAATAACAACTTTATTATTGCCCCTAGGGCATATTTCCTTCAGTTTCGGTCTACTTGTCTCGTACGTGATGTCTATATACATGATCATTGCCTTGGATATCGTCATGATTATTTTTTTCTATCAATTACCCAACAATAATTTGTTTACCCACCATATGCTATTTTCAAGAGATAAGCCTCAAGTGAAAACTTTGACCCCCGGGGTCTACTTTTATGATTTTATCATATATTAAAAAACCTAAAAATACCTTGCTGCAATTTTACTTTATTTATTTTATTTTGTATTTTGGTTCTATCTATCTATCAATCACTAGACAATTTAATATTGCAAGTAACTGTCGAGTGATTGGCAACCCTTTGTTCGTGTTGGGTGCAAGGATTTGTTATTTTGTGTGCAGGTGCTGCTAACGAGGTGTTCCTTAGTTCTCCTATTGGATTGATAACCTTGGTTCTTAACCGAGGGAAATACTTATCTCTACTGTACTGCATCATCCTTTCCTCTTCAAGGAAATCCCAACGCAACTCACAAGCAGCATGTCCAATTTGCTCATAGAATATTATCAATTCGATTAATGTACGGTCCTAGGGAAGCCAATGGCTTGGCACACTTTTAGTCAGACATGCGTCAATGGCTTTGGGAAACATCTGGGATGTGACTATGTCAGTACCTGGATCATAGCTGACAAACACAGTCGACGATAATATACCGAGAATACATCATGTGTCATGTATTACATGGCAAATCCAGTGCTTTATAATACACACCTGATTAGCTCATATGCTACCTTACAATATAATCATGCAACGGAGATATCATTCTAGTCTTGTGGAGTCCATGCGCTCACAGGAATAAGTTAGCTATAGCATATCGTAAACCTACTTTGTACCTTCCATTCTATATAGTAAACGTGCAACATGATATGTTACAACCACAAGGGTCAATACATAGAATCTATTGGCAAGCTTCACTAGGATTGGCTTGTTTGATAAAGTAAACATGCAAAGTGGTGCAGGTGGGTAGCACTCCTGGTAAATCCCCGTTTGTAGCCAGAAGCATTTGAGCATATGGGTTACCCACTAAATTCCCGGTTTCCCCATGTCTTTCTTCAAGAGTTCTAGTAAATCCCCGGTCCTCGGAGATCAGTTCCACACTCCCCCTTGGTTCAACCCATTCATTTTATTTAAGAAGAGGTGATGAGATCAAACTAACAATTCTCAGATGAGTTGCTCAAAAGTTTTCCATAACCGGTAGCACGACTAATCATGATCAATTTTATACATTCTTGAGAGGTTTGTGTACTTTACCTGTGATTCCCAATCACACCCTTATGCCACTAAACTTCATTTGTGAAGTAGACAGGTAGATCAAGACAAAACCTTTGGGAAACGGTAGTCCCCTCAGACACGGCTTACCCTGTCCAACCTACATGCAGGAGGTACATCTGCTGGTCGGCCCAGGAGGGTTCCCGTAGCTTACTAGTCCAAAGAGAGCCCATATTGTCTCAGGGTTACACATGGAAGCTACTCAACTTTGAACTTGTAAAACCCCTTTGAGCCTGGGCGGCCGCCCACAGAACCGATAAACATCCAAGCAAAATCGAAGCATGACCCAGATGATTCATTAATTAAGTAGTAGTTAAGTAGTCAACCATGTGGTTCTATGGTGGAATAAT
Source organism: Aegilops longissima (assembly GCA_021605205.1). Lineage (NCBI taxonomy): Eukaryota > Viridiplantae > Streptophyta > Magnoliopsida > Poales > Poaceae > Aegilops > Aegilops longissima. The sequence continues at coordinate 476,582,059 of CM038682.1, forward strand.
ATAGGTGTTTCCCAATCCACGATATAGAAGCTAAGCAACTGATCGTTGGTTACAAATTTAGGGTGTAAAGGTCCTATATCATTCTACTGGGTTCTGTCAAGCATAAAGTAAAATCCTACAGGGGATTCCTAGTTGAAACAACTACCATGCATGAAAACATAGGTTATGATCAAAGGTTCCACTTGCCTGTTTTGACGATTCTTCAATCTCAAAATCTTGATCACGTTACTCTTCGCTCTCCGTACGACCTGCCATTAGTAAACATCAATCATAAACAACCATACAATACAATCAAACATACAATAGGTGTGTGCATGGTGTTTTTGTCATTGTGCTGTGAGATCATGTGTCAAGGTTAACTCATAAGAGTTTGGAAACAACATGGCACTTGTTAATTGGAATACATGTGACATAAGAGTTCACATGCAAGTTTCAACATAAAAAGGGTTCATCACATAAGGAGCATGTGATGTCAAGTTGTGGTTGTTAGATTCTGGAAAAGAATCTTAACAACAGAGTCATGGTTTATGTATTTTGATAGCCAAGTTCACATTCAAGTTCGAATGACACTTCAAACTTGTTGACCTTTCATGAGCGTGAATACACTAAGGTATGAAAATGACAATTTGGTCTTGCTTCTTGTTCAATTTGGATTTGGATTAGGATTCATCTTATTTGGATTCAAATAGAATTTAGTTCACAATTTAATTGGGTTCTATTAAGTTAAACTGAATTATGATTTGCTTCATAATTGAATAAGTTGGTTAAAAAATTCAACATGATTATTGCTTCCCTAAAGTCAAGTACAAATCCAATATGGTTACTAATTCCCATTACTTAATTCAGGTTCAACCTAAGGTCAATTATAGTCCCACATAATTACTATAGTTTATTTACTTGATTTTAGTTTGCTCCAGAGTCAAATATAACTTTAATTGATTACTAATGTCCATTACTCAATTCAGTTCTACTAAAGTCAAGTACAAACCAAAGTGGTTGCTAAGGTATAATTATTTGATCTTTAGTAATACTAAGGTCATTTATATATCCAATATAATTACCTTAGCTTATTCATTTGGTTTTAGTTTAACTAGAGTTAATGTGAACCAAATGATTGCTACGTGAAAGTAGTTTTCCAAACTACATTTGAATTAATTTGAGCTCATCTTTCCCTAATGTCATTCATCAACTCCAACTAGGTTTAATTCATCTCACCACATCATATTGCATTGGTTTTATTTAAATCAAACCTAGGGTTTCAATGTTATATTCAATTTTATTTAATTGAATTCAAATATCATTTGAATTACCTAAAGTAAAGTAATAATCCAAGAATAATAACTTATAAGTTCATGTTATTGTTTCTAAACTCATCTGTATAATAAATGTTTTATTAAACAATTTTATTTCAAGATTAAATCTATTTAGGTTTTATTTCTATCTGAATTTTGACTATATTGTATTATGTTCAAAATGTATTCTTAAATTATTCAAATTTGAACCTATGTGCTCTCAGATGAAAATACATTTCACTAAGTTCAATTTTCAAAAAGAAACAATAAATTTGGATTTATAAATTGCAAGTTATGCCCTATTCAAATTTAAATTCATTCTGTCTAAATTTGAATTTTAAATTATTCAAAAGTCAATTACTGGACAGGGTGAAAATTCATTTCATAAGGATCATTTTGCAAAAACATTCACTCCATTTGGACATGTAGATAATTAGTTACGAGCCTTCTAAGTTCTATGGCTTCTATGCAAAATCTCCATTTAATTGAATTAACAGAAATTCAAATGGATAAACTTGTGGATAAGGTTGTACATGTGGCACTCTCTGGTTGGCCCATACCGGTTTGTTTTAAGTGGGTGGCTGTGAGGCGTGCAATCGAGATCCAATGTTGGAGATTAAACAGAGGGGCTAGGGTTTGAGGCTCATCGAAGAAAGTCGCTCGCGACGACGTGTACGCGGTGGCGGACGACAGTGCATGGCTCGAGTATGGTCGAGGACGATGATGTAGGTTTTTTTTTGCTGCGCGTAGGGCAGGGACGAATGTGGGGCAGCAAGCTGGGGCTGGTGGTGGTTGTTGCCGGCCTCGGGGACGACGGGAACAAGCGGGGAGCACTCGCCGGAGTTGGCCGGACGACAGAGAGCTTCAGTCATGGTCGCGAACGTTGTTTTGGTGCGGCTCTGGACAAACAGAGGGGTCAGGGTGGTGCACGCAAACGTGGCGATGCCAATGGACATGGTGGGGTGCTCGGGTGTGAGCTTACCTCACCAGAGTTGATGGCGTGATGGCGGTTGGGTTTAGCTTCCAGTGGTCATGGGGTTCCAGGGGTACTCAGGTTTGCGGAGGATGTCCATGGGGTTCGTGGTGACGCGGGGAGTCGAGTGGTGGTTGTGGTTGGCCGGGGTAGTGGCTATGCTCGCTGGAATCGTCGCCAAGGCCGCTAGGTCAGTGGTTGAGCTCGAGGGACTACAGCGGGGAAGCCTACTAGTGTTGGGATTAATTTAGTGGGGCAAAAGAGAGAGAATGGTGAGGGCTATTTATAGGATAGGGCGGCGTAGCCATTCTCGCATGGTGTCCACGCGTGGTGGTGAATGTGTGTGTGCGTGCATGCGGGTCATGCGCGTGGACGTGGGCGGTTGCGGGAGAGAGGTGGGGGACGAAGCTGATGATGACATGCAAGTGCACATGGCTATCATACCTCTTTCATTGTAGTAAGTAGATTGTCGAACCCACGGGGAGCTTACAGGAAGGCACCACAAACCCCGCAACTATGTTCGGAATCTAGCATGCTGATACGTCTCCAACGTATCTATAATTTTTGATTGCTCCATGCTACTTTATCTACTGTTTTGGACTATATTGGGCTTTATTTTCCACTTTTATATTATTTTTGGGACTAACCTATTAACCGGAGGCCCAACCCAGAATTGCTGTTTTTTTTGCCTATTTCAGTGTTTCAAAGAAACGAAATATCAAACGGAGTCCAAACGGAATGAAACCTTCGGAAACGTGATTTTCTCACTGAACGTGATCCAGGAGACTTGGACCCTACTCCAAGGAACAAAGAGGCGGTCACGAGGGTGGGGGCGCCCCTAGGGCGCCCCGCCTCGTGGCCCCTTGTTGCTCCACCGACGCACTCCTTCGCCCCTATATATACCCACGCACTTCAAACGATCGTAACAGAGCCAAAATCTAATCCCACCGCTGCAACTTCTTGTATCCACGAGATCCCATCTTGGGGCCTGTTCGAGCTCCATGGAGGGGCATCCACCACGGAGGGCTTCTACATCATCACCATAGCCCCTCTGATGAAGTGTGAGTAGTTTACTTCAGACCTTCAGGTCCATAGCTAGTAGCTAGATGGCTTCTTCTCTCTTTTTGGATCTCAATACAATGTTCTCCACCTCTCTCGTGGAGATCTATTCGATGTAATCTTCTTTTTGCGGTTTGTTTGTTGAGACCGATGAATTGTGGGTTATGATCCAGATTATCTATGAATAATATTTGAATCTTCTCTGAATTCTTTTATGTATGATTGGTTATCTTTGCAAGTCTCTTCTAATTATCCGTTTGGTTTGGCCAACTAGATTGGTAGTTCTTGCAATGGGAGAAGTGCTTAGCTTTGGGTTCGATCTTATGTGTCCTTACCAAAGGATGTAAAGGGTTGCAAGGCATGTATTGTGTTGTTGCCATCGAGGATAACAAGATGGGGTATTTATCATATTGCATGAATTTATTCCTCTACATCATGTCATCTTGCTTAAGGCGTTACTCTTTTTAACTTCATACTCTAGATGCATCTTTGGATAGCGGTCGATGAGTGGAGTAATAGTAGTAGATGCAGGTGAGTCGGTCTACTTGTCTCGGACGTGATGCCTATATACATGATCATACCTAGATATACTCATAACTATGCTCAATTTCATCAATTGCTCAACAGTAATTTGTTCACCCTTGTAGAATACTTATGCTCTTGAGAGAAGCCACTAGTGAAACCTATGGCCCCCGGGTCTATTCTCATCATATCAATCTCCATCACTTTAATACTTGCTTTGTTTTCACTTTGCCTTTTACTTTTTTACTTTGCATCTCTATATCAAAAAATACCAAAAATATTATTTATCATCTCTATCAGATCTCACTCTCGTAAGTGACCGTGAAGGGATTGACAACCCCTAATCGTGTTGGTTGCGAGGAGCTATTGTTTTGTGCAGGTACGAGGGACTTGTGCATGGCCTCCTACTGGATTGATACCTTGGTTCTCAAAAACTGAGGGAAATACTTACGCTACTTTCCTGCATCATCCTCTCCTCTTCGGGGAAATCCAACGCAGTGCTCAAGAGGTAGCAAGAAGAATTGCTGGCGCCGTTGCCGGGGAGGCTCACGCAAGAGCAAGTCAAGCACCATACCAAGTACCCATCACAATCCCTATCTCCCGCATTACATTATTTGCCATTTGCCTCTCGTTTTCCTCTCCCCCACTTCACCCTTGCCATTTTATTCACCCTCTCTTTCCCAATCTCCTCCTCTTTTCCCGTTTGCCTTTTTTCTCGCTTATGTTTGTTTGCTCGTGTGTTGATTGCTTGTTTGTCGCGATGGCTCAAGATACTACCAAATTGTGTGACTTCACCAATACCAATAATAATGATTTCCTTAGCACTCCGATTGCTCCTCTTGCCAATCTTGAATCTTGTGAAATCAATACTGCTTTGTTGAATCTTGTTATGAAAGATCAATTCGCCGGCCTTCCTAGTGAAGATGCCGCTACTCATCTGAATAGCTTCGTTGATTTATGTGATATGCAAAAGAAAAAAGATGTCGATAATGATGTCGTTAAATTGAAGCTATTTCCTTTTTCGCTTAGAGATCGTGCTAAAGCGTGGTTTTCATCTTTGCCTAAAAATAGTATTGATTCTTGGAACAAGTGCAAATATGTTTTTATCTCTAAGTATTTTCCTCCCGCTAAGATTATCTCTCTTAGGAACGATATTATGAATTTTAAGCAACTTGATCATGAACATGTTGCACAAGCTTGGGAGAAAATGAAATTAACGATACGTAATTGTCCTACTCATGGTTTGAACTTGTGGATGATTATACAAAACTTTTATGCGAGATTGAATTTTGCTTCTAGAAATCTTTTAGATTCGGCCGCGGGAGGCACTTTTATGGAAATCACTATAGGAGATGCTACTAAACTTCTAGATAATATTATGGTTAATTATTCTCAATGGCATACCGAAAGATCTACTAATAAAAAAGTGCATGCGATAGAAGAAATTAATGTTTTGAGTGGAAAGATGGATGAACTTATGAAATTATTTGCTACTAAGAGTGTTTCTTCTGATCCTAATGATATGCCTTTGTCTACTTTGATTGAGAATAATAATGAATCTATGGAGTTGGCAGGAATAATTTTGGTAAGAACGCATATAGAGGGAATTTTAATCCTAGGCCTTAACCTAGTAATCCTTCTAATAATTATGGAAATTCCTGCAACAACTCTTATGGAAATTTTAATAAGATGCCCTCTGAATTTGAGAGTAGTGTTAAAGAGTTTATGAATTCACAAAAGAATTTTAATGCTTTGCTTGAGGAGAAATTGCTTAAAGTTGATGATTTGGCTAGGAACGTTGATAGAATTTCTCTTGAAATTGATTCTTTAAAGCTTAGATCTATTTCTCCTAAGCATGATATCAATGAGTCTCTCAAAGCTCACTAGTAGAAAACGGAGCTTTAGCGCCGGTACGTAAGGGCCTTTAGTGCCGGTTCCATAACCGGCACTAAAGGGTGGGCACTAAAGGCCGCCCCCCCCTTTAGTACCGGTTCGGCACGAACCGGCGCTAAAGTGCCACCACGTGGCGTGAGCTCACGCCCTGGTAAGGGGGACCTTTAGTACCGGTTGGTGTTACCAACCGGTACTAAAGGTTTTTTTTTCTAAATTTTTTTTGAAAATTTTGGAATTTTTTTTTGATTTTTTTTCGATTTTTTATTTTTCTGAATTATTTGAATATTTAGTCTCTAATCACCTCTCTTAACTGCTCAAGTGTGGATCACTCATTCCAAATCATCTAACTTCCCGACCGGTCACCCATCCCTCTCACTACTCTAGCCCGAGCACGCTTAACTTTCGGGTTCTATTCTCCTTCATTTCCGAGTCTGCACTTGTTGTTTTCCTGACAATAGTAAGATGTCAATCCTATTAACCCTCAGGAGTTTAGCTTGAGCATGAAGTCACACATTTCACCGTTTGAGTTTTTGAAACTATTATTCTAAAAAACAGTAATTATTTAGTAACGCTAATATTTCTTGAATAAGTTTGACCATAGTTTGACCAGATTTGACCAAAATTTAAAAATTGAAATAATTATTTAGTAACACTAATATTCTTGAATAATTATGTAGTAACATTAATACTTCTTGAATAAGTAGTTTGACCAGATTTAACCAATTTTTTTAAAAAACTGAAATTTGACCATATCTTTTTTTCCTTTTGAATTTGAGGATTCTAAAAATTCCAAACAGGCAGAGGCGGTCTCCATCGGATGCGGATTTTCGTGCTGAATTTTTGATATATTATACGTTTTTCCGACATCGTATGCAAAAGTTATAGTCGCTTTTACATTTTCCCTACACTTTTGCAAAACATGTCCAAATTTAAGTTTTTAATTTTCCTAACTAGTAGATGTAGTAATATAACTACATCTCGAAGAATTTTATTTTTTGAATTTTTTATCATTTACTTTTGTATTTTTCAAAACTAAAATGGCGATATAAGGGGGGGGGGGGTAGGGATTGAAAATTGCCCTTTAGTACCGGTTCGTGGCAAGAACCGGTACTATAGGTCAAACCCCTTTAGTACCGGTTCGTGGCACGAACCGGTACTAAAGGTTAGCCCTTTAGTACAGGTTTGTGCCATGAACCGGTACTAAAGGTGATCGCGGGGCCCCGGCCTGACGCCAGCCTGCCACCACCCCTTTAGTACCGGTTCGTGCCACGAACCGGTACTAAAGGTTCAACACGAACCGGCATTAATGCAAATCCGTTCGAACCGGCACTAATGGTACCATTAGTACCGGGCCAAAATCAAACCGGCACTAATGTGCTTCACGTTTGACCCTTTTTCTACTAGTGGCTATGAGAATTTCCATTGATGAGTGCAAAGAAAGAACCGCTAGGATGCGTTCTTCCAAAGATGCCTTTATTAAAGCGTGTTCTTCCAATTCCTATGAAAATCAAGATGAAGATCTAGAAGTTATTGATGTGTCTCCCATTAAATCTTTGTTTTGCAATATGAATCTTGATGAAACTGAATATGATCTTCCTTTACCTAGAAGGTGTTCTAAGAATTCGGAGTTTTTAGATCTTGATGATAAAATTGATAAATGTGGGATTGAAAGGAATAAAAACCTAGATGTTGCTAAGCCCACTATTTTGGATCTCAAGGAATTTAATTATGAAAATTTCTCTTTAATTGATTGTATTTCCTTGTTGCAATCCGTGCTAAATTCTCCTCATGCTTATAGTCAAAATAAGGCCTTTACCGAACACATTGTTGATGCCTTGACGCAATCTTATGAAGAAAAACTTGAGTTGAAAGTCTCTATCCCTAGAAAGCTCTATGATGAGTGGGAACCTACTATTAAAATTAAAATAAAAAATTATGAGTTTCATGCCTTGTGTGATTTGGGTGCTAGTGTCTCCACTATTCCCAAAACTTTGTGTGATTTGCTAGATTTTCGTGACTTTGATGATTGCTCTCTAAACTTGCATCTTGCGGATTCCACTATTAAAAAGCCTATGGGAAGAATTAATGATGTTCTTATTGTTTCAAATAGGAATTATATGCCCGTAGATTTTATCGTTCTTGATATGGATTGCAATCCGTCATGTCCTATTATTCTTGGTAGACCTTTCCTTAGAACGATTGGTGCAATTATTGATATGAAGGAAGGGAATATTAGATTCCAATTTCCATAAAAAAAGGGCATGGAACACTTTCCTAGAAAGAAAATAAAATTACCATATGAATCTATCATTTAGAGCCACCTATGGATTGCCTACCAAAGATGGCAATACCTAGATCTATCCTTGCTTTTATGCCTAGCTAGGGGCGTTAAACGATAGCGCTTGTTGGGAGGCAACCCAATTTTATTTTTAGTTTTTTTTTGCTTTTGCTTCTGTTTAGGAATAAATAATCCATCTAGCCTCTGTTTAGATGTCGTTTCATGTTTTAATTAGTGTTTGTGCCAAGCTAGACCTATTGGATCTTCTTGGATGATAGTTATTTGATCTTGCTGTAATTTCCAGAAACTTTGCGCTCAGTGCCCGAATTATTAAAAATCACCAGAATGTGATAAAATACTGATTCCAATTGCTGCTGATCAATAAATAAATTGTCTAGGACGTCTAATTTTGGTAGATTTTCTGGAGTTCCAGAAGTTCGCGTTAGTTACATATTACTACAAACTGTTCTGTTTTTGACAGATTCTGTTTATCGTGTGTTGTTCGCTTATTTTGATGAATCTATGTGTGACGCCCCCGATTTAATCATACACTAATCATGCACGCAAATGTGTACGATCAACATTAGGGACTCATGGGAAGATATCACAACACAACTCTACAAATAAAATAAGTCATACAAGCATCATAATACAAGCCAGGGGCCTCGAGGGCTCGAATACAAGTGCTCGATCATAGACGAGTCAGCGGAAGCAACAATATCTGAGTACAGACATAAGTTAAACAAGTTTGCCTTAAGAAGGCTAGCACAAACTGGGATACAGATCGAAGAGGCGCAGGCCTCCCGCCAGGATCCTCCTAGCTACTCCCGGTCGTCGCCGCCGGGCTGCACGTAGTAGTAGGCACCTCCGTGTAGTAGTCGCCATCGACGGTGGCGTCGCCCTGGGCTCCATCGTCTGTTGCAGCAATCGAGTATAGATAGGGGAAAAGGGGAACAAGGCAACCGTGAGTACTCATCCAAAGTACTGCAAGCAAGGAGCTACACTACATATGCATGGATATATGTGTAAAGGGCCATATCAATGGACTGCATCGCAGAAAGCCGTAATAAGAGGGGATAGCTAGCCTTATCGAAGACTACGCTCGGTCACTGTCTTGCAAATGTAGGGGAGGAAACTGAAGTCCTCCAAGTAACATCACATAGCAATAATCCTACCCGCGATCCCTCCTCATATCCACGAGAGAGCGACCACCGTTGTATCTCGCACTTGGAAGGTGTGTTTTATCAAGTATCCGGTTCTAGTTGTCATAAGCTCAAGGTACAACTCCAAGTCGTCCTGTTATCAAGATCACGGCTATTCAATAGATTAACTTCCTGCAGGGTGCACCATCTTACCCAAAGACGCTTGATCCCATTTGGCCGGACACACTTTCTGGGTCATGCCCGCCGCTGAAGATCAACACGTCGCAGCCCCACCTAGGCACAACAGAGGCCAACACGCCGGTCTAAACCTAAGCAAGACAGGGTCCGGGCCCATCGCCTGAGCACACCTGCACGTTGCGTCTGTGGCCGAAGCAGACCTAGCCTAGTGGCGTTCAGTCCAATCCGGCGCGCAGCCTCGTCGCCGACGTCTGAAGTGCTTGGTGATACCACGACGCGGGATACCCATAACTACTCCAGCGTAGATGGTTAGTGCGTATAAGCTCAGAGCCAACTCAGATCAAATACCAAGATCTCGTTAAGCGTGTTAAGTATCCGCGACGCCGAACAGGCCAGGCCCACCTCTCTCCTAGGTGGTCTCAACCTGCCCCTGTCGCTCCGCCTCAAAGATCCACTCATGGTGCTCCATCACCGACCCGACTTTAGTCTCCACATGTATCATGTATAAAGTATATAGTATATACCCATGATCACCTCCCGAGTGATCACGGCCCGATAGTATAGCACGGCATACGGACAAGAATGTAGGGCCACAGATGAAAGTACTAGCATCCTATACTAAGCATATAGGATTGCGGTAAGGTAACTGTGATGGTAACAAGGACAAAGCTATGCAGAAGATAGGAGTATCTGAAAGCAAGAATATGCTACACTACTCTAATGCAAGCGGATAGAGAAGAGTAGGTGATATCTGGTGATCAAGGGGGGGGCTTGCCTGGTTGCTCACAAGAGAGAGGGTCGTCAACACCGTAGTCGAACCGGGCAGCAGCGAAGTCGGTCTCGTAGTCTACCGAGAGAAGAGGGGAAGAAACAATGAATACCGAGTAAACAGATGCATATCGATGCATGACATGACAAGTAGCGATGCTAGGCGTGCCCTAACGTGGTATGAGGTGGTCTTGGTTATGGAAACATCCGGAAAGTATTCGGTGTTTCGTGTTTTCAAGAGGAGCCGGAGGGGAAAGTTACAGGTTCGATAGGTTAGGGGTGTGTGGCGACGAACGGATGCGATCCGGATTCGCCTCGCTGCTCGAGTAACTTTCATGTTGAAAATATTTTAATCCGAGTTACGGATTAAAAGATATGATTTTCTAAAGATTTTATTAATTTCTGGAATTTAATTAATTAATTAATTCGAAAATTGGAATTATGACGTCAGCATGATGTCATGCTGACGTCAGCAGTCAACATGGTTGACTTGGTCAACCTGACAGGTGGGTCCCGTTCGTCATACTCTGTTAGTTAATTAAGAGTAGTTAATTAGGTTAATTAGCCATTAGGTTAATTAATCAGGATTAATTAAATTAATTAATTAATTAATTATATTCATTTTTGTTTTTATTAATTATATTTATTTAATTCCCTTTTCCTTTTCTCTTTATTCAAAACGCTCGGGGCATGTCATTGGCTTTGGGTGCCCGGTCAAGATGGCCGATCGGGTCAACAGTCGGCCGGGCCCCTAGGGCCACGGGCGATGACCTGTGGTGGCCCGGATCGCCACGCCGGCGTCGGCGTTGGGGAGCTCCGGGTGGCCTCAGCAGAGGGGCGCGGACCTCGCCGAATTTGTCGTCCGGCGGCCAAAATGGCTGCTGGTAGTGCGTTCGAACGTGGAGAGGAGGCCGCGTCCAACGGTGGCAGAGGCACGGCCGGACTTGGCCGGAAACGACGCCGGCGAGCGGCGGAGGCGGCGGTGGGATTCGGGAACGCGTCGGGATCGCGCTACGGGGGGTTGCGCGACGCGCTGAGCACAAGGGGCTCGGCCCCGTGACCATTTGGTCACCGGAAGGGCGCCGGCGACGAGATCCGCGACGGGGGCGCTCGGGTGCGGCGTGCTCGCCGGGGCCGCGGTTCGGGCGAGGAGAAGAGAGCGGAGAGGGCCGGGGAGCACGTTCCCGTGCTCGGGCGAGGAAGAGAGAGGGAGGCCGGGGAGCACGTTCCCGTGCTCGGGCGAGGAAGAGAGAGGGAGGGTTGGGGCGGAACGGCCCGGCGCGGCGGCGGGGGAAGGGCCTCGTCCGAGCGGAGGAGGCGCGAGGGGAGGTGTGTACTCGGGGCGGCCGGAACCGGCGACGGGGAGCGGTGGTGGCGCTCGGGAGGGAGACGAGGGGAGAGAGGGGATCGATGGGGGGGAAGAGCTCACGGGGGGGGCGAGGGTCTCAGAGTGAGCTCGGGGCGGTCGGGGCGACCGCGAGGAGGAGGCGGGAGGCGCTTGGCGGCGACGGGCGGGGGGCAAGGCGAGGTGGTCGTCGGGGGCGGCTCCGAGGCGACGAGGGAGGTCAGGCGCCTGCAGAGCCGGGTCGGGAGGAGGGGAGGAGGTGAGGACGGGCGGTGGGTCGCCGGCCGGGGCGACGGATCGGGCGGATCCCGATCCAGATCGGCCTGGAGGAGGAGAAGGGATCGGGGGGGGGGGTGAATCGGGTGGAGTGGGGGGCGGCTAGGGTTTCCGCCGACCGGGGGAGGGTTATGGGAGTGAGGGGGGTTGGCCCGGATGGCCATGGGCTGGCCGGCTGGGCCAGGTGGGCTTGGCCCAGTTTGGCCGGTGGGGTTTTTCCCCCTCTCCTTTTTGTCTTATTTTTCTTTTCTTATTTTTCTTTTTCTGTTTTAATTTATTTAAAATATCCAGACACGTTACAAAAATGTGTGCACCCCACCATAATTAACTTTGTAATATTTGACAACCCCCGAACATTTTAGTTTTAATTTTTGAAAACTTGTTATTGTCCTCATATATTTGAATTAAATTTCAAAACAGTTTTGATTCATCCGAGATTATCTACATGATGAGGTGACGTGGCACCATCAACGTGAGATTACTGTAGCATGATTACCCGGGTGTTACAAATCTCCTCCACTACAAGAAATCTCGTCCGAGATTTAGGAGGTAGAAGGAAAGAGTGCGGGTATTCATCTCAAGACGATCCTCGCTCCTGTGTGGCTTCGCCTTCTTGAGTGATTTGACCATCGGACTTTGAGGAACTTGATCGCTTCCGACGTGTGCGGCGTTCAGCTTGGTCGAGAATGCGGACCGGATGCTCTTTATAGGAGAGGTCTGTTGCAATTCGAGCACTTCATGGTCCATCGCTCGGATTGGGTCCTTGAAGCAGCGCCGGAGTTGTGACACGTGGAACACATCGTGAACCCGAGAAAGGTTCGACGGAAGCTCCAGTTGATATGCCACTTTTCCTCGCCTTTCCGAGAATAGTGAATGGGCCAATATAGCGAGGAGCTAGCTTGCCCTTGATCCCGGCGGTGAGCACCCTTCATTGGTGTAACGCGAAGATAGGCCTTTTCGCCAAAGTTGATAGACCATGTCTTTGTGATGACGGTCATAATTACTCTTTTGACGTGATCGAGCAGTCTTGAGATTCTCGCGAATAATGCGGACTTGTTCTTCGCATGTTGGATAATATCCGGATCAAGAGTGGACGTTCCCGATTTCGACCAGTTCAGAGGGTTCGACACTTTCGTCCATATAACACTTCAAGGGGCCATCTTCGCACTAGCTTGATAGCTATTATTATAAGAGAACTCAGCATACGGAGAGATTCCTCCCATTTCTTGCGAAGGAGACGACACAAGCTCAAGCATGTCTTCGAGAACATGGTTGACACGCTCAACTTGCCCTTGAGATCATGGATGAAACGCAGATCGAAAGATAAATGAGTCCCCATAGCTTCTTGAAAACTTGCCCGTAATCTTGAAGTGAATAAGCTGCCACGGTCCGAAGGCGATAACCAGTGGAATACCGTGAAGTGAAACAATTCTGGACATATAGAGCGTTGCAAGCTGACTAGCAAATGATCGTTTTTGACCGCCGGAAAATGAGCAACTTTAGAAAGCCGGTCAATGACGACAAGAATAGCATCATTACCTTTCTCGCGATTTGGGAAATCCAGGTGGCGAAGTCCATTTCAACATGGTCCCATTTCCATTCCGAATAGAGATAACTTGTAGAGTTCCAAAGAGGCCTTTGATGCTCGCTTTGATACGACGGCAAACGCCACACTCAAAGAACATAGCGAGCAATGTCTTGCTTCATATTAGACCACCGTAATCTCGATTTAATGTCTTGATACATCTTTGTACTACCGGGATGGATACATAGAGGCGTATCATGAGCTTCTTTCATAACCTTCTGAGTCATATTCAGGTTTTCCTTCTTACACGGCACCACTAGGCGGCCTTTGAAGTACAAGGCGCCATCATAAGCAATAGTGAAGAATGAGGGATTTCCTTCTTTGAGGTCGCGCTTAATCTTGTAGACTTGAGTCAAACCCTGCATTGTCTTTATGGTGCCCACGAGATCGGGTTCAACAGCCAGGTATAGAGGGAACCACAGGAAACAACACGGAGATTCATCTTGCGGAACTCCGGAGGAGGGGAGCGAGTGCACCAGAGGAACAATATGGAGGTTCAGCCTTTCAATTCTTCAACAAGTGGGGCTGAACTTTGTGAACTCAAGGTGGTTGCGAGAAGACTTATGCTCAAGGCATCAGCCATTACATTAGCCTTGCTCGGCGATAGGAAATACCCAAATCAAAGTGCGCAGCAGTCTCCATCCATCTCTGCCGACGGAGGTTCAGGTCTGGCTGAGTAAATAGATACTTCAGACTTTGGTGGTCGGTGAAGATCTCGCAACGACACGAGAAGGTAATGTCGCCACTTCTTGATGCATGAATGACAGCAGACAAGCTCGAGGTCGTGAACTGCGTAGTTCTCTTCATGAGGGCGCAATTGTCGAGAGGCATAAGCAACCACTTTGCGCCTCTGCATTAGGACACCGCCTAATCCTCGACGGAAGCGCCGCGATAAATGACGAAGTCCTTCTTAGTATCGGGAGGAGCTAGCATCGGGCAGAAGTCAACTTGTCTTTGAGTGCCCGGAAACTTTCCCGACATTTATTTGTCCATTGGAATTTGACGCCTTATGCAACAAAGTTAGTCGAGGCACGGCAATCTTGGAGAAGTTCTCGATGAATCGACGGCAATAGTCAAGTAGACCGAGAAAACTTCGACTTGCTTAACATTCTTGGAGGAGTCCAATCGAGAATAGCCTGAACTCTTTCGGGGTTGACGGCAATACCATCCTTAGAAATGACATGCCCAAGATAGGTTACTTCGGGAAGCCGAATTCACATTTGGAGAACTTGGCATAGAGTTGATGCTCTCGTAGCTTTTCCAAAGACAAGACTAAGATGTTCAAGATGTTCTTCTTCATTCTTGGAAAATATCAGATGTCATCCAGATAAACCACGATTTAACTTGTCGAGGTAATCCATGAATATATAGTTCATCAAAGAGAGAAGGTGGCTGGAGCATTGGTTAAGCCGAAGACATGACGGTGTACTCGTATGAACCATAACGAGTCACGAATGCGGTCTTGGGGATATCCTCCTCACGAACACGGATCTGGTGGTAACCCAACCTCAAGTCGAGTTTTGAGAACACTGACGAACCAGCTAGTTGATCGTAAAGATCGTTGATCTGAGGAAGAGGATACTTATTCTGAATGGTAGCTTGATTTATAGGACGGTAGTCTTGGACCAACCGGTTTGTCCCATCCTTCTTCTTGACAAAGAGAGAAGGTGCTCCCCAAGGAGAGCAACTTGGGCGAATGAAACCACTTTGAAGAGATTTGTCGATTTCCTCCTTTAGCTCAAGGAGTTCATGCGGCGGCATCTTGTAGGGTCGCTTGGCTATAGGAGTGGTGCCGGTTTCAAGTCGATGACTAATTCGACAGCTCTAGGTGGGGAATCCTCGAAGTTCTTCAGAAAGACGCCTTGGAAATCGCGAACGACAGAATGTTTTCAATGCCCTCGAGGGTGCGGCGTTCAATGCATTCAACGATAGAGCCTTGCCTCGGCATCCTGAACCAGACGGGCATTGTAGCTTATTATTTCATCAGAAGGGTGTAGCAGATGGACGGTCTTAGTGGCGGAAACGATTGACGCAGTATGCGCTTTCAACCAATCCATCCCCAAAATGAGGTCGATGTTAGACGCCTTGAGGATAATGGGTGAGGCATAGAATTCCAGCCCTTCGATTTCCACGGGACGCCGACGCCAACCATGGAGGTTTGACATTGTCCCAAGGGGTTTTTACCACTACCGAAGAGTTCATCTCCTCACACTTAACGCCGTGCTTGTATGCAAAGTCTTCGACATGAATGAATGCGATGCTCTGAATCAAATAAAACAGATGCAGTACTGAATTTACGAGGAGTGTACCCATCACAAGAGCAGGTCGGTCTTGAGCTTCGCTCAGATCAACGTGGTTGGCCTGAACTCGACCATAAGGCTTGGCGGTGTTGTTATGGGCTGGGTGTTTCCACGGCCGATCATTTGGAAGGGCCACTGATTCGGTTCTGGTTGCATTCTCTAGCACGGTGCCCTAGTTGTCCACACGAAGCACAAGCCATTATTGGGAGTGGGAACAGAGCTTGGGGTGGTGGAGCCGAAGCTTTGGCTGCTTAGTTGAAGTAGGCGACGAGGTGCAGATAGCTCGCCTTGGAGCAGGTGCGTTCGGCTGGTACATGCTGTTGGGAATCCATATCTTGCGCTTCATGCGAGGACGGGCTCAAGATGAGCCCGTGTCGCGGTTCTTTGTTAGAGCTCGTATTCCTGCACCAGTGCCGACATTGATAGCCTTGTTCACCAAGGTGGCGAAATCAGCAAAGTCGCACTAGAAGTGCGAGCTTGATGTCGCTTGAAGGCCGCCACGAACTTCTCTTGTCTGCGGCATCGCTTGCAATATCCTCTTCAAGATAGCGAGACAAGTCCAAGAACTCCGATAAGCTTCAACAGTCTTGTTGCCTTGGGTGAGGTTATGAACTCATGCTTCTTCCGTCCATGACCCTTGTGGGATGAAGCGGCACGAAAGCAGCTTGGAAGTCCGCCAGTGATGAGTGTTCCAACTAGCGAGTACGCCTGTGGCTGTCCCACGATTGAGTGCGGGTCCCTTCAGAAGAAGGAAGCAAAAGTGACATAGTGGCGTGGGCTACATCAGCAGACTCCATCTCATAGGTGATGTCACGGAGCTACCATCAAGATCCAGCGGCTGGGTTGAGCTTCGTACACGCTTGGATTGAGGCGTATGAAATCCTGCAGAGTTGTTGTGTTTGGCTGGTGGTTCATATTGGGGCGAGGAAACTGAGCCATCATGTTTTCCATGAACTGGCGATTCATCTCAAGATGTTGGATCATACCAGCCATGTACTCAGGCGGTGGTGGGAAGTTGCCACCACGACCACGACCAGCTGGTCTAACCATCCTGCTATTATATAACAGGGGTAATTCAGCATTTGAGAAATTCATGCAAAGGACAAGAAGCATTCATGATGAAACATGCATAATGAAAAGCAGCACGATAGAAACTACATAGTAGTTGGCATATCTTACAAAAGGGATCATGCATAGAGTTCGCACACGAGTTCAAGACATAAACTAAGACATCATAGGCGCACGCAGTGCTCGCATGGCGAATACATCTAACACTAACTAGCAGTGCCTACATCAGTCCCACGATGCTGCATGGAGGTAGCAGTAGCCTGAAAGCTGGTAGTGTGGCAGCGGATAGTCCTCCACGCCGGTGACACAGTGGGCATGGATACCGTGCTGCACCGACGCACCAAGTGGCGAAGAGGACCAAGCGCGGAGAGTAGCCTCCCACATCCGCCAACCGACACCCCGGGGCATCACGGTCCTGGCCGGTAGATCGTGAGAACGCGGCAGCTCTCTGGATCGGACAAAGGGGTGCAACAGCGTCAGAGCATGGTAAAGGTGCTGACGGGTGATGTACAACTCGTGGCGAAGAGCTCGGTTAGCTCGATCCAGCCCATCGCGATGCGTAACAAAGTTCGATGGTAGAAGGGCTCTCTGGTGACAGTGGAGTAGGCAGCAGTGTAGTAACCCTCCTCACCAACATCAGACGCGATAGCAATGTGCCTGAAGGGGGAGGAGTCCAACTCTCGGTACTCTCCACGAAGACGTGTCAGAGCAGCATAAGCAGCATCGTGGATCGCCATATCGATAGTCACCCCAACACCATGTGCGGTGTGCAGACAAGAGTGGAGTCATACTCCGAGAGTAGAGGTGGACGATGGCGCTGCATCGCTCCTGGTTATAGTCTGGTACTCCTCAAAGGCGGTGTACTCGTGGTGCCAGCGATAACCCAGATAGGTCATCATCTCTCGCTAGCACCGCAGTGATCCCGAGGCACCAATGGCCGTCGTGTGGCGCACGACCTGCCTCGTGGGTTCCATCTGAAAACAAAGATGTTTCAAAGGAGTCAAATGACAGTGTGGAAATTCATCAAAATACAATTCCAAGAAACAACTATGGCTTTATCCAACTTTGGGGTGTATGTGGTCACGGGATCCTAGTGTTAGTTAGTAAAATCGTTTAACCCGATTAGAAGAGAGTTCAGAGTCCCAGAGTAAAGGTCGAGGAGTAAAAGATCCTAGTACCACCCGATGGCGACGTGGGCCCGTAAGGCACACAGCCAAGTTAGTAAAAGTTTTTGCAATGTCTAGACTCGACTTCGGCCAAGGAGTGTGGAAAGGGGATTCCTACAGGCAGTCGGCTCTGATACCAACTTGTGACGCCCCCGATTTAATCGTACACTAATCATGCACGGAAATGTGTACGATCAAGATTAGGGACTCACGGGAAGATATCACAACACAACTCTACAAATAAAATAAGTCATACAAGCATCATAATAGAAGCCAGGGGCCTCGAGGGCTCGAATACAAGTGCTCGATCATAGACGAGTCAGCGGAAGCAACAATATCTGAGTATAGACATAAGTTAAACAAGTTTGCCTTAAGAAGGCTAGCACAAACCGGGATACAGATCGAAGAGGCGCAGCCTCCCGCTCGGATCCTCCTAGCTACTCTGGTCGTCGTCGCCGGGCTGCACGTAGTAGTAGGCACCTCCGTGTAGTAGTCGCCATCGACGGTGGCGTCGCCCTGGGCTCCATCGTGCCTGTTGCAGCAATCGAGTATAGATAGGGGAAAAGGGGAACAAGGCAACCGTGAGTACTCATCCAAAGTACTGCAAGCAAGGAGCTACACTACATATGCATGGATATATGTGTAAAGGGCCATATCGGTGGACTGCATCGCAGAAAACCGAATAAGAGGGGATATCTAGTCTTATCAAGACTACGCTCGGGTCACCTGTCTTGCAAATGTAGGTGGGCAAACCAAGTCCTCCAAGTAACATCACATAGCAATAATCCTACCCGCGATCCCTCCTCATATCCACGAGAGAGAGCGACCACCGGTTGTATCCGCACTTGGAAGGGTGTGTTTTATCAAGTATCCGGTTCTAGTTGTCATAAGCTCAAGGTACAACTCCAAGTCGCCCTGTTATCAAGATCACGGCTATTCAATAAATTAACTTCCTGCAGGGTGCACCATCTTACCCAAAGACGCTTGATCCCATTTGGCCGGACACACTTTCTGGGTCATGCCCGCCGCGAAGATCAACACGCCGCAGCCCCACCTAGGCACAACAGAGAGGCCAACACGCGGTCTAAACCTAAGCGGCGCAGGGTGCAGGCCCATCGCCTCGAAAGCACACTCAAGACGTTGACGCTGTGAAGCGCAGACCTAGCCTAGTGGCGCTCGGTCCAATCCGGTAGCGCCCGCCGTCGGCGACGTCTCGAAGTGCTTGGCCGATACCACGACGCCGGATACCCATAACTACTCCCGCGTAGATGGTTAGTGCGTATAAGCTCGTAGCCAACTCAGATCAAATACCAAGATCTCGTTAAGCGTGTTAAGTATCCGCGGACGCCGAACAGGGCCAGGCCCACCTCTCTCCTAGGTGGTCTCAACCTGCCCTGTCGCTCCGTCTTAAAGATCCACTCGAGGGTGCTCCATCAGCCGACCCGACTTTAGTCTCCACATGTATCATGTATAAAGTATATAGTATATACCCGTGATCACCTCCCGAGTGATCACGGCCCGATAGTATAGCACGGCAGACGGACAAGAATGTAGGGCCACAGATGAAAGTACTAGCATCCTATACTAAGCATATAGGATTGCAGGTAAGGTAACAACAGTGGTAACAAGGACATGCTATGCAAAGAAGATAGGAGTATCTCAAAGCAGAACATGCTACACTACTCTAATGCAAGAAGTATAGAGAAGAGTAGGTGATATCTGGTGATCAAGGGGGCTTGCTGGTTGCTCGGCAAGAGAGAGGGTCGTCAACACCGTAGTCGAAGTGGGCAGCAGCGTCGGTCTCAGTAGTCTACCGGAGAGAAGAGGGGAAGAAACAATGAATACCAAGTAAACAGATGCATATCGATGCATGACATGACAAGTAGCGATGCTAGGCGTGCCCTAACGTGGTATGAGGTGGTCTTGGTTAAGGGGGACATCCGGAAAGTATTCCGGTGTTTCGTGGTTTTCTATGAGGAGCCGGAGGGGAAATTTGCAGGTTCGATAGGTTAGGGGTGTGTGGCGACGAACGGATGTGTATCCGGATTCGCCTCGTCGCTCGAGTAACTTTCATGTTGAAAATATTTTAATCCGAAGTTACGGATTAAAAGATATGATTTTCTAAAGATTTTATTAATTTCTGGAATTTAATTAATTAATTAATTAATTTGAAAATGGAATTATGACGTCAAGATGATGTCATGCCGACATCAGAGTCAACAGGGTTGACTTGGTCAACCTCGATGTGGGTCCTGCTCATACTACTGTTAGTTAATTAATGTGAGTTAATTAGGTTAATTAGCCATTAGGTTAATTAATCAAGATTAATTAAATTAATTAATTAATTAATTAATTAATTTTATTCATTTTTATTTTTATTAATTATATTTATTTAATTCCCTTTTCCCTTTTCTTTTATTCAAAACGCTCGGGGGGCATGTCATTGGCGGTGGGTGCTCAGTCAAGATGGCCGATCGGGTCAACAGTCGGCCGGGCCCCTAGGGCCCCTGTGTCGATGATCCGTGGTGGCCCTGGTCGGCCACGCCGGGCGGCCGGCGTTGGGGAGCTCGCATGGCGTTGGGCGGCGGAGGCGCGGACCTCGCCGAATTTGTCGTCCGGCGGCCAAAATGGCGCGGGCGGTGCGTTCAACGGAGAGGAGGCGCGCCCAACGGTGGCAGAGGCACGACGGACTTGGCGGAAATGACGCCGCGAGCGGCGGAGGCGGCGGTGGATTCGGGAACGCGTCGGGATCGCGCCACGGGGCGCGACGACGCCGATCACAGGCTCGGCCCGTGACCATTTGGTCACCGGAAGGGCGCCGACGACGAGATCCGCGACGGGGGCGCTCGGGTGCGGCGTGCTCTCCGGGGCCGCGGTTCGGGCGAGGAGAAGAGAGCGGAGAGGGCCGGGGAGCACGTTCCCGTGCTCGGGCGAGGAAGAGAGAGGAGGCCGGGAGCACGCTCCGTTTCGGGCGAGGAAGAGAGAGGGAGGCCGGGCGGAACGGCGACGCGGGCGGCGGGGAAGGGCCTCGCCCGAGCGGAGGAGGCGCGAGGGAGGGGTGGACGCGGGCGGCCGGAATCGGGCGACGGGAGCGTGGTGGCGCCGGGAGGGAGACGAGGGAGAGAGGGGATCGATGGGGGGAGAGCTCACGGGGGCGAGGGTCTCAGAGTGAGCTCTGGGCGGTCGGGGCGCACTGGCGAGGAGGAGGGCGGGAGGCGCGGCGACGGGCGGTGGGGGCGAGGCGAGGTGGTCGCCTGGGCGGCTCCGAGGCGACGAGGAAGGCTGGCGCCTGCAAGGCCGGGTCGGGAGGAGGGAGGAGGTGAGGACGGGCGGTGGGTCGCCAAGGTCGGGGCGACGGATCGGGCGGATCCCGATCCAGATCGGGCTGGGAGGGAGGAGAAGGGACTGTGGGGGCAATCGGGTGGAGGGGGGGCGGCTAGGGTTTCCACGACCGGGAGGTTATGGGAGTGAGGGGTTGGGCGGATGGCCATGGCTGGCCGCTGGGCTGTGGGCTTGGCCTGATTTGGCGGTGGGTTTTTTCCCCCTCTCCTTTTTGTCTTATCTTTCTTTTCTTATTTTTCTTTTTCTGTTTTAATTTATTTAAAATATCCAGACACTTTACAAAAATGTGTGCACCCCACCATAATTAACTTTGTAATATTAGACAACCCCCGAACATTTTAGTTTTAATTTTTGAAAACTTTTTATTGTCCTCATATATTTGAATTAAATTTCAAAACAGTTTTGATTCATCCCGAGATTATCTACAGTGACAGAGGTGACGTGGCACCATCAACGTGAGATTACTGTAGCATGATTACCCGGGTGTTACACTATGGCTAGTAAAATAGTTTATAATCCATAGAGAAGTTGGAATACAGTAGGTTTAACACCAATATAAATAAAGAATGAGTTCATTACAGTATCTCATGCGGAGCATCCCACGATCATTCCCATGCATCCACAACCGTCTCATCAAGAGCCAAGAGGACACATGACACGAGCTAGAGCTAAAGCTTTCGAGAACGAGGTGACCTCCTTCCTTATTGATATCGCATATGATCCACTCGAGACATGGCTACTACCTAAGTCCGATATACTATGCATGATTAGGTGTCAAGGGGAACCTCCCGAGGGTGCACGTGAAGACGGACAAGCCGCCAAGTCCATGGATGAAGAGAACCAACGGAAACGAGCAAGATCCCCTTCCAGGCCCCGGACATCCGGCCATGGCCTCGGACATCCGGCCCCTGGAGCATCTACCTCAGAATCAGCAAAACTGGCCATGCCTACAGGGCCCGGAAATCCGGCGTCCAAGCCCGGACATCCGGCCCCCAGCCCGGGTATCCGGCCTGAAGCCCGGAAATCCGGCGCCCCTCACCCGATTCGGCAGAAACAGATGCCACAGCCCGGACATCCGGCCGGGTACCCCGGACATCCGGCGCCTCGCGAATGCCCGGACATCCGGCCTCCCCTGCCTGCGTGCAGTGTATCCGGGACTTGTCCCATGTACCCCTTCGCCCCCGAGACTATATATACTTCATCCCCTTCCTCTTTCTAGGTCAGCATTGGATTAGCTCATATTCTTGTGTGAGAGCCCTTGCTCATCCACTTGGCTACTTCTCCTCGGAGATCAGGACCTCTACGGAGAAGATCCCCCAAGCGGATTCAAGACCCCCTTCTAGGGCGGACCTCATCAAGGCCTCCTCACGGAGAAGAACGGCTACCGTTTTGTATCTTTCCTTTGTTGATCTTGAATCTTGTGCCACTTTATGTGGTCGGTGATCTAGCATTTGTGTGACCGATTCCTTGTTGGTTGAGCGTTTTCCCTCGTTCCTCCACGTGTTTCCCTCTTGTTCTTCCGCGTGTTCTTCGTAATCCACCGTAGGATCCGCTCCAACGTGAAAGATCGTCCACGTAGGGTTTCGCCCTACATCATCTATGGTATCATGAGCCACGTTGATCACGTTATTGGAGCCCCTACCCCTCTTTTTCTAGCTTGATTTTGTTGTTTTTGTACTAATTCAAAATTCCCCACAAAAATAGCCCCAATTTTTTTTTGTGATTTGTTAGTGTGATGAAGTTTTGTTGGATTTGATCCGCGGATTTCGTGTGTTGCAGGTAGATCTAGCACTCCCCCACCATTTCCACAATTTCCATCCACAAAATCGCCCAAATTTTGACCGGATTTGACCTCTCCACGCGGTGTTCATCGAGCCCGGACATCCAGCCCGAACAGCCCGGACATCCGGCATCCCGGACATCCGGCCCGACCATCCGGACATCCGCGCCTGGACATCCGGCTTCCAGCCCGAAAACCGCTCCTGGCAGCATCAAACCCCTTCCACCACCCCGTTCACCGCCTAACTTTCGCAAAATTTTGTCCCGTGCCCACATACACTTCCACTTACTTCCACCATTTCCGCATAACACCACCATAGCCTTTCCCACTACCAATTCCGACAATGTTGCCAACTTTTGCCTTGAGAATTTGAGTTGGGGTTTCCGTATCCTTTTGTGTTTCGGCTATCTAGGTACGGTTCAACATCAACATCACCACCGCTCATCCTCGCCAAGGACGGTAACATCGTCTACACCTTTTTCATTACTTGCAATTGCATTGATAACCATCATAGCCCATCTTTTGCGTTGCTTACCCATCGAGACTAGCCATTGAGTATTGCCGGCAACGTGACTTGTGCACATTAGTGATCATACTCCATAGCATACATACCGTACCAAAGTGGTGCATATCTTAGCATCAACTTGTGTGTCACAAAGTTGTCATCCCATACACAATTGCTATCTTGGTTCGTGACGTTTTGCATGAGAAAAGAGCTCAAAAGAGAAAGAGCCAATCAAGCTTTTAAGCAAAGAGAGAAAGATAAGCAAAGAGCTTATGAGCAAGAACCATAGCATCATAAAACATTAAGATTGTCATACTTGATCATCTTGGATCAACACATCGAAACACCATACATATAGCATACTTGGGATAGAAGTTGTTGCATTTTTGCTTAGTAGGCTGTGCACAAGTTCGTATCCGCCTATTGTGCAATCATGCTAGCGTCTCTCTAGTGTTGTGCAACAAGAGCATCTTGGTGAATTCCACATTTTGGCTCATCCTTGGTTGCATAACCCCATATTATCTATTTGCGTGTGTGTTTCCGTGTACCATATCTTGCTATTGGTCTACTTGTTACATTTGCAAATTTGTGAATCATTTCCAACATTATTGAGTCTCACTTACAATTGCATCAAATTTTATGCCACCATCCTAACCGAGCTCCACCATAAGCTTTTATTTGTGTAGGTGTGAGAACCGACAAGAATCGGTACCAAGAGTGCTATTTCATTGTCCGCATTTGAGTGAACTTGATTCATCTTCAACATCGGTCAAAGGTACATTGGTATAAGTTCTTTTCCGTTCTACCACTCACATTTTGCTTGGAATGATGGATAGGCCAAGTTCTTCTACCAACCCACTCTTCATCGAGCAAGACGACGACATGTCTTCATACGTCACCAAGAGACACCTCTTTGGTGCACAACGAGCGTTGCACCAAGAGCAACAAGCAATGAGCGACCACATCGACAACCTCGCCACCGACTTGCGATTCTCCGAGCAACGTACAAGAGACTACTTCAATTTCGACGCTCACAAGCAAGAGAACGATGCAAGAATGGACGAGATCCGTGCTTTGATGAGAAACCGGCATCATTCAACTTCTTCATCATCAAGACGGAGCCGCTCGAGTCGACACTCCGATGACACCTTCTACGACTCAAGTACACCTACTTCGAACAATCTTCGTCGTGCCGCTCGTCAAGACCGTCATGCATCTCGCAACCCGCTACATGACAAGCATTCACAAGAGCAAGTTGATGATCAAGTCCTCGTCCTCAATCAAACCAAGAGGCTTTTGCTCAAGCTCAAGAACGACAACGTCTTCATCGCCAACAAGAGGAAGAACGAGCACGTCTTCACCAAGACGAACAAGACGCCAAGGCTCAACGTATTCAACAACAACAACGTGAGGCGCAAGCCCTTGAGGCGCAACGTGCCCTTCAAGAATCAAGTAGAGCCTTCGCCAACCGCAATCACGAACGGCGCAATTAAGAGGAAACCCTTCGAGAAGAAATCCAAGAGAGGAACTACCAACCTCATGTACAACGTCAAGTTCCTCAAGCCCCTCCACAAGCTCGTCAAGCTCCACCTCAACCTCAAGTTCAACAAGGGCAAGTTGATCAAGGTCTTCCTCCGCGCCAAGAGCAACATGAAGACGACATAATCCACGCCAAGGACGCCATCATCAACATCGCCAACAACACAATGAAGAGCAACGCTACGGCAAGCTAAAATTCACCATGCCCAAGTTCAATGGAAGCAATGACCCCGAAGACTACCTCTCATGGGCATTGAAGGTTGACAAAATCTTCCGCTTGCACAACTACGATGAAGCGAAGAAAATCGCTATGGCATCACTTGAGTTCCAAGACTATGTGCTCATATGGTGGGAACAAATCATTGAGCGACGACAAGCAAGAGGTGAACCTCCAATCACCACTTGGGCTCAAATGAAGGATGTCATGCGAGCATGTTTTGTGCCAACCTACTACAACCGCGACCTCTTCAAGAAACTCCAACTACTCAAGCAAGGAACAAAGAGTGTTGAAGAATATTACAAGGAAATGGAGATAGCCATGATTCGAGCCAATGTCAAGGAAGATGATGAGCAAACTATGGCACGTTTCTTGAATGGACTCAATCATCCCATCAAGAAGATCGCCGACTTCCAACCATACTCATCCCTCATTGAGCTCGTGCATCAAGCTACAAAGGCGGAACGCCAAGTGGAAGATGACTTCAAGTACGCCAAGTACTCATCCAAGACCTACGGCTTCTCCAACAACCAAGCTTCAACGACTCCTCCAACATCTACATCAACCAAGCTTTCTTCAAGAAACGACGACAAGTCAAGTTACAAGAAGACTTCGACAAGTTCAAGTCGTCCTCCTCCTACTACAAGCAACCTCAAGCCGCGTGCTTCATCCTCTACTCCGACGGATGAGACCATCAAGACAAGCTCCTTCAAGTGTTTCACTTGCGGCGACCGAGGCCACAAGTCATACGAATGCACCAACAAGCGCACCATGATCCTCAACGACGATGGCACATATGACTCCATGAGTGAAGAGGAGATGGAAGCTCTTGAGCAAGTGGCCATGCACCGGCGAGTGAACGAAGACGAATATGACCAAGTCTTTTGTGATGAGGATTCGAGCCCCGCTCTCGTTGTCTCCAAGGTCTTGACTCTTCAACATCAACAAGCAGAAGACAAACGATGCCACATCTTCCACACAAAAGCCGGCATCAATGGACGGTCCATCAAGGTCATCATCGATGGAGGTAGTTGCCACAACTTGGCAAGTGAAGAACTATGCTCCAAACTCCAATTGGTAAAGAGGAAGCACCCGCATCCCTACAAGGTTCAATGGCTAAGTGACTCCGGCACTATGCGAGTTGAGCATACGGTCCTAGTCTCTTTCAAAATTGGTGCATACGAAGACACTTTGGAGTGTGATGTGGTCCCAATGACCGTTTGTCACCTACTTCTTGGTCAACCATGGCAATTCGACCGTGGTGTCATACACAATGGGCGTACCAATCACTATAGCTTCAAGATGAAAGGGAAAGAATATGTGCTACGACCTATGTCTCCTAGTCAAGTGATAGCCGACAAGCAAGCCACACATCATAGAGAAAAGAGTGAGAAAGTGATCCACCCAAAAGTGAGTGAGAGCCACAAGCCAAATTTGAGCGAATCTTCTCCTAGAGAGAAAAACCTCATTCTATTTGCCACCAAAAGTGATATGAGAGAAGTGTGTGAGAACCCATCGAGTGTGATGCACTTTGTCCTTGTGTGCAAGGATGGAGAACCAAAAACTAACACCGTTCACGAGCTACCTTTGGTGTTTCAATCTCTTTTGCAGGAATTTCAAGATGTTTTTCCCGATGAGCTACCTCCGGGTCTACTTCCTCTTCGAGGCATAGAGCATCAAATCGACCTCATCCCCGGAGCGCCTCTACCAAACAAAGCTCCATACCGAGTCAATCCCGAAGAAACCAAGGAGATTCAACGGCAAGTACAACAACTCATCGACAACGGCCATGTACGTGAAAGCCTAAGCCCTTGTGCCGTTCCGGTTATTCTTGTGCCTAAGCCCGATGGAAGTTTCCGCTTGTGTTCCGATTGTAGACCTATCAATGCTATTACTGTTCGATATAGGCATCCCATTCCTCGCTTAGATGACATGCTTGATGAACTTAGTGGAGCCAACTTTTTCTCAAAAATTGATCTTAAAAGTGGCTATTATCAAATCCGCATACAAGAGGGTGATGAATGGAAAACTGCTTTCAAAACCAAATTTGGTTTATATGAGTGGTTAGTGATGCCTATGGGTCTTTCGGAGGCTCCCGGTACTTTTGTGCGTCTTATGCATCATGTGCTTCGTCCTTACATTGGAGTCTTTGTTGTGGTTTACTTTGATGATATTCTTGTGTTTAGCAAAACCATGAAAGAGCACATCAATCATGTAAAATCTGTGTTGCAAACTCTTCGCAAGGAAATCCTTTATGCAAACTTGAAAAAATGCACTTTTGGAGTTGACAAAGTGGTTTTCTTGGGTTTTGTAGTATCCTCAAAGGGTGTCCATGTTGATGAATCTAAAATTGAAGCAATTAAAACTTGGCCCCAACCCACCAATTTGCAACAAGTGCGAAGTTTTCTTGGTCTTATGGGTTTTTATCGTTGCTTTGTGAAAGATTTTAGCACAATTGCCGCTCCTTTGCATGCCTTGAGTAAGAAGAATACTCCCTTTGTTTGGGGAACTTTGCAATCAACCGCTTTTGATGAGCTCAAGTCTTTGCTTACTCATGCTCCGATTCTTGCTTTGCCCAATTTTGCCAAAACTTTTGAGGTTCATTGTGATGCAAGTGGTACCGGAATTGGCGGAGTTTTGATGCAAGAAAAATGAGCCATTGCTTATTTTAGTGAAAAACTATCCGGTGCTCAACTTAATTATCCCATCTATGACAAAGAATTGTATGCTTTAGTGCGTGTGCTACATGTTTGGGAACATTACCTTAGACCTCATGAGTTTGTCATCCATACCGATCATGAAACGCTTAAGTACCTCAAAGGTCAAACTAAATTAAACAAGCGTCATGCCAAATGGAGTGAATTTATTGAATCTTTTCCTTATGTGATCAAGTACATTAAGGGTAAAGAAAATGTAGTTTGACGCGCTTTCACGCATATGCATGCTTGTCACTCAACTTGAGTTGAATGTTATTGGTTTTGAGCATATAAAAGACTTGTATGAGCATGATCCATCTTTTGCTTCTCCCTATGCTAAGTGTTTGACGATACTTCTTGGGAACAATATTACATCAAGGATGGTTATCTTATGAGAGCTAACAAACTTTGCATTCCCGAGTCTTCTTCGTTTGCTCCTTTTGCAAGAGGCTCATGGAGGCGGACTCATGGGACACTTTGGACGCGACAAGACATTCCCCACGCTCTCCAACAACTACTTTTGGCCCAAGATGTTCCGCGACGTCTCACGCTTCACCAACCGATGCTATACATGTCGCAAAGCTAAGTCTAAAGCTCAATCTCATGGTCTTTACATGCCTCTTCCTATCCCATATCAACCATGGGAAGACATTAGTATGGATTTTGTACTTGGTTTGCCTAGGACTCGAAATGGCAAGGATTCCGTGTTTGTTGTTGTGGATAGATTTTCTAAGATGGCACATTTCATACCTTGCAACAAGATAGACGATGCTTCACATGTTGCAAATCTCTTTTGTAGGGAAATCTTGCGACTCCATGGCGCACCAAAGACAATCGTCTCCGATCGTGACGCCAAGTTCTTGAGTTACTTTTGAAGACCCTATGTGCCAAGCTCGAATCAAGCTCTTGTTCTCCTCGCATACCATCCTCAAACCGACGGCCAAACGGAGGTGACAAACCGCACACTATCCACTCTACTTCATGTCTTGATCAAGAAGAACATCAAGGAGTGGGAAGCATGTCTACCCATCGCCGAGTACACCTACAATCGTGCAGGACATTCAACTACCGGCAAGTCCCCCTTCGAGGTCGTCTACGGTTTCAACCCGTTGTCCCCATTGGACATTCTACCACTTCCTCTCCAAGAGCGCACCAACATGGATGCAAGTGCACGAGCAAGCTACATCAAGAAGATGCACGAGGATACAAGGCACACCATTGAGCACCAAGTACAACATCAAGCAAACAAGCTCAACGCCAACAAGCAACCCATCGTCTTCAACATTGGTGATCTAGTGTGGCTACACCTTCGCAAGGACCGCTTCCCCAAAGAACACAAGTCCAAGCTTCTCCCTCGAGCCGATGGACCTTTCAAGGTGCTAGCACGCTACAACGACAACGCTTACAAGATCGACCTACCTCGAGACAAATACAACGTGAGCGACATCTTCAACGTCAAGGACCTCGCACCATTCCATGGAGATGAAGCTTTTGATCCGAGGTCGGATCTCTCCCAAGGGGGGGGGGGGGGAGATGATGCAGAGCATCCCACGATCATCCCCATGCATCCACAACCGTCTCATCAAGAGCCAAGAGGACCCATGACACGAGCTAGAGCTAAAGCTTTCGAGAACGAGGTGACCTCCTTCCTTATTGATATCGCATATGATCCACTCGAGACATGGCTACTACCTAAGTCCGATATACTATGCATGATTAGGTGTCAAGGGGAACCTCCCGAGGGTGCACGTGAAGACGGACAAGCCGCCAAGTCCATGGATGAAGAGAACCAACGGAAACGAGCAAGATCCCCTTCCAGGCCCCGGACATCCGGCCATGGCCCCGGACATCCGGCCCCTGGAGCATCTACCTCAGAATCAGCAAAACTGGCCAAGCCTACAGGGCCCGGACATCCAGCGTCCAAGCCCGGACATCCGGCCCCCAGCCCGGATATCCGGGCTGAAGCCCGGATATCCGGCGCCCCTCACCCGATTCGGTAGAAACAGACGCCACAACCCGGACATCCGGCGCCTCGCGAAGGCCCGGACATCCGGCCCGACGCCCGGACATCCGGCCTCCCCTGCCTGCGTGCAGTGTATCCGGGACTTGTCCCATGTACCCCTTCGCCCCCGAGACTATATATACTTCATCCCCTTCCTCTTTCTAGGTCAGCATTGGATTAGCTCATATTCTTGTGTGAGAGCCCTTGCTCATCCACTTGGCTACATATCCTCGGAGATCAGGACCTCTACAGAGAAGATCCCCCAAGCGGATTCAAGACCCCCTTCTAGGGCGGACCCCATCAAGGCCTCCTCACGGAGAAAAATGGCTACTGTTTGTATCTTTCCTTTGTTGATCTTGAATCTTGTGCCACTTTATGTGATCGGTGATCTAGCATTTGTGTGACCGATTCCTTGTTGGTTGAGCGTTTTCCCTCGTTCCTCCACGTGTTTCCCTCTTGTTCTTCCACGTGTTCTTCGTAATCCACCATAGGATCCGCTCCAACGTGAAAGATCGTCCATGTAGGGTTTCACCCTACATCAGTATCTTAAAGTAGTCTTTTGTTTTCTTTCTCTAACGGAGTTCACGAGATTTCTATTGAGTTTTGTGTTGTGAAGTTTTCAAGTTTTGGGTAAATGTCACAGCCCCAGATCAGCCCTAGCCTGATTTTCTTGCATCCATGCATCATGTCTAAATTTCCTTTGAAATTGAAATGGGGAATTGGAGAGCCTCAGAAATCATTTAAAATAAATGATCAACATTAAAAAAATTGCTTCAAATGTGTCCAAGAAAATGTTCCTCTTAGTCTCTAAAAATATTGCAAAGAGGTAAAACTCAAAACAATATTTTTGGTATCTCAGAGTTAATTATTTTGGGCCTTTGAATTAAATAAATAGCTATTTGCATTGGATATATATTTGTTAATTAATTAATATATGTCCAATAATTCTGATCTTTGATGAAGGGCTTTGGAATAATCCTACTAGTCCCTACCATAATTATCAGAAGCAATAAAAATGATTTAGTGTTCAAAACTAAATCAAAACATAGTACAGAAAATAGAAAACAGAATATAATTAGAGAAAGAGAGAGAGCTCACCTGGCAGCCCACTTACCTGGCGCCATGAACCGGCCCTGCTTCCCCCCCCCCCCTCGTTGGCCCAGTTGGCCCAGCCCACCAACCGCCTCGCCGCTCGTCGCCTACCTCTCGCCAAGAGGCGAGGAGGGACACGGCGACGCGCCGAGCTCGCCGCCTCCTCCCTGCCCTTTGCCTCACCGAGACGCCTCACGCCTACTCCACGGCGCGCCTCGACCCCTGGACCCCTCGATCTCTCCCTCTCCCTCGTTCCCTCCTCTGTCTCTCTCTCTCCCGAACCCGAACGAGCTCGCTGACGCCGATCGCCGACTCGCTGCCACAGCCATCCCCGAGCCTCCCGACATGCCCCGAGCTCCGCTTAGTCTCTCTTCCCCTCACCGAGCCTCCGACACCGAGCGCGCCGAGGCGCCGCCCGCCTTTTCCCCTTCTCGGACCCGCTTGTCGCTGCCGCCGATTCGCCGGACTCGGACGCCCCGAGCCCGCTGACCACCTCTCCTCTCCACGGTGAACTCCTCTCCCTCTCCCCTAGCTCGTGGTTATTTGACCTCCGTAGCCGCCGCCCCCGCCTCACCGAAAACTCCCCGCCGTGCCTCGTCGCCGGCGTGGCTAGAGCCACAGTGGCTCAAGGCGGGCACACCACCGTGCTCCACACCTCACCAGAGCACGAGCGCACTAACGCCTCCCCTAGCGCCTGCACGCTTAACCCGACCCGCCCGAACTCCGCCGCCGCCTTGGAGCTCGCCGCCGCTGATTCCGACCACCGCAGCTGCTGCTGCCACCACCATTAGATGCGCGAGTCTCCCAGCTCGTCAGTAGCCGCAAACCCCGAGCAAAATGGTGCACCGTAGGCGAAACCGAGCCACTCCGGCGCACACCGCTTGTGATTTGGTCGCCGGCGATCACACGCCGGTGGTGATGACGTGGCACGTCATTAGCCACTAATGACCCCGCTAACCACCCACCTCCTTCACTGACATACGGGCCCCAGCGCCCATTTAGGCTAGCCTAATTTTTCTGTTTAGATTAGTGCTAAGCATGAGGCCCCACGTGTCAGCTTGACTTTGACTTAGTCAAAGTTGACCGGGCCCACCTGTCGGCGACCTGACTAACCCAGGCTCACTGACCAATGGGTCCCGCAGGTCAGGTTTGACCTGGCCGACCCAGTTGACTTGTTGACGTCACACCTATGTCATGCTGACACCATAAATCATTTTCTGGATTTATAATAATTCAGGAAATTTCAGAAAATGCCCCAAACTTCAAATATTCATAACTTTTAATCTGTAACTCCAAATGAAATAATTTATATATGAAAAATGATCAAAAAAATATGAAGAATCTGTTTATGGCACTTTCATGCATGTTTGAACAAGTTAACCTCACTGAATAGGATGAATCATGATTAGGGAAAATTATGAAATAACATTTGGAGTTGGAATTTGTTCTTGTTTGAATTCCACTTCAATTAACTTGGCTAGATATTGCATCAGGTGAATTCAGTACCTTAACATGACATGTCATTCATGTGAATGTGCATTGCATTGATTGTGTTCTCTCCTGTTGCGATAATCGTCCCCTCTCAAGAGACGACGCCCGACGATTGTTCGATGACACCGATGAAGAACTATATTATCTTGAAGTGCGTGCAAGCAAAACCCCTTGTTCATTCCGATATAATCCCACTCTCTCGCTCCTGCTCTATTTTACTGCATTAGGACAACAACGAATCATGTGTTACTTGCTGCGGTAGCTGAACCCTTTATCCTCTGTGATGACTGTCATTCCACAAGAATTAGATGAATCCCACTAGCATGAGTAGGAGTTGTTTGAGCCATGTTGTGCCTACTCATTTATGCTTGTTGTCATGCCTGCTCTCGCTTAGAGTTGAGTCGGGTCTGATTCATCGGGAATGAATTGGAATTGTTATGAACATGTCCTATTGTGTGTGAGCTAAATGTGTGAACACGATTTGGTAAAGGTAGCGGTGAGAGGCCATGTAGGAGTACATGGTGGGTTGTCCCATTGCAGCCGCCCTCGTGAACTGAGTTCGTGTTTGTGATCCATGATACAGATTACTACCACGCATTGGGCCCGAAACCAATGGACCCTCTCGGCTTCTTGACCACCCTTGTCCTCATCCGGAATTGCAAGTAGTTTCGTGTTTGTAGCATGTTTGGGGGCACATAACGCTGACCTTAGGGGTGGGTTGTGTTGCGGTAGGCACCGTGGGTCGGTGTACCGAAAGTGCCCGTTTGGTATCTCGGGAACCCCGCACACATCGCTCGGGCTGTATGGGAAACCTCGGCCGGACTCCTGCGGATGGAACCCGAATAGGCAATAAACCTGGACTAGGGACTTGAGTGTTTAGGTAGGTGTGGCCGACACCCACGCTGGGCTTCCGCTGAAGGTTGCCGAGTACATGTCGGTAAACGGCGGTAAGTGGTGGAAGCGTGTGTGAAGAAGTACACCCCGCAGGTTAATATGATCTATTGAATAGCCGTGTCCACGGAAAAGGACTTCGGGTTGCCTATATCGGTTCATAGACAAGTGGAAGTGGATACTCTAAAATGCGCAAGATAAGCGTGAGTGCTATGGATGGCGTTCTCGTAGGGAGACGGAGCGGTTCATAGTGGTGTATTGCTATGGTGAATATGTGGACTCGTGCGCCACCTCAAAAGAGTTACTTGCAATCGTAGTTCAGGATAGCCACCGAGTCAAAGCTGGCTTGCTGCGGTCAAACTCCACCACCCCCCTTTTGATAATGATGCATATGTAGTTAGATCTGATGTAAGTCTTGCTGAGTACAATTGTACTCATGTTTGCTTATTTTATGTTTTGCGAGAGACGTCGGCCTCGCTAGTAGTTCCACGTGGACTTCGACGCTTAGCTTGTTACCTCAGCCACGATCTTGTGCCCTCGGCAGATCTCGTAGATAGTCGCTTCTCACCTTTTTCATTTATAGTTGTCTCGCACCTGCACATGTTTAGCTTCCGCTTGTGTTTTGACTTGTATGTTTCGAGTGTTGGGTCATGAGACCCATGTTTGTAATATCTCGCCCTTGGAGCCTAATGAATAAATATTTGAGTCGAGAGTTATGTTGTGATGCCATGTTGTATCTACACATATTGAGCATATTGTGTGTATGTTTGAAATGCTTGGTATGTGTGGGATCCGACAAACTAGTTGTTTATCCTTGGCAGCCTCTCATATGGGGAAATGTAGTCTCGTGCTTCCGAGCGATAGTAGTCCGCTACAGACCGGTTCACGGAGTCCGCTAGCCCAAAGACTACCGCTTGGACACTTGACTGGCGGCATGTGTTTCACTTCGCCTTATGTCCTGTTCCTTCGGGAAATGTCACGCGGTGATATTCGAGTCTGCCTAGCCTGCTACAGCCGGGATACCGAGTCCTGTTAGCCCAAATGCTACAGCCCAAATTTATACGTTGATGACCGACATGCTCGATGTGATTCATGTATGCCTGTCCCCATAGGTTAGCGCCGCTTTGGGTTCACGACTAGCCATGTCGGCTCGGGTTCTTGGTCATGTGGATGCTAGCGACACTATCATATACGTGAGCCAAAAGGCGCAAACGGTCCCGGGCCATGGTAAGGCGACACCCGTGGGAATACCGTGCGTGAGGCCGCAAAGTGATATGAGGTGTTACCGGCTAGGTCGATGTGACTTGGAATCGGGTCCCGACAGCGTTGGTATCGAGCCCGACTGCTCAGAGGATTACCAAGCCAAACTGGTCAAGTTGAGTCTAGAAATGCTTTAGTTATGTAAGGAATTGATTGTGGAAGGAACGTAAGGCTCTTTTACTCCTTATACCTCATGGCCTTCGATCTGAGTCATCCACTTCTCTTCTACGGGTTAAGAACTAGGCCTTCTCATCTATCTATCAAAGTTGACGTGTTACTAATCCATAGACCTTTAAGATTGTTGGTTTTAATCCCCGTTCAGTTCCTACTATTTTTGTATGATAACCGTGGATCTCGGAACCTTGGCATTGTGATGTTGAGTGGTTATGCCACCATTTTCTGCAGGATGTCTCAAATCATTTTGAACGCTTACAGCCGTTATGTTGTCCGAGTCACCCTGTGTCTCTAAATAGTCCGATGCATTTGCAATCCTTTCCTTCCGCACTGATGTCCCTTTGGCCAGAATAAGCACACTAACCGGTGCGTTGAGGTAATTTATTGCCTTGACATACATGTTGGAACTATTATTATGACCCTAGATGTTTAGGAAGTCACCTAGCAATTTAGCAATGCTTTTGTATCCCTAGTGTGATGATTCTGGCCATTATTCTTGAAAGCATCCCGTGATGCCATTTAGTAGTAGGTATTCTATTCCTGGGTTCTTGAACCCGAGATTCATCCTACTTTATGTTGTTAGTATTTGCTAGTGCCTTTAGGATATTAGTAACCTTTGCATTAGTCCTCGAGGTCCGTGGTATTTCCTTCTTCCAAATACTATGAACCGCTTATGGCAGAAGTTCCTTGTTGAACCAAAACATCACAATAAGAGTGCTCTTGAGGAGTACTCCATTCATATTGTGACTCTGCCAGTTCTACCTTCTCCGCATGGGTTATCCGGAAGAAATGTTGAGCTTTGCTCGACATACTAGTCTATGCATCCACAACTCAGAAAATTATATGTTCCTTTGAGTTGTTCTCTTAGATGTCTTCTGACCTTCATCTATCAATTGATAGCCAGGAGTAATTGTGCATTCGTGTTCATCGATGCCTATTATTCTTGTGGTCCGACAAGCCATTCTAATCCGGAATGACTAGGAGAAACAAACTCCAGTACCTCATCCATATCCAGGATTGGGTCAAAGTAATTGTATTCCGCAGATCAAAATGCCAATCCAGCTTCTGCTCTGCTCTACCTTAGAGTATTACTCTATTTATGCCAAGAATATCATAGGAATTGCACCATCTCTTATGGATTTTGACGCAGTGATACTTCTCACCATCATCATTCATTCCTCGGTCCTCGTGTTGTTGTAACCGGAATGCCGACAAGTGAATTGTGATGTGTGAAATCAATATTCCGAGCAACTCGTTGCTTGGTAGTAAATGGACAATATTCTCATTCTTAGCGTGTTGGTTATTAAATCACCATCCTAAGAGTGATCGTGCTATCTAGTCCTTATTTCTGGTGCACACTTCGATTGATGAGATAGGACTGTGCCAATCCCTCACTCCCTTGATCTTATCATCTTGCCCTGAAAAGCAAGATTGTTCTCGAGCTTAGTAACATACCGGTGGTTCGTGATTTTCCAAATATGTTCTTGGAAGTGTTACCGGGTTGTTTCGATCGTTATGTTGAGCTCGTGATCAAGTTGGTTTTCCTCTAAACCACCCTTCTCCAAGAATCTGTGTTGGGTACCCTTGAGCTAGTCGGTTAAGCTAGACAACAACTTGGAGAGTTGGAGGATAAAAGCTTGCCTAGCTAAGTTCGTCCAAAGGGATATTCTTGTGTAGTGTGTGTTGAATAAAAATGATATCTTCACCGATTGGTCCCTGTGATCAGTTGTTGGATCTATTGCCTTGTCAAAACTTTGACTTGAGTATGGGCTATTGTCAAGTTGAATCAGAACCAACGATATTCGTGATGTTGTCTTACTCGTGGTTGATCCCTCGAGCATACCCCATTACATCTTTTGGTCTGACCAATGCTATCACCGTGTTCACATGATGGTGGAAGTCCAGTGATATGGAAATTTCGATGAGTTGCTGTTGAGCCCATCAGTAGCATTTTGTCTCCCCCATGAGTCATGTTGAACATCAACCTAGTGTTGGAAATTTGTGTAAGCATTTCTTCGTGTGCCGTTCATGAAGCCTATGCTTGGATGGAAGAAGTGACTTCCTCGAACTCACGTGCATTTGATGTAAGTTGCCGCCATGAATTCGAGAAAGCTTGTTTGCCTCCTGTGGAATCATCCCAAGTCAGTCATGCATGTGCAAAGTATTCTATGGTTTGATAGACTGATCATCTTCATTCCGTATGTATCCCTAACCCACCAAGCCACTGATTGATTTGTTCAAGGAAAAGGAGCTGTTGTGTAATCCTAGGTCGTGCACAAGACTTCGATATCCTCGATGATGGTTCCCAACCTGAACTCGGTAGTGTTTTATTATAAGACTACTACGTGGTCATGCTTGTCTTGGACAACGTGTTCACAGGTTTGTAGCGGAACCAGCTCATATTTTGGAGCTTGCTATCGTAATTCATATCCCGAGCATCTCGCAACGTCTTCTCGTCGGTTTTGTGTTGCAACCTTTCCTTTTCAGACATGCTGAGTCTGAAGTATCCTATCACCAATCGGATCTGAATCTCAGGCAGATATGATGGTTGGAACATTCCAACAGTTGCATTTCGTTCCCACGAGGTAGGGAGGCGTGCCCCCCACGAGATATTGCTCCACCGACGTACTCCTTCCTCCTATATATACCTACGTACCCCAAACGATCAGAACAGGAGCCAAAAACCTAATTCCACCGCCTCAACTTCCTGTATCCACGAGATCCCATCTTGGGGCCTGTTAGGAGTTCACGGAGGGGGCATCCACCACGGAGGGCTTCTACATCATCACCATAGCCCCTCCGATGAAGTGTGAGTAGTTTACTTCAGACCTTGGGTCCATAGCTAGTAGCTAGATGGCTTCTTCTCTCTTTTGGATCTCAATACAATGTTCTCCCCCTCTCGTGGAGATCTATTCGATGTAATCTTCTTTTTGCGGTGTGTTTGTTGAGACCGATGAATTGTGGGTTTATGATCCAGGTTATCTATGAATAATATTTGAATCTTCTCTGAATTCTTTTATGTAGATTGATTATCTTTGCAAGTCTCTTCGAATTATCCGTTTGGTTTGGCCAACTAGATTGGTGGTTCTTGCAATGGGAGAAGTGCTTAGCTTTGGGTTCGATCTTATGTGTCCTTACCCAAAGGATGTAAAGGGTTGCAAGGCATGTATTGTGTTGTTGCCATCGAGGATAACAAGATGGGGTATTTATCATATTGCATGAATTTATTCCTCTACATCATGTCATCTTGCTTAGGCGTTACTCTGCTTTTTAACTTAATACTCTAGATGCATCTTTGGATAGCGGTCGATGAGTGGAGTAATAGTAGTAGATGCAGCAGAGTCGGTCTACTTGTCTCGGACGTGATGCCTATATACATGATCATACCTAGATATAATCATAACTATGCTCAATTCTGTCAATTGCTCAACAGTAATGTGTTCACCCACCGTAGAATACTTATGCTCTTGAGAGAAGCCACTAGTGAAACCTATGGTCCCCGGGTCTATTCTCATCATATCAATATCCATCACTTTAATACTTGCATTGTTTTCACTTTGCCTTTTACTTTTTACTTTGCATCTCTATATCAAAAAATACCAAAAATATTATTTATCATCTCTATCAGATCTCACTCTCGTAAGTGACCGTGAAGGGATTGACAACCCCTAATCGCGTTGGTTACGAGGAGCTATTGTTTTGTGCAGGTACGAGGGACTTGTGCGTGGCCTCCTACTTGATTGATACCTTGGTTCTCAAAAATGGAGGGAAATACTTACGCTACTTTGCTGCATCATCCTCTCCTCTTCGGGGAAATCCAACGCAGTGCTCAAGAGGTAGCACATGTAACCCATGTTTGAAAAGGCGGCAAAGGCCATGGAGCACCTGATTCCTCATGAGATCGTCGAGTGGGAGGTGGAGATGCAGGAGGCGGCAGAGATCGAGGGCCTCCAGGAGGAAGAGTTGCGCATGGCTAAGGTGGAGGTAGAGAAGAGTGTTTCCATCGAGGAATCGGCGGTAGCGTACCAACGTGAGTTCTGGCGCAACCTCTGCTACGAGTACTACAACCTGGAGGGCGGCACCCAAGGACAAGGACGATGACGACGAGGTGGTCGACTTGAGCCTGGGGGACGCAAAGTTCAACAATGGCAGCCCAGGGCAAGTCATCGACCTCTCATCTTACACCGGCGAGGCATAGGGCGGCGCACCAGCGGCTTTGTTAAAATTATGTGTACTTAGCCTTTGTTTACAACGCTGGTCTTTTGTTAGAGGAATGTTTAGGTCAACTGACTCTATTTAATTACTAAAATTGCTCAATTTAGTGAGTGTGGTCTGTGTGCCGTAGGCTCTTCTGCGTACCGAAATTAGCAATCAATATTAAATTATGCAATGACGTGGATGAGCACAGTACCCAGGGAAATTTCAACCAAAATTTGAATGATCAAACTCATCGCATGCGCGGAAAGCAGAAGAATCATTTATGATGCACACATTCATTCAAAGTGAATGGTGTCCGGCTATACCGCGGGCAAAGTTTCCCTCCACCTTTCAAAAAATTTGGCCTACAGCCGAAATGTCTAACTCTTCCCCCCCTCCCCACCCCCTTTTCTCCCCGACCACAAGTCACATTTCCCCTGTTTCATCCTTCCTTCCTTCCTTTCCAAGCTATAGCCGCTTCCTTGCTTGCTTCCTCGCTCTCATCGTCTTGCATCCGACCACCGCAGTCGTCATAGTCTTCTTCAATGACCTCTCCAGCAGTTCCTCCTCCGACGATGACTCTTTCACCACCCAGGTATGCGTCTCTCCTCTCTCTCAGGTTATGTTTTGAAATTAAGGATTTTAACCCGGTGGCCGATTTGAGTCATTTCTTCCTCTTGTCGCTCCCTAGGACCATCACTTGCAACGAATGGAGCGGGGTGGATGAATATCCGCCTGCTTGTTGTCACCATCAATCTCCATGCGTGAAGCTAATCGCGTTGAGTCTGTGGACAATCGGAGAAAGTTTCTGGCATGTGCAGAGAAGGTTAGCCCCACTTTCGATTCAGACACTCTCACTGTGCTATGTTATGCTGAATGTGATTAAGACACTGTAGCAGTTTCTACCTAGTATCTAAAATGTTGCCATCTCATCAGCGGTGCCAATAGAAAATTATTTGGCACCGCTTCAACAGTTTGTGCAGCCTACTTTTCCCCACACATTTGATCAGCCAAGCAGTAAAATACTAAAACTTTATGGCATGAAGGAACTGGGCATTGAAGCAACTAGGTGCTCTGGAGTCCGGTTCCCTGAATTTTTCCTCTGGTATTGGCTCGGCAGTGTAGGGCACCGGTGCCAAATGTAGCAACAATTGTCTTGACACCGGTTTTGGCATACATAGTGGACGAACTTAGTGCTATTAGTTCCATGTTACTAAATTTGTGCATGTACACACCTGTTAGTATCAATTTGATGTCATCCAAACACTGTCGCTATGCTGTTGCAGTTATATTTAGCTTCCTCATAAAATGTTCAATTTGTTATTTATAGTAGATGACTAAGAACTTGTAGCATTTTTGTAGTTAATTATATCTTGTGATGTTTTCTGAATTTGGTTGTTGTCTCAGTAGCAATTAATTCATTTTGAGAAGATATGTCATAATTAACGTGTTTCTTTGGTTTTTCAAAATATGTATGCGGTGATTTTCTATGTTGCTAGAAAACATTTTCCCTACAATTGTCACTGATTTAATTTTAAATATTATAGGATGAACGGAAGTGTTCTTACCTGGAGTGGGTTGATCAAGAGTGGCCACAATCTTTGAAGATGTGCCTAACAAAGCTTTGGAGCATGTATAAGGAAGAGAACACAGATAGGCTTAGAGAAAGTGTTGTCGACGCTGAAGAATATTTCTAGATCCGTTTAACGCCACCGATTCAATCGTACACTAATCATACACGCAAACGTGTACGATCAAGATCAGGGACTCACAGGAAGATATCACAACACAAGTCTAAACACAAATAAGTCATACAAGCTTTAATATTACAAGCCAGTGGCCTCGAGGGCTTGAATACAAATGCTTGATCATAGACGAGTCAGCAGAAGCAACAATATCTAAGTACAGACATAAGATCAACAAGGTGCCATAAGATGGCTAGCACAAACTGGGATACAGATCGAAAGAGGCGCATGCCTCCTGCCTGGGATCCTCCTAACTACTCCTAGTTGTTGGCGGCCTGCACATAGTAGTAGCCACCCTCAGTGTAGTAGGGGACATCGTCGATGGTGGCGTCTGGCTCCTGGGCTCCAACATCTAGTTGCGACATTCGAGAAGAAGGGAAAAGGGGGAAAAGAGGGAGCAAAGCAACCATGAGTACTCATCAAAAGTACTCGCAAGCAAGGATCTACACTATATATGCATTGGTAACAATGAAATGGGTAGTATCTGTGGACTGAACTGTAGAATACCAGAATAAGAGGGGGATAGCTAGTCCTATCGAAGACTACGCTTCTGGCAGCCTCCATCTTGAAGCATGTAGAAGAGAGTAGCTGGTAAGTTCACCAAGTATCATCGCATAGCATAATCCTACCCGGCGATCCTCCCCTATGGGAAATCGATCACCGGGTTGTCTCTGGAACTTGTAAGAGGTGTGTTTTATTAAGTATCCAGTTCTAGTTGTCATAAGGTCAGAATACAACTCCGGGTCGTCCTTTTACCGAGGGACACAACTATTCGAATAGATAAACTTCCCTGCAGGGGCGCACCACATTACCCAGCATGCTCGATCCCTCTGGCCGGACACACTTTACTGGGTCATGCCCGGCCTCGGAAGATCAACACGTCGCAGCCCTACCTAGACACAACAGAGGGGTCAGCACGCCAGTCTAAATCCTAAGTGCTTAGGGGTCTGGGCCCATCGCCCATTGCACACCTGCATGTTGCGAACGCGACCAGTGAGCAGACCTAGCAACCTCCATTACAAAGGAAGTTGCATTACGAGGTCCAACCCGGCGTGCACCGCTCAGTCGATGACGTCAAGAAGGCTTCAGATGATACCACGATGTCGAGTGCTCATAACTGTTCCTGCGTAGTTGGTTAGTGCGTATAGGCCAGTGTCCAGACTCAGATCAAATATCCAGATCTCTTTAAGCGTGTTATTAGAAGTATCTGCGGATGCCGACTAGGGACCAGGCCCACCTGTCTCCTAGGTGGTTGCAACCTGCCATGTCACTCCACCACAAAGTAACAATCAGGGGTCTGCCGAGAACCCAGGCCCACCACTACCTGGGTGGAACCACCTACCCCTTTAGCCCCATCTCCGAACAGTGACATAGGTAATGTAAAAGTATATAGTATATGTACCCGTGATCACCTCCCGAAGTGATCACGACCCAGTAGTGTAGCATGGCAGACGGACAATAGTGTAAGGCCATTGATGATAAACTAGCTACCTATAGTAAGCATTTAGGATTGCAGGTAAAGGTATCAACAGTAGTAACAAGGACAGGCTATGCAGCAATATAGGATCAAACCGATGAAACGGTAACACTACTCTAATACAAGCAGTAGAGGGAAAGAGTAGGCGATATCGGGATGAACAAGGGGGTTGGCTTGCCTGGAAGCTCTGCCGAGGAGGGGCCGTCAACACCGTAGTCGATCGGGGCAGCAGCAACGTCAGCCTGGTAGTCTACCGGAGAGAAGAGGGGGAAGAAACAATGCAAATAGATGCA
Organism: Aegilops longissima; assembly: GCA_021605205.1. NCBI lineage: Eukaryota > Viridiplantae > Streptophyta > Magnoliopsida > Poales > Poaceae > Aegilops > Aegilops longissima. The sequence goes on from CM038682.1 coordinate 476,624,625, forward strand.
TGATGATGCATGACAAAGCAAATAGCGGTGCTAGGAGTGCCCTAACGCGGTAGTAGGCGATACTGGTGAAGGGGGGAAACATCCGGGAAAATATTCCCGGTGTTTTGCGTTTTTTGACAGACAGACCGAAGGGGGCGGTTGCAGGTTCTCTATTCCAGGGACATGTGGCAGACAAACAGACTGCGTATTCGGGTTCGTCTCGTCGTTCTGAGCAACTTACATGTACAAAGTATTTTCATCCGAGTTACGGTTTATTTTATATGAATTATTAAAGTTTACTGCATTTTCTTAAATTACTGGTTTTATTATAAATTCGAAATTAAATAGCAATAGCTAAGTGTACCCACATCTATACCCACTAGTGGGCATAGAGAGGCTGTCAGGTGGGTCCGGCGGACCCAGTCAACTGCTGACTCGACTGACTGTTGACTTGGTCAAAAGATGAACAGTGAATGTGGCACCCGCATGTCATTCTGTATTTTAGTTATTTGTGTTTATTTTAAACCAAGGTTAATTAGTGCAAGTGCGGCCTTTGTCAGTGCCTGGATTAGGTCGGGCTTTAATTAGCGCTAAATCAACAGGGGAGGCGGTTGGGCTCGCACGGGCACAAGGCGCCCGTGCCGTGGCGCTTGACTTGGCGGCGGCGAAGGCTGCGGGCCGCCAGCGTGGCGCAGGCGAAGCGGTAGCCGGGCGGGCGCAGAGGAGGGCAGCGAGACAGGCGCATGGGCGGCAGAGGGGGTTGCAGCAAGCGCGACAAAGCGAGGCGCAGGCGCGGGCGGGCTAGCGAAAGCAGCGGCGCGAACGCGGCAGAGCTGGCGAGCGGCGAGGGGCGAGCGCGGCGCTGGGAACGCAGGTGGCAGCGGTGCGCAGTGGGCGGAGGGTGAGCGGTGATTGGCCGAGGCTGCAGTGGCAACGGGCGTGCGGCTGCGACGACAAGCAACAGGCAGCGCCGGGGTGGACAGGCGAGGGCGCGGCCAGGGGATTGAGCGTGCGCGTGTGCAGCAATAGCGGCAGGGCCACGCTCGGGCTTGCGAGCCTGAGGCAGGGCACGATAGAGACACGGTGAGCGCGACCAGTGGGTACAACGAGCGGAGCTCGGGGGCGGAGCTCCTAGCACGACGAACTGATGGCTACTTGAAGCTACTTTGGTATTTCCCCAAAGAGGAAGGGATGATGCAGCACAACAGCGGTAGGTATTTCCCTCAATGATGAAACCAAGGTTATCGAACCAGTAGGAGAACCAAGCAACACAACGTAAACATCCCATGCACACAAATAACAACTACTCGCAACCCGACGTGTTAAAGGGGTTGTCAATCCCTTTCGGGTAACGGCGCCTCAAGATAGGCAAACAGACGTGAAATAAATTGTTGTAGTTTGATAGATCGAATGCCAAATAAAATAAATATGAATAAAACACAGCGAGGCATTTTTGTATTTTTGGTTTAATAGATCTAAAAATAAATGCAAAGGAAAAGTAGATCGCAAAGGCAAATAATATGAGAAAGAGACCCGGGGGCCGTAGGTTTCACTAGTGGCTTCTCTCGAGAAAAATAGCAAACTGGGGTAAACAAATTACTGTTGGGAAATTGATAGAACTTCAAATAATCATGACGATATCCAGGAAATGATCATTATATAGGCATCACGTCCAAGATTAGTAGACCGACTCATGCTTGCATCTACTACTATTACTCCACACATCGACCGCTATCCAACATGCATCTAGTGTATTAAGTTCATGGAGAAACGTAGTAATGCAATAAGAATGATGGCATGATGTAGAAAATATCTATCTATGTAGAGATAGACCCCATCGTTTTATCCTTAGTAGCAACAATACATACATGTCGGTTCCCCTTCTGTCACTGGGATCTAGCACCGTAAGATCGAACCCACTACAAAGCACCTCTTCCCATTGCAAGATAAATAGATCAAGTTGGCCAAACAAAACCGAAATATCGGAGAAGAAATACGAGGCTATAAGCAATCATGCATATAAGAGATCAAAGAAACTCAAATAACATTCATGGATATAAAAAGATAGATCTGATCATAAACTCAAAGTTCATCCAATCCCAACAAACACATCACAAAAAGAGTTACATCATATGGATCTCCAAGAGACCATTATATTGAGAATTCAGCGAGAGAGAGGAAGCCATCTAGCTATTAACTACGGACCCGAAGGTCTACAAAGAACTACTCACGCATCATCGGAGAGGCACAAATGGAAGTGTTGAACCCATCCGTGATGGTGTCTAGATTGGATCTGGTGGTTCTGGACTCTGTGGCAGCTGGAATTGATTTTCATCGACTCCCCGAGGGTTTCTGGAATATTGGGGTATTTATAGAGCAAAGAGGCGGTCCCGGGGGCACCCAAAGTGGGCACAACCCACCAGGGCGCGCCTGGGCCTCCTGGCGCGCCCTGGTGGGTTGTGCTCTCCTCGGAGCACCCCCCAGGCGCTGCCTTGGCCCATTAGGTGTCTTCTGGTCCAAAAAAATTCTGCATGAAGTTTTGTTGCATTTGGACTCCGTTTGGTATTGATTTCTTGCGATGTAAAAAACATGCAGAAAACAGCAACTGGCACCTGACACTATGTCAATAGGTTAGTACCAAAAAATGATATAAAATGACTATAAAATGATTATTAAACATCCAATATTAATAATATAACATCATGGAACAATAAAAAAATTAGATACGTTGGAGACGTATGAGCATCCCCAAGCTTAACTCCTACCCGTCCTCGAGTAGGTAAGTGATAAAAACAGAATTTTTGATGTGGAATGCTGCCTAACATGTCATATCATATTCTTTTCTTTATAGCATGGACATTTGGACTTTTATGTGATTCAAAGCAATAGTCTAGTTTTGACATGATAATTTAAATACTCAAGCATATCAACAAGCAACCATGTCTTTCAAAATATCAATGCTAAAATAAGCTATCCCTAGCCCATCATGCTGAATCATTGATCCATTCATGAAACACAATCACATATTAACTACACCCAATACTCAAGTACGATCATATTGCCTCCTAGTTGGTGCTTTTATGGAGACTCAAATTCAAAATAAAAATTGCATAAAGTAAAAGAAAGGCCCTTTGTAGAGGGAAGTTGGGATTTGTAGAGGTGCCAGAGCTCAAAGCGAAAATTGAGAGATAAAAACATTTTGGGAGGTGTGTCTTTCCCACCAACGAAAAAGACTTAGAGTTCCCAACAATTTCCATGGTAGATATATCATAGGCGGTTCTCAAACAGAAATTAAAGTTTATTCCTTTTTCCACCATACTTTCACTTTCCATGGCTAGCCGTATCCACGTTTGCCTTCCATACCAACACTTTCCAAGGAATTAATTATTTGGCAACATAAAGTAAATTCATTTTTCATTTTGGGACTGGGCATCCCTAATACCTTTGCCTTACTCTCGTGCAATGACAAGTGAATAAACACTCATCGTGAGAATAACACATCTAGCATGGAAAGTATTAGCCACCCCTCACCGCTCCGCGAGCAGTACGAACACACAAAATAGAAGTTTATTTTGAAAATTAGAGATGGCACATACAAATTTGCTTAGAACAGCAAAAGAATACAGCATATAGGTAGATATAGTGGACTCATGTGGGAAAACTAGTTTAAAGGTTTTTGGATGCACAAGTAGAGATCATACTTAGTGCAAAATGAAGGCTAGCAAAAGATTGAGAAGCGACCAACCAAGAAACAAATAATCTCATAATTAAAACGGAATAATGCACCACAAGTAGGATATAGTTTCATTGCATAATTATTGACTTTCGTGCTTGCATAGGGAATCACAAACCTTAACACCAATATCTTACTAAAGCATAATTAGTCATCAACATAACTCACATATCACATCATCATATCTCAAAACTATTACTAAGAATAAAGTTTATTTTGTCCAATGATCTTCATGAAAGTTCTTATTATATCCTTCTTGGATATCTATTACTTGGAACTAATTTTCATATGTTGCTTTTCATAAGCTCAAACTAATATAAGTGAAGATCATGAGCATAAAATTTCTTTCTCTCAAATTAATTTAAGTGAAGCAAGAGAGAATTTCTTGAAAATTTTACTAACACTCAAATAAATCTAAGTGAAGCAAGAGAGCATTTCTTCAAAAATACTAAAGCAAACCATGCTAAAAAAGATATAAGTGAAGCACTAGAGCACGTCCATAGCTTATAAAAGATTTAAGTGAAGCATAGAGAGCAATTCTAACAAGTCATGGCATAATTTTGGCTCTCTCAAATAGGTGTGTCCAGCAAGGAATCACGACTTAAAACACAAAATAAAACAATCAAAGACTCATATCATACAAGATGCTCCAAGCGAAACACATAGTTTGTGACGAATAAAAATATAGCTTCGAGTAAAATACCGATGGTCGTTAGAAGAAAGAGGGGATGCCACTCGGGGCATCCCCAAGCTTAGTTGCTTGCTCTCTTTTGGATAAAAGCTTGGGATGCCAGGGCATCCCCAAGCTTAGGCTCTTCTTACTCCTTATTCCTTCATCCATCGTAAGATAACCCAAAACTTGAAACTTCAATCACACAAAACTCAACAAAACCTTCCCGAGATCCCTTAGTATAAGAAAATAAATCCCTACTATAAGTACTGTTGCAACCTAATCGTATTTTGTTCTTGCATTATATCTACTGTATTTCAACTTTCCTATGGCAAAAACGCATCAAAGAAAACCATAGAGCAATCAAAACAAGCACACAACTCAAAGAAAACAGAATCTGTCAAAAATAGAACAATTTGTAGTAATCTGAATTGTTCGAATACTTCTGAAACTCCAAAAATTCTGAAAAGATAGGAAGAGCTAAGAAATTTGTATATTAATCCTCTGAAAAAATAGTTGGTATTTTATCACGCTCTGGTAAAAAATAAGAATTGTTTTCGTGAGTGAAAAAGTTTCTGTTTTTTCAGCAAGATCAAACAACTATCACCCAAGAAGATCCGATTGGTTCTACTTGGCACAAACACTAATTAAGACAAAAAAAAACACAATCATAAAAGTAGCATAACTATGCAAACACTCATGAACAGAAAGAAAAAATAAATATTATTCATTGGGTTGCCTCCCAACAAGTGCTGTTGTTTTATGCCCTTAGCTAGACATAAAGCAAGGATCTAAGTTTTTTCATCTTCGTTTCGAGATCCATAAGATGCCCTCATGATTGATTCATAGGGTGATCTAATTATTTTTCTAGGGAAGTGTTCCATACCTTTCCTCAAAGGAAATCGGAACTTAATATTGCCTTCTTTCATATCAATCAGGGCACCAATAGTGCGTAAAAACGGTCTACCAAGAATAATTGGACAAGACGGATTGCAATCAATATCAAGAACAATAAAATCTATGGGCACATAATTCCTATTTGCAAGAATAAGAACATCATTAATTCTTCCCATAGGCTTTTTAGTAGTAGAATTTGCCAAATGCAAATTTAAAGAGCATTCTTCAAGATCGGCAAGACCAAGCACATCAGGTAAAGATTTCGGAATTGTAGAAACACTAGCACCCAAGTCACACAAAGAAAAACACCCATAATTTTTAATCCTGACTTTGATAGTAGGTTCCCATTAATCATGCAATTTTCTAGGAATTGATACTTCGAATTCCAATTTTTCTTCTAAAGCTTTCATCATAGCATCAACGATATGATTAGTAAAAGCTTTATTTTGTTCATAAGCATGGGGTGAATTTATGGATTGCAACAAAGAAATACAATCAATAAAATAGCAACTATCATAATTAAAGTCTTTGTAATCCAAAAGAATGGACACATCACTAGTTAAGGTCTTGACCTCTTCAAACCCACTTTTAGCAATTTTCTCTACAAGATTTTCAGCCTCCGAATTATCGGGAAACCTTCTAGCTAAAGTTGAATCTTCTCCAGTCCCTTTCTAATCAATATTAACTTTACTAAACAAGGAATAAATAGAATAAACACCAATCATTTTAAGATCTTCATCACTTTTGCGAAAGTAATCACTACAAAACTCTTTTCTAAAAATTCTCTTTTAGCTGTAAGCACAACGGTTCTTTTATTATTTTCATCCATAGAAACATAAAGAGATTTAATTGATTCATAAACCTTAGGCACACAAATTTTCATCTTGAGGCTTTCCACATCATGAGAAATTCTATCAACACTTCTAGACAAATCATCAATCTTATTCAACTTTTCTTCTATGGAAGTGTTGAAAACATTTCGCGTGTTGATAAATTCTTTAATATTGTTCTCAAGATCAGAGGTGTTCCTATTATTATTATAAGATTGATTTCCATAGCAATTACCATAATTATTAGAGGAATTACTAGGAAAAGGCCTAGAATTAAAATTACCTCTATAAGCATTGTTGTTGAAATTATTTCGAGAGATAAAATTCACATCTACGTCATCACTATTTTCCTCAATCAAAGTAGACAAAGGCATATCATTGAAATTAATAAGAGTACTTTTACTAGCAACCAATTTCATAAGAGCATCAACTTTTTCACTTAAAGAAGAAATTTCCTCAACCGAATTAACCTTTTTAATAGTAGGAGCTCTTTCAGTATGCCATTGCGAGTAATTTGCCATAATATTATCAAGCAATTTAGTGGCTTCACCCAAAGTAATTTCCATAAAAGTACCACCCGCAGCGGAATCTAAAAGATTACGAGAAACAAAATTCATTCCTACATAATTTTTTTGTATGATCATCCAAAGATTTAACCCATGAGTTGGGCAATTCATTAGCATCATTTTCATCCTTTCCCAAGAGTGTGCAACATGCTCATGTTCAAGTTGCTTGAAATTCATGATCTGGGTTCTAAGGGAAATGATTTTTGCGGGCGGAAAATACTTAGTGATAAAAGCATCTTTGCACTGTATTCCAAGAATTGATACTATTGCAAGGCGAAGAAGAGAACCAAATTTTTGCAAAATCACGCAAAGAAAATAGAAATAATTTCATCTTCACCACATCATTGTCCACATCTTTTTTATTTTGCATATCGCATAATTCCACGAAGGTATTAAGATGGGACACGACATCCTCATTAGGAGTACCGGAAAATTGATCTTTCATAACAAGATTCAGCAAAGCAGTATTAATATCACAAGACTCCACACTAGTGGCGGGAGGAGCAATCGGAGTGCTAATAAAATCATTGTTTTTGGTATTTCAGAAATCACATAACTTGGTGTTCTCTTGAGTCATGATGACTACACAACAAGATTGCACTCAAAAACACATCCGGGAAGAAAACGGCGAACGAAAAAGAGGGGCGAATAAAACGGCAAATTTTTGTGAAGTGGGGGAGAGGAAAACGAGAGGCAAATGGCAAATAATGTAAATTTTGAGGAGATGAGATTTGTGATTAGGAACCTGGTATATGTTGAAGATCCTGCACGGCAACGGCGCCAGAAATTCCTTTTGATGGCGGCTTGAAGCTACGTCGGTATTTCCCCGAACAGGAAGGGATGATGTAGCAGAGTAGCGGTAGGTATTTCCCTCAGTGATGATACCAAAGTTATCGAACCAGTAGGAGAACCAGGAAACACAATGTAAACAACCCCTGCACACAAATAACAACTACTTGCAACCCGGCGTGTTAAAGGTGTTGTCAATCCCTTTCGGGTAACGACGCCTCAAGATAGTCAAACAGACGTGAAATATATTGTAGTACATTGATAGATCGAACGCCAAATAAAATAAATAAGAATAAAATGCAGCAAAGTATTTTTGTATTTTTGGTTTAATAGATCTAGAAATAAATGCAAAGGAAAAGTAGATCGCAAAGGCAAATAATATGAGAAAGAGACCCGGGGGCCGTAGGTTTCACTAGTGGCTTCTCTCGAGAAAAATAGAAAACAGTGGGTAAACAAATTACTGTTAGGCAATTGATAGAACTTCAAATAATCATGATGATATCCAGGCAATGATCATTATATAGGCATCACGTCCAAGATTAGTAGACCGACTCCTGCCTGCATCTACTACTATTACTCCACACATCGGCCGCTATCCAACATGCATCTAGTGTATTAAGTTCATGGATAAACGGAGTAATGCAATAAGAATGATGGCATGATGTAGACAAGATCTATCTATGTAGAGATAGACCCAATCGTTTTATCCTTAGTAGCAACGATACACGTGTCGGTTCCCCTTCTATCACTGGGATCAAGCACCGTAAGATCAAACCCACTACAAAGCACCTCTTCCCATTGCAACATAAATAGATCAAGTTGGCCAAACAAAACCGAAATATCGGAGAAGAAATACGAGGCTATAAGCAATCATGCATATAAGAGATAAAAGAAACTCAAATAACTTTCATGGGTATAAAAAGATAGATCTGATCATAAACTCAAAGGTCATCCGATCCCAACAAACACACCGCAAAAAGAGTTACATCATATGGATATCCAAGAGACCATTGTATTGAGAATTCAGCGAGAGAGAGGAAGCCATCTAACTACTAAGTACGAACCCGAAGGTCTACAAAGAACTACTCACGCATCATCGGAGAGGCACCAATGGAAGTGGTGTACCCCTCCGTGATGGTGTCTAGATTGGATCTGGTGGTTCTGGACTCTGTGGCGGCTGGAATTGATTTTTGTCGACTCCCCTAGGGTTTCTGGAATATTGGGGTATTTATAGAGCAAAGAGGCGGTCCGAGGGGGGGGGGGACCCGAGTGGGCACAAACCACCAGGGTGCGCCTGGGCGTCCTGGCGCGCCCTGGTGGGTTGTGCTCTCCTCAGAGCACCCCCTAGGCGCTGCCTTGGCCCATTAGGTGTCTTTTGGTCCAAAAAAAAAATTCTCCGTGAAGTTTCGTTGCATTTGGACTCCATTTGGTATTGATTTCCTGTGATGTAAAAAACATGTAGAAAACAACAACTGGCACTTGGCACTATGTCAATAGGTTAGTACCAAAAAATGATATAAAATGACTATAAAATGATTATAATACATCCAAGATTGATAATATAATAGCATGCAACAATAAAAAATTATAGATACGTTGGAGACGTATCGCGGCCTCGGCAAGTATGGGCGACTATGGCGACGGAAACAAGGGGGGAAGGGGAATCGAAGGAGGGCCTCACAGTGGTGCTCGTGGGTGCGTCGGGGAAGTCGGGGGAGCTTGGGAGGTGGTGAATCGACGCGAGGACCGTGGCGGTGCAGACGGGAAGAAGAAGACGATGGCGAGGCTTGGAGGCGTCCTAGCTCGGGATCGTGCTCGTGGATGATGCAATGGAGGTGAATGGAGCTCCTGATCAAGCTCCAAGCACGATGGGGCGACGGTGGTCGCGTGGAGTCGAAGGTTTCGGGCACCGACGAAATCAAGAGAGAGAGCGGGCGAGAGGAAGAGTGGGGTGGTCTAGGGTTCCGGGGAGGGAGAGAGGGGCAGGTGGTTGCCCTTATGCGCGACGAGGAACCGCAGGATGGTGGCCATGCACCCACAACCACGTCCATGGTGGTTCGGATGCATGCCACCACCCCGTGTGAACAGGGAGGAGGAGGATGGCTCCTGGTGGGCTAGGTCTGCACTTTGGCCACTAGGGCCCAGTGCAGCAGTAGCAATTCCTCTACCTCTTTTCATTTTCTAAAACTTTTCTGTTTTCTGCCTTTTCTTTTAATATACACTCTTTGTATTTAACTAAGCCATCAAATGATTTTTGCAAAATATGGAACTTGGTACAAAATTGGTGTTGCATTTTTAGGCACCGCCATAAAAAGTTTTAGAGGTATTTGAATTCATTTGAAATTTTGTTTAAATAGAAATGATAATATTTGGGGCTATTTGCCACAGTTTTGGATAGTTTAGGGAATTTAACAACTTTTTAAAAATCTTGGTTCACCACCAATATTAACAAATGAATATTTTCCACATGATTAACATTTTAGTTTTAATGTTTGAAAACTTTTATCATTTGACTTTATTTCAAACTTGAATTTGAATCGGTTTCGAACTAACGCGAGATTAACAACAGTAACCGAGGTGACGTGGCATCATTAGCATGGAATTATTATAGCTTAATTATTCGGGCATCACAATTCCCCTCCACTACAAGAAATCTCGTCCCGAGATTTAAAAGGTAGAGTAAGAGGGGAAATTCTAGTTACGTAGTTCTAATGGATCTTCTCGTTCTTGGTTGCTCTTCTCGCAGAGGTCGATCCACTATGTTGATGTCTTCATTTCTCTACTTCAAGTCATCATGATGAAGTCAGCATCCTTTCTTCAGGAACTCCATCGTACTTACAAAAGAATAAAGGGTGGGCATTCCGGGAGAACGGACCTCTGCAAGGTTCGCTATTAAATGGGTCAAGGAACTTACAAACGGTTCTGGTAGTAAAAGCGTGTGTGATGTGAACCAATGCCATACAGTTTTCTTCATCAAATCGTGTGTGATATAGTTGAATAAAGCAAACGGTCAACGGAGGCAGAGCGTGTGTGATCGTTACACCTATCACACATGAGGCTGTACATAAAACTGTGTGGGATGTACATACGAACGGAAATGTTTGTCTGGGATTCACTGTGTGGGATGTGCAGACGAACAGAAATATTTGTCTGAGATTCACTATGTGGGATGTGCAGATGAACGGAAGCGTTTGTCTGGGATTCACTGTGTGGGATATAGATACGTCCATTTTGCATCATGTTTACCTACTGTTATTTATAATGTTTTTATGCATAATAATGCTTTTTGGAGTAATTCTAATGCCTTTTCTCTCATAATATGCAAGGTACACACAAAGAGGAGAATTCAAAGAGCTGGAAATCTGGACTGAAAAAGCTACGATCAAGCTACCTATTCGCACAACTCCAAATAAGTTGAAACTTCACGAGGAATTTTTTATGGAATAAATAAGAAACACTGGAGCAAATGACCACCGGAGGGGGGCCACCTGGTGAGCACAAGACACTAGGGCGCGCTTGGCCTCCCAGGCGCGCCCTGGTGGGTTGTGCTCAGCCCAGCCCACCTCAGGTGCCCACCTTCTGGTATATAAGTCATTTTGACCTAGAAAAAAGAAGGAGATGATATTCGGGATGGAGCGCCGCCATCTCGAGGCGGAACTTGGGCAGGAGCACTTTTGCCCTCCGGCGGAGCGATTCCGCCGGGGGAACTTCCCTCCTGGAGGGGGAAATCATCCACATCATCATCACCAATAACTCTCCCATCTTAGGTAGAGTAATCTTCATTGACATCTTCAACAACACCATCTCTCTCAAACCCTAGTTCATCTCTTGTGTTCAATCTGTGTACCGGAACTATAGATTGGTGCTTGTGGGTGACTAGTAGTGTTGATTACATCTTGTAGTTGATTACTATATGGTTTATTTGGTGGAAGATTATATGTTCAGATCCAATATGCTATTTAATACCCCTCTAATCTTGAGCATGATTATCATTTGTGAGTACTTACTTTTGTTCTTGAGGTCATAGGAGAAATCTTGTTGCAAGTAATCATGTGAACTTCATATGTGTTCGATATTTTGATAGTATGTATGTTGTGATTCTCTTAGTGGTGTCACATGAACGTTGACTATAGGACACTTCACCATATTTCGGCCTAAGGGAATGCATTCTAGAGTAGTTATTAGATTATGGGTTGCGAGAGTGACAGAAGCTTAAACCCTAGTTTATGTGCTATCCCGTAAGGGACCGATTGGATCCAAAAGTTTAATGCTATGGTTAGAATTTATTCTTAATACTTTGCTCGTAGTTGCGGATGCTTGCGATGGGGTTAGTCATAAGTAGGAGGTTTGTTCAAGTAAGAACAACACCTAAGCACCGGTCCACCCACATATCAAATTATCAAAGAAGCGAATATGAATCGAATCAACATGATGAACATGACTAGATGAAATTCGCGTGTACCCTCAAGAATGCTTTGCTTACTATAAGAGACCGTTTTAACCTGTCCTTTGCCTCAAAAGTATTGGGCTACCTTGCTGCACTTTTTTTACTATTATCATTACTTGCTCGTTACAAATTATCTTGCTATCAAACTACTCTGTTACTTAGAATGTCAGCACTTGCAGACATTACCTTGCTGAAAACCACTTGTCATTTCCTTCTGCTCCCCGTTGGGTTCGACACTCTTACTTATAAAAAATGCTAAAATTGATCCCATATACTTGTGGGTCATCAAGTCTCTTTTCTGGCGATGTTGTCGGGGAGTGAAGCGCTCTTGGTAAGTCGAAATTTGTAAGGAAAAATTATTACTACGTGCTGAATTTTTTTGTCACTTGTTACTATGGAAAGCAATCCTTTGAGGGGTTTGTTCGGGGTATCTTCACCTCGAACGGAACCACAATTAGCTACCCCTCAACCTACTGCACCTACTGAAAATATTGAATATGAAATTCCATCGGGTATGATAGAACAACTGCTAGCTAATCCATATGCAGGAGATGGAACCGAACAACCTGATATGCACTTGATATATGTGGAAGAAATTTGTGGATTGTTTAAGCTTGCAGGTTTACCCGGAGATGAAGTTTAGAAGAAGGTTTTCCCTTTATCTTTGAAGGGAAAAGCATTGGCATGGTATAGGCTGTGCGGAGATATTGGATCTTGGAATTGGAATGATTGAAATTGGAGTATCACCAAAAATTTTATCCTATGCATCTAGTTCATCATGATCGGAATTACATATATAATTTTTGGCCTCGTGAAGGAGAAAGTATCACTCTAGCTTAGGGGAGGCTTAAGTCAATGTTATATTCATGCCCCAATCATGAGCTCTCAAGAGAAATTATTATCCAAAAAATTTACACTCGGCTTTCTCATAATGATCAATCCATGCTTGATACTTGTTGTGCTGGTTCTTTTATGAATAAGACTATTGAATTCCGGTGGGATCTTTTAGAAATAATTAAACGCAACTCTGAAGATTGGGAACTCGACGAAGGTAAAGAGTCAGGTATAAAGCTTTAGTTTGATTGTGTTAAATCTTTTATGAATACTGATGCTTTTCAAATGTTTAGCACTAAATATGGTATTGACTCTGAGATAGTAGCCTCCTTTTGTGAATATTTTGCGACTCATGTTGATCTTCCTAAGGAGAAGTAGTTTAAATATCACCCACCTATTAAATAAGAAATTAAATAACCAGTAATAGCTAAAGTTGAAACTATTATTTATAATGTTGATCCAGTTGTTCCTACTGCTTATATTGAAAAACCACCTTTCCCTCTTAGGATGAAGGAACGTGCTAAAGTTTCAACTATGGTCAACAAAAGTTATATTAGAACACCTAAACCTGATGAACAAATCAATAACCTAGTGTTGCTATGGTTAAGGATCTCCTGGAAGAAAATATAGATGGGCATTTTATTTACTTCTGTGATGAAGCTGCTAGAATTGCCAAACCCGATAAAAGGATAAACATAGACATGTTGTGTAACGCCCGGACAATTAACCTACAGTAAACCCCTGCTGATGGTGCCATGTCATCACATTACTATTGCTAATCCGCACTTGATCCAAATCACTATTCATATTCTAACTCAAATTTAAAAAGTTAAAAATTCAAATTTGCCAAACATGAAAACTAAAATGTTCAAAGTGTGGCAGATAATCCTTGGATCTTTTTCATGTTGAAAGTCATATTTTAAAAGGTTATTAAATGCCCTCAAACACTTAAAACTCCGCCAAAACAACATTTTTGAATGCTTCTCCGTTTATGAAAAGTTCAAGCTAAGTCAAACTTCCTCCTAATTTTTTGGTGGTAGCATCTAACTTTGCAATTCTAAATGTGTGTCCATCTCCACTTTTTACAAAACTCATTTGCTAAATGAATTAAGTACAAAACAGAGGCTAGAGAAATAAAAAATATGGTAATAATAGAAAAGAGCTACACCTATTGTACAGATGGGCTCTAAGCCATTTAGAGTGCAGCCCAGCCCGATCTGGATCCCCTCCCTCTGCGTCACCCCTGGACCTATATATTTGTCCACCGAAAACCCTAGCCTGCTCTCGATCGATACCCTCTCATTCCCCCATCGTGCGCCCCCTCATCCGCTAAAATACGAGCTCCTAAACTCGTGCGATGACCGCGAACGCCGCCACCATTGCCGCAACCATCATCGCCCCGGCGCCCTGCAGTCATGTCCAGAAACTCTGCCAGCGTTCGCTTCTTCACCTTCGTCCATTGGATCCATCCGGACTCGACCATGCCGTCGGGATCGAGCTTCTTCTTCAACTTCAGCCGCCGTCATCCACCGCGTCGATCCGCTCGTCACCGACCGTCCCCGGACTCATCGAGCCCTCCCCAAGCTGCGTTGTGAGCCTCGGATCCTCCTTGACCTCCCCTTGTTTCTTCCCGTGCCTGCTACCTCTTGAGCACTGCGTTGGTTTTCCCTTCAAGAGGAAAGGGTGATGCAGCAAAGTAGCGTAAGTATTTCCCTCGATTTTTGAGAACCAAGGTATCAACCCAGTAGGAGGCTACGCGCGAGTCCCTCGCACCTACACAAAACAAATAAATCCTCGCAACCAACGCGTTAAGGGATTGTCAATCCGTACACGGTCACTTACGAGAGTGAGATATGATAGATATGATAGGATAATATTTTCGGTATTTTTATGATAAAGATGCAAAGTAAAATAAAAGCAAAGTAAAAAAGCAACGGAAATAACTAAGTGTTGGAAGATTAATACGATGAAGATAGACCCGGGGGCCATAGGTTTCACTAGTGGCTTCTCTCAAGAGCATAAGTATTTTACGGTGGGTGAACAAATTACTGTTGAGCAATTGACAGAATTGAGCATAGTTATGAGAATATCTTGGTATGATCATGTATATAGGCATCACGTCCGAGACAAGTAGACCGACTCCTGCCTGCATCTAGTACTATTACTCCACACATCGACCGCTATCCAACATGCATCTAGAGTATTAAGTTCATAAGAACAGAATAACGCCTTAAGCAAGATGACATGATGTAGAGGGATAAATTCATGCAATATGATAAAAACCCCATCTTGTTATCCTCGATGCAACAATACAATACGTGCCTTGCTGCCCCTACTGTCACTGGGAAAGGACACCGCAAGATTGAACCCAAAGCAAATATTCAGTCCAATCATTATCAAGATTCATATTGCAAAACAAATATTTAATAGGGGACACATCAATAACTTTTAGATCTTCATCTTTATTCTCATAGAAATTCGAAGAGCACGCTTTCATAAAGCAATCTTTCTTAGCACGCATGCTAGCGGTTCTTTCCTTGCACTCATCAATGGAAATTTTCATGGCTTTGAGAGACTCATTGATATCATGTTTAGGAGGAATAGATCTCAGTTTCAAAGAATCAACATCAAGAGAAATTCATCAACGTTCCTAGCCAATTCATCAACTTTAAGCAATTTCTCTTCAAGCAAAGCATTGAAATTCTTTTGCGAATTCATAAATTCCTTAACACTAGTCTCAAATTCAGAGGGAATCTTATTAAAATTTCCATAAGAATTGTTGTAGGAATTACCATAATTATTAGAGGAATTGCTAGGATAAGGCCTAGGATTAAAGTTTCCTCTATATGCGTTGTTACCAAAATTATTCCTACCAACAAAATTCACATCCATAGATTCATTATTATTCTCAATCAAAGTAGACAAAGGCATATCATTAGGATCAGAAGAAACACTCTTACTAGAAAATAATTTCATATGTTCATCCATCTTTCCACTCAAAACATTAATTTCTTCTATCGCATGCACTTTTTTATTAGTAGATCTTTCAGTGTGCCATTGAGAATAATTAATGATAATATTATCTAGGAGTTTAGTAGCTTCTCTTAAAGTGATTTCCATAAAAGTGCCAACCGCGTCCGAGTCCAAAAGATTTCTAGAAGCAAAATTCAATATGGCATAATTTTTTTGTATAATCATCCACAAAATTAAACCATGAGTAGGGCAATTACGTATCATTAATTTCATCCTCTCCCAAGCTTGTGCAACATGTTCATGATCAAGTTGCTTAAAATTCATAATATCATTTCTAAGAGAGATGATCTTAGCGGTAGGAAAATACTTAGAGATAAAAGCATCTTTGCACTTATTCCAAGAATCAATACTATTTTTAGGCAAAGACGAAAACCAAGCTTTAGCACGATCTCTAAGCGAAAAAGGAAATAGCTTCAATTTAACAATATCATTATCAACATCTTTCTTCTTTTGCATATCACACAAATAAACGAAGCTATTTAGATGAGTAGCGACATCTTCACTAGGAAGGCTGACGAATTGATCTTTCATGACAAGATTCAACAAAGCAACATTTATTTCACAAGATTCAGTATCGGTAAAAAGGAGCAATCAGAGTGCTAAGGAAATCATTATTGTTGGTATTGGTTAAGTCACATAATTTGGTATTATCTTGAGCCATCATGACAAACAAGCAATCCAACACACGAGCAAACAAAAAGCAAGCGAAAAAGAGGCGAACAAAAAAGAGAGGGCGAATAAAACGGCAAGGGTGAAGTGGGGGAGAGGAAAATGAGAGGCAAATGGCAAATAATGTAATGTGGGAGATAAGGGTTTGTGATGGGTACTTGGTATGTTGACTTTTGCGTAGACCTCCCCGGCAACGGCGTTAGAAATCCTTCTTGCTACCTCTTGAGCACTGCGTTGGTTTTCCCTTGAAGAGGAAAGGGTGATGCAGCTAAGTGGCGTAAGTATTTCCCTCAGTTTTTGAGAACCAAGGTATCAATCCAGTAGGAGGCTACGCGCGAGTCCCTCGCACACAAAACAAATAAATTGTCGCAACCAACGCGATAAGGGGTTGTCAATCCCTACACGGTCACTTACGAGGGTGAGATCTGATAGATATGATAGCATAATATTTTTGGTATTTTTATGATAAAGATGCAAAGTAAAATAAAAGCAAAGTAAAAAGCAACGGAAATAACTAAGTGTTGGAAGATTAATATGATGAAGATAGACCCGGGGGCCATAGGTTTCACTAGTGGCTTCTCTCAAGAGCATAAGTATTTTACGGTGGGTGAACAAATTACTGTTGAGCAATTGAAAGAATTGATCATAGTTATGAGAATATCTAGGTATGATCATGTATATAGGCATCATGTCCGAGACAAGTAGACCGACTCCTGCCTGCATCTAGTACTATTACTCCACACATCGACCGCTATCCAGCATGCATCTAGAGTATTAAGTTCATAAGAACAGAGTAACGCCTTAAGCAAGATGACATGATGTAGAGGGATAAATTCATGCAATATGATAAAAACCCCGTCTTGTTATCCTCGATGGCAACAATACAATACGTGCCTTGCTGCCCCTACTATCACTGAGAAAGGACACCGCAAGATTGAACCCAAAGCTAAGCACTTCTCCCATTGCAAGAAAGATCAATCTAGTAGGCCAAACAAAACTGATAATTCAAAGAGACTTGCAAAGATAACCAATCATACATAAAAGAATTCAGAAGATTCAAATATTGTTCATATATAAACTTTATCATAAACCCACAATTCACCGGTCACAACAAACGCACCGCAAAAAGAAGATTACATCGAATAGATCTCCACGAGAGAGGGGGATAACATTGTATTGAGATCCAAAAAGAGAGAAGACGCCATCTAGCTAATAACTATGGACCCGAAGGTCTGAGGTAAACTACTCACACTTCATCGGAGGGGCTATGGTATTGATGTAGAAGCCCTCCATGATCGATGGTCCCTCCGGCGGAGCTCCGGAACAGGCCCCAAGATGGGATCTCGTGGGTACAGAAGGTTGCGGCGGTGGAATTAGGTTTTGGCTCCGTGTCGATCGCTTGAAGTGCGAGGTATATATAGGAGGAAGGAGTACGTCGATGGAGCAACAGGGGCCCACGAGGGTGGAGGGGCGCTGAGGGGGGTAGGCGCGCCCCCTACCTCGTGGCTTCCTCCTTTATTTCTTGACGCAGGGTCCAAGTCTCCTGGATCATGTTCGTTCTGAAAATCACGTTCCCGAAGGTTTCATTCTGTTTGGACTTCGTTTGATATTCTTTTTCTGCGAAACTCTGAAATAGGCAAAAAACAACAATTCTGGGCTGGGCCTCCGGTTAGTAGGTTAGTCCCAAAAATAATATAAAAGTGAATAATAAAGCCCAATAATGTCCAAAACAGAAGATAATATAGCATGGAGAAATCAAAAATTATAGATACATTGGAGACGTATCTGTGCCCCGTATGTTAGCTCCTATCATAGCCTCGTCGTCCCGCGCCGCTCGAGCTTCGGCCGAGCTCTCGGTTGCCCCGGTCACCTGCGCTCGTCTACGCCCTCCTGCTGCCGCCCCGCTCATCGCCCGTGTTCAGCGGCCATGAAGTTGCTCGCCACAGCCAAGACCTTGCATACCTTGGCGCGCGTCCTCGGTAGCCCCGCCCGTGGCTGCGGCAGTTGGGGGCCTGACTGTGCCGGCCGCGTCCTCCAGCGCCCGCCCTGCGAGCCTGCGTCGCCGCTTCTTTGCGCAGCGTCTGCGGATCGCCGGCGCTGCTTAGCTTCTTTGTTGCTGCGTTACGCTCATTGCCGCGCTTGCTGTTGTTGTGTGCCGCTGGAGCTGCTCGGCTTGATATTGTTGTTGCTGCTATGCGCTGCCGTTGCTCTCTGCTTTCCTGCATCTTGCCACTGCGTGGCTGCTTGCATTTGGCCATGGCCTTGGCCAAGGCCATGGCCGAGTGTGGCGTGTGCTATGTGTGCGTGTGTGCGCAGGACCTCACGGCTGGCCCAAAATCAATTAGGGACTAATCCCTGTTTAGTAGTACTAAGCACCCCACGTTGATTCTGTTACATGTGGCCCCTAGTTTAAATTAATGAAGACAATAATCTACCTCTGTGACACTTACATGTGGGTCCCCTGTCCAGTTTGACCAGTCAAACTGTTGACTGGGTTGACCTAGTCAATGACATGTGGACCCGCTTGACCCTGTTGACCAGTCAATAGTTGACTGGTCAACTGCTGACTGGACACCCCCAGGACCCCACCAGCCAGCCTCTGTGGCTAGCACATGGCTGGGTACACTTAGTATTTTCTGTTTATTTTTGAATTAATAATAATGTCAGAAAATTGTTTAAATCTTTAGAAATACGTAGAAATTAATCCGTGACTCGGATGAAAAAGGTTTTATACATGAAAGTTACTCAGAACGACTAGACGAATCCGAATACGCAGTCCAATCATCTGTCACACGTCCCTAGCATAGCGAACATCAAACCTTTCCCCTCTGGTTCGTTTGTCCGAAAATGCCTAACACCGGGGAAACTTTCCCAAATGTTCTCCCCCTTCGCTGGTATTGTGTAGCCTTGCGTTAGTTCACTCCTAGCACTACATATTGCCATGTTGTGCTTTGTGATGCCTTGTTTGCTAGTATTTACTATTTTTTTCCTCTTCTTTCCGGTAGACCCCGAGACCGCTGCTGATGCCGCTGTGATCGACTACGTCGACGACGACCCTTCTTTCCTTTCAGTGGAGCTTCCAGGCAAGCCCCCCCTTTGATCATCCCGATATCGCCCATTCCATTCTCTCATGCTTGCATTAGATTTTGCTACTATTATTTTTTGCTCCTATTCTGATGCATAGCCTTCTTTTGTAACCTGCTTATTGTTACCTTACCTGCTTATCCTAAACTGCTTAGTATATGTTAGTTAGAGATCCATTAGTGACCCCCAACTTGTTCTTTTTTGCCCCTGCTTCATCATTGACGACTCGATCAACGTGATCGACGATCAGAGCCCGACACCTCACATCTAATCACGCCCCTTTTTGTTGCTCGAATCTGCAAAGTTACCATCGAGTGCCGAGGGTGGAACCTCATACGTACTCCTGATGGCAACTCTGTAGTGTAGCTATTCGGTCGTGGTCAATGATGGTGGTTCCTCCTTCACCACTCCCGATACGACTCTGTCGTGCAACCCCTCAAGTGTGAACCTCGAGGGTGGTTCCTCTTACGTTCACCTTGATGATTACATCGAGTAGAATCCACCAGGGGTGATTCCTCGGGTTTTCCCCTTGATGTTTGGACACACGGTTACCCGGACTTTACTTGAGACCATTGTTGAAGTCGGGTCGGCCCTGAGGGGTACCCGCGAGTTGATGTGAAAGTCGGGCGGGCCCGATGAGCACCCGCAAGATGGTTACGAGGCACGGCCGGGCAGGCACGCCCCTGAGTGGGCTGGGCTAGCCCTTGCCGTAGTTCCTCGAGACGAGGCGACAGGGTCACATTATCGTGAGTCTCTGCTCGTCTCCGCAAGCTAATAATACACTATGGTTTGGGTATTTCTTCTGAGTTGGCCTTTTGCCTTTACGCACTAACCAGCACGCGAGAATATTTATGGGCCTCGATGATGTAGTATTAGCCGAAGCTTTGTCAGACGTCCAGTTCGGCATTGTGGCACGGCTGGGTCGGCACCATCCTATAGTGGTGGAGCCTGGATCCGCCCTGCTCGCAATGACCCAGAGTGCAACGAGCGATGGGCCCAGACCCCGGAGTGCTTAGGATGTAGACCAGCGGGGACCTCTCTGCTGAGCCTAGGTAGGGCTACGATGTGTTGATCTTCCGAGGCCGGGCATGACCCATAAAAGTGTGTCCGGCCAGAGTAATCAAGCGTGTTGAAAAATGTGGTGCACCCTTGCAGGGAAGATTATCTATTAATAGCTGTGTCCACGCTAACGGAAGTTTAGACTTCTATCCTGATCTTTTACAACTATAAATGGACACTCGGATATGTGGATCCGGGATTGCTTTCTCGCAGGGAGTCGAGGAAGGATCCCTGGGCGTTAATGCTACAACATGCTTGTTAAATATAAAATGCTATTCTTTACTCTTCTACATGCTGCAAGATGCTTGGAGCTGCTTGAAGATGCTAGTCTTTGATAGGCTAGGCCTTCCCCCCTACTCTGGCATTCTGTAGTTCAGTCCATAGATACAACCCTTCCATTTGATACCAATGCATACTTAGTATAGATCTGATGCTTGCGAGTACTTTGGATGAGTACTCACGGTTGCTTTGCTCCCCCTTCTTCCTTCTTTCCGGTTGTTGCAACCAGTTGGTGGATCCCTGGAGCTAGATGCCACCGCCGACGAATACTACTACGTGGAGACCGCCGACGACCAGGAGTAGTTAGGAGGTCCCAGGCAGGAGGCCTTGCTGAAAGTGCAACTATCCCTGGGTGGTTTTGGTAATTCCTAACAACATATAGCTCATTGAGCTAATTCTATTCCAAGATAAATATTTTAGGAAAGCTCAATGTTTGGAATGGCATGGATTAGAAAGTGGACCCTTCAAAATGCTAAGGACAAAGTATTGGCTCAAGCTCAAAGCACAAGACTCAACATTTTCTATTTTAGTGATCCAAGATCACATTGAGTCTATAGGAAAAGCCAATACTATTAAGAAGGGAAGATGTGTTGCTTAATGAGGATCTTGCTCAGAATGCTTAGTGATATGCTCCAAAACCCTCCACTACTTTCTCATATCCACATATCTCCTAAACCAAAAAGTCCAACTCGGCCCTACCGAATCTTTCCATCCGGAGCCACCGAGTTCAGTTGACATAGCCACTGCCAGAAACCCTAATCAATTCGGTCTCACCGGTAGGGATCTCGGTCTCACCGAGATGGGATTGCAAACTCTCTGTTTCCCTTCGTAACGTTTTGGTCAAACCGAGATGAGCCATCGGTCCCACCGAGATTGCAATGCAAACTCTCTGTTTCCTTTTCGTAACGTTTCGGTCCAACCGAGATGAGCGAATCGGTCCCACCGAGTTTGCATGACCAACTCTCTGTTTGGCTATTACCAAAATCGGTCTCACCGAGTTTGTGTAATCGGTCTTACCGAGATTACGTTATGCCCTAACCCTAATGACATCGGTCCCACCGAGTTGACATGTCGGTCCCACCGAGAATCCTAACGTTCACATTTTGAACTAAATTGGTCCGGCCGAGTTCTCTGAATCGGCCCCACCGAGTTTAGTCATTTTTTTGTAACGGTTAGATTTTGTGTGGAGCCTATATATACCCCGCCACCCACTCTTCATTCGTGGAGAGAGCCATCAGAACATGCCTACACTTCCAATACACATTTTCTGAGAGAGAACCACCTACACTTGTGTTGAGGTCAAGATATTCCATTCCAACCACATAAATCTTGATCTCTAGCCTTCCCCAAGTTGCTTTCCACTCAAATCTTCCTTGTACCAAATCCAATCCTATGAGAGAGAGTTGAGTGTTGGGGAGACTATCATTTGAAGCACAAGAGCAAGGAGTTCATCATCAACACACCATTTGTTACTTCTTGGAGAGTGGTGTCTCCTAGATTGGCTAGGTGTCACTTGGGAGCCTCCGACAAGATTGTGGAGTTGAACCAAGGAGTTTGTAAGGGCAAGGAGATCGCCTACTTCGTGAAGATCTACCCTAGTGAGGCAAGTTCTTCGTGGGCGACGACCATGGTGGGATAGACAAGGTTGCTTCTTCATGGACCCTTCTTGGGTGGAGCGCTCCATGGACTCGCGCAACCGTTACCCTTCGTGGGTTGAAGTCTCCATCAACGTGGATGTACGATAGCACCACCTATCGGAACCACGGATAAAAAATCTCCGTGTCAACATTGCGTTTGCTCCCTCAATCTCATCCCTTTACCTTCATGTGCAATTGTTTTACATTCCGCTGCTATACTCTTAGAATTGCATGTATAGGTTGATTGCTTGACTTGTGCTAAGTTGCTAAAATCTGCCAAAAACTAAAATTGGGAAAAGGCTAGATTTTTATTTGTTCAAGTAGTCTAATCACCCCCCTCTAGACATACTTTCGATCCTACAAGTGGTATCAGAGCTTTGGTATCCATTTGCTTTGATTTCGATCCTACAAGTGATAATACTTTCGATCCTACAAGTAGTCTAATTTTTCTAGTTGGAAGCATAAGATGAAAATGCATATTCTTGGACATAACCCCGCCGTTTGGGCTATTGTGTGTATTGGCTTGCAAGGTGAATTCTTTGATGGGAGAGAACCGAACCGTGAAGCTACTGCGAAAGAGTTGAAGATGCTACAATACAATGCTCGAGCTTGTGATATTCTGTTCAACGGATTGTGCCCCGAAGAATTCAACAAAATCAACCGTCTTGAGAATGCAAAGGAAATTTGGGATACTTTGATTGATATGCACGAAGGTACCGACTCCATCAAGGAATCCAAATTGGATGTGCTTCAAAGTCAACTTGACAAGTTCAAAATGAAGGATGGTGAAGGTGTCGCTGAAATGTACTCTAGGCTTGCTCTCATCTCAAATGAGACTGTCGGCTTAGGAAGTGAATAGATGACCGACAAGTTCATCATCAAGAAGATCCTAAGAGCCTTGGATGGAAAATATGATACCGTGTGCACATTGATCCAAATGATGCCCAATTACAAAGATCTCAAGCCAACGGAAGTCATTGGAAGAATTGTTGCTCATGAGATGTCAATCAAGGATATGGAAGAGCTTCACAACAAGTCAAGTGGTGCTTACAAAGCCTTATGTGATACTCCCACATCTTCAAGTGAGAAACAAAACTTCAATGAACAATTGAGCCTAATGGTAAAGAACTTCAAAAAGTTCTACAAGAGTAGAACCAAAGAAAGAAATTCCAAGTCAAGGACCTACAATGACAAAAGATCTTCTAGTATGTTGATTTCAATAGTGATGAAGATGATTTGCTAGGTGATGATGATTTACTTGTTGACAACTCTAGTGATGAAAACTATGATGAAACGTCAATTAATCATGCTAATCAAGATAAAACGAATGATGATGATAAGAAGGAGATTGAGCGTCTAACCAAAGAACTAAACACTCTTAAGTTAGCTCATGAAACTACCTTGGAAAATCATCGAGAACTTTTAAAGACTCATGATAAGCTACGCTTTGAAAAGCTCAACCTTGAGCAAGAGCATGAGTTTTTAATGGCAATAAATGATGATCTTTGTAAGAAAAGTCTTCTTACATTGCCAAGCGTTTACTCTTGTCTACTTACATGCCACAAGTTAAATCTAGCAACAAGAACAAGAAAGATTCTTCATCTAGTAGTAACGACAATCATGCTAAATCCAATGTTGATGCTTCTAGTAGTTCTCTTGATTCCACTCATGATTCTCTTAGCTAAGTTACACTTGAGCAAGAAAATAGCTTATTGAAGGGAATCATAGAGAAAGGTGTTTACAAGAGTCTTGCCGGAAGTAAGCAATTTGAGGTAATTGTGCCCAAGCAAGGAAGACACCGGAAGAATCAAGGTGTTGGTTTTGAATGAAAGTTCAATGCCAATGGAGTTGAGTGGGAAGAAGATCAATACCCCAAGACGAAGTTTGTTCCTCAACAAGAGAAGTATGATCCTACTTCCTTCAAAGGAACACAAGCTCAAGATGATCTTCCACCACAAGACCACAAGCAAAAAGGCAAGGATAAGCTTCAAGAGGAAATTGATGCATTTGAAGAAGCACCTAAGGCCTTGGTCAAGTGGGTTCCCAAGACTACATCAAATTCCACTTCATCAAGTACAACTACGACTCCAAGGATTCCCATCAAGATGGTGTGGATCCAGAAGAAGAAGAACTAGAGAGTTCTTGAGGGTGACTCCGCCAACATACTTCACTCCTATCATTTTGGCAAGGACAAGTGCAAACAACTTCCATATCTTGCACTAGTTCAAGGAATCACAAACCCTCTTGTTGGTAAGACAAGGGACAAGGTAACCTAATGACTTCATGGACATCATTTGGTGTATGCATCACTCTATGTCTATGGATATCCTTGTTTGTTCCTTGTGGGACTAACCCGTATAGGTATTGAAAGTGCAACTCACTCCAAAGGATTGCTCCAAATGATCTACATCAACATTGAGCATCTACATCTTCAACACCTACATGAAGTCATCATCGACAAAACCCAATGTTAGTTCATTCCCTTTAGGTGGAATATCACATCTAGGGGGAGATTTACTCAAATCAATGAGCTAAAGCAACTCTAATGGTGTGAACACAACAATGCTTTATGTAAAAGTGGTAACCCCACTTGTGCTTAAGCGATGAGTATGACCTATGATCAAATGTTCTCATTTGACTCCTAAGTCAATATACTCATATATAGATGACCTAGTCATCGCCAATTGCTGATAGATGCTAGAATGTTTGTGCATGCTTTGACACATATTTAATTTGCCATTTTTATTGTGTGAGCATGTTGGATGCATATTTTTCTCATTCGAGGACATCCATTTGTTGCTATGATTGTTTGGCTCTTTATCTTTTGCCAAATGGATGGACAAGAATGCCTAAGAAGACCCTCTAGCTATCTATGCTTTTCTCATCTCAAACTCTATTCATGCTACATCACAAAGTTTGATCAAGTCAGATTCGAACCACTCTGTGTGATGAGCACTCGGAGATCCCGATTCGTCATAGACTTAAACCTCCAAAACCTCTTTGTGCATCTCGGTCTGACCGATTCATCCTTTTCGGTCCTACCAGTTCACCAAGTTGATCTAGGGTTTTCAATCTCGGTGCAACCGATTAGAACTTTTCGGTCACACCGAGTTGCAGTAACTGCTTGCAGTTTTGCATCTCGGTGCCACCGAGTCGTTCCACTCGGTCACACCGACAGGGTCAGGTTATATATACCGCTGGTCAAAAATTTTAAATTTCTCCGAACCCCTTCGCCCGCGCGTAACCTACTCTGCCTCCTCTGGTTTCCGAATCGTCCTCTCGTCGCTAGTGACCTCCCGCCGCCGTCAACGGAAATCTTCTCCGCCATTGTCGCCGTAGCAAGTTCGTCGCCTCACTAGGGTACGGACTTGATCATTGGGCTAATCTTTAACTCCGATTCCTAGCACATTGGTCTACCATGTTTCTTGCCATAATTGAAATCATCTTGTCCAGCAAAAAAGTCCCGTAGATTAGTTTTGATTTGAAAATTTAGGGTTAGGTCTCCGCCGAATTCATCTCGGACCGACCGAGTTGTAGAAATCGGTCTCACCAATTTTGGCTTAGGCCAGAGCACACACATTTTCGGCCCGACCAAAAATTGCAAATCGGTGTGACCGAGTTCGATTCTCTGTGAAACCCTAGCAGTCTTGGTACCACCAAACTGTGACTCGGTCTGACCGAGTTCACTAGTTCAGGTTCCAAAAGCTGCTTCGGTATCACCGAGTTTACAAATTGGTAGATCCGAAATGCTTTGTGTGAAGAACTAAAACTAAGTTTTTAAGTCATCTGTTTTGCAAAAACTCCTGTACTTTGTGATGCTCATCTACTCTACCTCATCTATAACCTATTCACAGGGTCTGCTGACAGTTTGCTTGCAAGATGTCTGACCAAAGTGACAGCCAGAACAAGTCAGAGGAACAGGTTCAGTTAAGTGAGGGCACTAGTCCCTCTAGCAGCTAGGATGATGGCAGTAGGAGCACACCAAGCAACTTGCCAAAGGCTGCTACCAGAACAAGGAAGAAGAGAACTTCTGATTCAGAGGATGAAGACTATGTGGCTGTTGAAGATGAAGCCACTTCTAAGAAGAAAGTGCTGAAGAAAGAATATGACACATCTGCTGCAACAAAGCCTGGTCTAAAAACTAAGATGCCAGCAAGAAGACAACCCATGTATAAGCCAAGAAAAGTTGACACAGGTGAAACTATGAAGTTCACTATTGAGTCTGAAGAAGAGGCAGCTGGAGAAGATAAGAAGAAGAAGAGGGCCAGAGCCACTACTGCCAGAGTTCTTGGCAAGCCCTCAATGAGGAAAGATTCTGAAGAAGAGGAAGAGGAAGAGGATGCAGCACCAGCACCCAAAGCTCAAAAGCTCATGGGAGATGCAATCAGATCAAGGGCTGCTCCATCTAAGCCCAAAACTGCTCCTAAGACTGCTGCTCCAGCTCCAAAGCCAAAACCCAAGAGGAGCACCAGGAACATCCCTGGTGAGGAGAAGAACAAGGCCCCAGTGCCTTAGGCTGCTGAAGAAGAAGAGGAAGATGATTCTGTTATTTTGAGGAAACTGAAGCCCAAGATCCCTGATCACAATGATGCACACCCAGTTGCAGAGAATATGAAAATCAAGGAGGATTCAGGATTGAGGCTATGGAGAGAGTCTGATCCATATGCCACCAGGAGAAGGACTGCTGTGGACTACAGATTCCACACTAAAGAACAGCAGGACTTCTATGAGGCTGTTTTACTTGACAAGAAGCCCATAGTGTGTGACATGAGATGGGTTGATTGGAAATTCATCAAGGAGAATGAGGATCACTTCCCTGGTGTATATGACAGCTTCAAGGCATGTGGAGTTGATGAGTTTGTGGCTCAGAAGTTCACCAAGTGGAATGATGATCTCATTATGCAATTTTACTCCACTGCACACTTCTATCCAGATGGAAGGATTGTGTGGATGTCTGAGGGTACTAGGTACCAGTCCACAGTTGAAGAATGGGCAAAACTCATAAATGCTCCTGAGGAACATGAGGATGACTTGGATGTCTATGCCAAGAAGAAGAAAGACCACAACTCTATGGCCAATATGCACAAAGAGATCCCTGATGATGCTTTGGACACACATAAGTTTGGATCTGTACACTATTTGTTGTCTGGACTGCCAACAATCAATTGGATTCGGAGGCACACACTTCTACCCAAGTCAGGTGATCACAAGATGATCAGAGGACATGCTATCAACTTGCTGCACATATTTGATGTCCCACAGAAGTTCAAAGTTATGAGCCTGATTGTGGAAACAATCAAGAGGACTGCAGCTGATCAGAAGAGAAGTTGTGGATATGCCCCACACATCCAGGAGCTCATCAACTCAAATATGGGCAAGGGCAAGTACATCTTGGACAAAGAGCATCTACCCATCTATCCTGAATTTGAGGACAACACAGTTGTCATGACTGAGAATGAACCATCATCTGTGCAAGCACAAGAGAAGAAAGCCAAAGCTAAAGCTGAGAAGGCTGCAAAGATGCCAACTATGGAAGAAGCATCTCAGGTGTTCTTGAAGAGCAAGCAAGACCAGGTTGGATATATGATCCAATCCACTCTGTGGATTGAGCAGGGCCTGGCCACCATGACCAAGAACCGGGTGAGCTTGGAAAGGATTGTTGAGACAAAATTCTATGACCTTGATGTCAAGATCACAGAGATCCAAACTGCATTTGAGCAACTTCGGGAGGAAGCAAAGGAGAAGAAGGGCAAGTCTACCACAGATGCATTTGCTAGAGTGCCCAGAGGACAGAGATCTGCTGCAATGCCAGTGACAGACACTAGAGCTACAACATCAGCACCAGCAGCTATAGCTCCAGTTCCAACTCCAGCAGCTACTCCACCAGCTCCAGCCACTTCATCAGAAGCTTTCGTCCTTGGCGTTCTCTCAACACCACCGCCCGAAGATCAAACCTGAGAGTTGTTTAGCACTATGCATCTTCAAACTTCTTGGTAACTTGTTGCCAAAGGGGGAGAAAAATGTATAGATCATAGGCTTTGAGAGATAGAGTGTTGGTTTTTATCTCTCTTTGCACTCTCTTTGGTTGGTTTGAAACTTTATTGCGTGCTTGTGTGATACTACTTTATGTCCTTGTGAGATACTTATTTGGTAAAGTGTTTGATCATATGCTACCCTTAATGCTTGTTGGATAATGCTATCTTTCATATCCTATTATGATCATTCACTCTGCTTGGTGATGAGTGCATGCTTTTAATCTCTATCATTTTGAGCGCTCCACCAAGATGTATGTGACATGGAAGAGTAACCCATGATCCTAATCGATTGTGCATTTGCATTCAAAAGCAAATCTTAAATAATGCACAAATTTAGGGGGAGCTCTTGCTTATCACATACTTCTCAAAGTGACGATGTTTTTCAATCTTATTTATCATTTGTCGAAGCTTTGATCTATATGTTGTCATCAATTACCAAAAAGGGGGAGATTGAAAGTGCAACTATCCCTGGGTGGTTTTGGTAATTCCTAACAACATATAGCTCATTGAGCTAATGCTATTCCAAGATAAATATTTTAGGAAAGCTCAATGTTTGGCATGGAATGGATTAGAAAGTGGACCCTTCAAAATGCTAAGGACAAAGGATTGGCTCAAGCTCAAAGCACAAGACTCTACATTTTCTATTTTAGTGATCCAAGATCACATTGAGTCTATAGGAAAAGCCAATACTATTAAGAAGGGAAGAGGTGTTGCTTAATGAGGATCTTGCTCAGAATGCTTAGTGATATGCTCCAAAACCCTCCACTACTTTCTCATATCCACATATGTCCTAAACCAAAAAGTCCAACTCGGCCCCAGCGAATCTTCCCATCCGGAGCCACCGAGTTCAGTTGACATAGCCATTGCCAGAAACCCTAATCAATTCGGTCTCACCGATAGGGATCTCGGTCTCACCGAGATGGGATTGCAAACTCTCTGTTTCCCTTCATAACATTTCGGTCCAACCGAGATGAGCGATCGGTCCCACCGAGATTGCAATGCAAACTCTCTGTTTCCTTTTCATAACATTTCGGTCCAGCCGAGATGAGCGAATCAGTCCCACCGAGTTTGCCTGACCAACTCTCTGTTTGGCCATTACCAAAATCGGTCTCACCGAGTTTGTGTAATCGGTCTCACCGAGATTACGTTATGCCCTAACCCTAATGACATCGGTCCCACCGAGTTGACATGTCAGTCCCACTGAGAATCCTAACGTTCACATTTTGAACTAAATCGGTCCGGCCGAGTTCCCTGAATCGGTCCCACCGAGTTTAATGATTTGTGTGTAACGGTTAGATTTTGTGTGGAGGTTATATATACCCCTCCACCCACTCTTCATTCGTGGAGAGAGCCATCAGAACATGCCTACACTTCCAATACACATTTTCTGAGAGAGAACCACCTACACTTGTGTTGAGGTCAAGATATTCCATTCCAACCAAATAAATCTTTATCTCTAGCCTTCCCAAGTTGCTTTCCACTCAAATCTACCTTCTACCAGATCCAATCCTATGAGAGAGAGTTGAGTGTGGGGAGACTACCATTTGAAGCACAAGAGCAAGGAGTTCATCATCAACACACCATTTGTTACTTCTTGGAGAGTGGTGTCTCCTAGATTGGCTAGGTGTCACTTGGGAGCCTCCGACAAGATTGTGGAGTTGAACCAAGGAGTTTTTAAGGGAAGGAGATCGCCTACTTTGTGAAGATCTACCCTAGTGAGGCAAGTTCTTCGTGGGCGAAGGCCATGGTGGGATAGACAAGGTTGCTTCTTCATGGACCCTTCGTGGGTGGAGCGCTCCATGGACTCGCGCAACCGTTACCCTTAGTAGGTTGAAGTCTTCATCAACGTGGATGTACGATAGCACCACCTATCGGAACCACGGATAAAAAATCTCCATGTCAACATTGCGTTTTCTCCCTCAATCTCATCCCTTTACCTTCATGTGCAATTGTTTTACATTCCGCTGCTATACTCTTAGAATTGCATGTATAGGTTGATTGCTTGACTTGTGCTAAGTTGCTAAAATCTGCCTAAAACTAAAATTGGGAAAAGGCTAGATTTTTATTTGGTCAAGTAGTCTAATCACCCCCCTCTAGACATACTTTCGATCCTACACTTGCCTCTTCGATCGTGTTGCTTTTGTGCTAGCCTTCTTAAGGCATCCTTGTCTAACTTATGTCTGTACTCAGATATTGTTGCTTCCGCTGACACTTGTGTATCGAGCTTGTATTCGAGCCCTCGAGGCCCATGGCTTGTAATACGAAGCTTGTATTATTTTAATTTGTGATTAGAGTTGTGTTGTGATATCTTTCCGTGAGTCATTGATTTTGATCATACACGTTTGTGTGTATGATTAGTGTACGGTCGAATCGGGGGCATCACATGTTGTTGGCATGCCCATTGTCTCAGTGAAAATAGGGGATCACTATTATCATGGTTTATGCGACTTAGGTGCTAGCGTGAGTGCTATTCCGTATACTGTATATCAAGAAATTATGAATGACATAGTACCCGCGGAGATAGAAGACATAGATTTTACTATTAAACTTGCTAATAGAGAATACATTTCACCAATTGGGATTGTTAGAGATGTTGAAGTCTTGTGTGGGAAAATAAAATACCCTACTGATTTTCTTGTTCTTGGTTCCCCACAAGATTATTTTTGTTCCATTATCTTTGGTAGACCTTTCTTGAACACCATTAATGCTAAAATAGATTGTGAGAAACAAACTGTCGGTGTTAGCTTTGGTGATGAGTCTCATGAGTTTAAATTTTCCAAGTTTAGTAGAAAACCTCATAAGAAAGAATTGCCTAGTAAGGATGAAAGAATTGGTCTTGCTTCTATTGATGTGCCTCCTACTGATCCACTAGAACAATATCTGCGAGACCAACATATCTGCTAGACCATGAAAATAATTTACATATCCATGAAAGAAATGAAATAGATAAGATTTTGTTTGAACAACGTCCTTTGCTTAAACACAATTTTCCTATTGAAACTCTAGGAGTTCCTCCTCCATCTAAAGGTGATCCTGTGTTTGAACTAAAACAATTGCCAGACACTTTGAAATATGCTTATCTTGACGAGAAGAAGATATATCCTGTTATTATTAGTGCTAACCTTTCAGAACATGAAGAAGAAAGATTATTGAAAGTTCTAAGGAAGCACCGAGCTGCTATTGGATATACTCTTGATGATTTAAAGGGCTTTTGTCCCACTCTATGTCAACACAAGATTAATATGGAACCTGATGCTAAACCCGTTGTTGATCACCAACATTGGTTAAATCCGAAGATGAAAGAAGTGGTAAGAATGGAAATATTAAAACTTCTGGAAGTAGGTATAATCTATCATATAGCTGATAGTAGATGGGTAAGTCCTATTCACTGTGTCCCTAAGAAAGGAGGTATTACTGTTGTTCCTAATGATAAGAATGAACTTATTCCACAAAGAATTGTTACAGGCTATAGAATGGTAATTGATTTTAGAAAATTAAACAAAGCAACTAGAAAATATCATCACCCTCTGCC
This sequence comes from Aegilops longissima, assembly GCA_021605205.1. Classification (NCBI taxonomy): domain Eukaryota; kingdom Viridiplantae; phylum Streptophyta; class Magnoliopsida; order Poales; family Poaceae; genus Aegilops; species Aegilops longissima. The sequence goes on from CM038682.1 coordinate 476,656,698, forward strand.
TTTTATTGATCAAATGCTATAAAGATTATCTAAGCACACACATTTTTGCTTCCTTGATGGATATTCTGGTTTTTGACAAATACCTGTTTCTCAACCTGATCAAGAAAAGACCACTTTTACCTGTCCCTTTGGAACTTATGCTTATAGACGTATGACTTTTGGTTTCTGCAATGCACCTGTTACCTTTCAAAGATGTATGACTGCTATATTATCTGACTTTTGTGAAAAGATTGTTGAGGTTTTCATGGATGACTTTTCTGTTTATGGGAAGTCTTTTGATGATTGTTTAAGCAATCTTGATCGAGTTTTACGGAGATGCGAGCAAACAGATCTTTTCTTGAATTGGGAGAAGTGTCACTTTATGGTTAATGAAGGTATTGCTTTGGGCCATAAAATTTCTGAAAGAGGTATTGAGGTGGACAAAGCTAAGGTTGATGTAATTGAGAAAATGTCATGTCCTAAAGATATCAAAGGTATTCGTAGTTTCCTAGGTCACGCTGGTTTCTATAGGAGATCTATCAAAGACCTTCCTAAAATTTCTAGGCCCCTAACAAATCTTTTGCAAAAGGATGTTCCTTTTGTTTTTTATGATGATTGTTTAGAAGCCTTTGAAACACTCAAGAAAGCCTTAATTTCTGCACCTATTGTTCAACCACCTGAGTGGAACTTGCCTTTTGAAATTATGTGTGATGCTAGTGATTATGCTGTTGGTGCTGTTCTAGGACAAAGAGTTGATAAGAAACTAAATGTTATTCATTATACTAGTAAAACTCTATATAGTGCACAAAGAAATTATGCTACTACTGAAAAATTTCTAGTAGTGGTGTTTGCTTGTGATAAATTTAGATCTTACACTATTGATTCAAAAGTAATTGTTGATTCAAAAGTAATTGCTCACACCAAACATGCTGCTATTAAATATTTTATGGAAAATAAAGATGCTAACCTAGGCTTATTTGATGGGTTCTCTTGCTACAAGAATTTGATTTGCATATCACTGATAGAAAAGGAGCAGAGAACCCCGTAGCTGATAACTTGTCTACGCTTGAAAATGTTCTTCATGACCCACTACCTATTGATGATAGTTTTCGTCATGAGCAGTTAGCTGCAATAATTGTTTCTCATAACACTCCTTGGTATGTTGACTATGCTAATTATATTGTTGCTAAATATTGACCACCTAGCTTTACAAACCAACAAAAGAAAACAAAATCTTCTATGATTTAAGACCTTACTTTTGGGATGACCCACATATTTATAAAGAAGGAGTAGATGGTATTATTAGACATTGTGTACCTGAGCATGAACATTGACAAATCCTATGAAAATGTCACTCCGAAGCTTATGGAGGACATCATGCGGGAGACAGAACTGCTCACAAGGTATTGTAGTCTGGGTTTTATTGGCCTACTCTTTTCAAGGATGCTCGTAAGTTCGTCTTATCTTGTGATGAATGTCAAAGAATAGGTAATATCGGTAAGCGTCAAGAAATGCCTATGAATTATTCACTTGCTGTTGAACCATTTGATGTTTGGGGTTTTGATTACATGGGAACTTTTCCTTCCTCTAATGGGTATACACATATTTTGGTTGCTGTTGATTATGTTACTAAGTGGGTAGAAGCTATTCCAACTAGTAGTGTTGATCACAACACCTCTATTAAAATGCTTAAGGAAGTTATTTTCCCAAGGTTTGGAGTCCCTAGGTATTTAATGACTGACGGTGGTTCACACTTTATTCATGGTGCTTTCCGTAAAATACTTGCCAAGTATGATGCTAGCCATAGAATTGCATCACCGTATCATCCTCAGTCTAGTGGTCAAGTTGAACTTAGCAATAGAGAAATAAAATTAATTTTGCAAAAGACTGTCAATAGGTCCTGGAAGAATTGGTCTAAGAAATTAGATGATGCACTTTGGGCTTATAGAACAACATATAAAAATCCTATGGGTATGTCTCCTTATAAAATGGTTTATGGAAAAGCTTGCCATTTGTCTGTTGAGTTAGAACATAAATCATATTGGGAAATCAAAGAACTCAACTATGATTTCAAACTTGCCAGTGAAAAAAGGTTATTTGATATTAGCTCATTAGATGAATGGAGAACCCAAGCTTATGAAAATGCCAAGTTATTTAAAGAAGAAGTTAAAAGGTGGCATGATAAAAGAATCCAAAAGCGTGAGCTCAAAGTTGGAGAATATGTTCTTTTGTACATCTCTCGTTTCAGATTCTTCACAGGAGAACTCCTCTCCAAATGGGGGGGACTCTATGTTATTGAGGAGGTTTATCGATCTAGAGCTATCAAGATAAATAATGCCAAAGGTACTAACCCGAAGGTTGTTATTGGGCAACGAGTAAAACATTATATCTCAAGTACACCCATTAATGTTGAAAGTAATATTATCCAAACTATGACACCGGAAGAACACATAAAAGAGACCTTCGGGAACACTCCAGAATCATGAAAAAGAGGAAGTACGTGATACGGTAAGTCGGACTCCAAAAAATCTGCAAAAATATTTTCTGTCCATTTTGGAACATAACAAAAATTAGGAAAATAAGACTCCTTTTGTCTCCCGTTTGCTTGTTTCCCAAGATAGAAAAATATTTATATACCCCTCGAACCTATTGACCACCGTGTGTGGAGAAATCTTCTGTTTTCTTTTCTTGCTGTTTTCGGTCAGATCTGTTGAGCCAGGCATCATGTCTTCGCCTTCCTCCAACAACGTCGAAGGGGATGCTTGGTTGATGAAGATCGAGCTGAAGAGAGAAGAGCCCGTAGAAGCTGTCAAAGGGGAACAGAGCAAGGAGGCTACCAGAGATCATGCGCCGGCGGTTGAGCAGGCCTGTCCTGCTGATGATGAAGAAGAAGATATCCTTAAACCTTACTATGACCAGCTCACCCCCTCCGAGATCGAAGCCTTTCGGATCATCGAAATGGTTCGTGTGCAAAATAAATATCTCACCCGTGAAAATATTTTGTTGCAAGAGCACATAATTGCCCTCCAGAGTGTCATCCGTAGATTGGAGAATCTCTTGACCATGAAGGACCAGATCACGTCTACTTCATCACCACCACCTCCTTCTTCATCACCAAAAGAAAATTGAGTATCGGGTGTGGGCACTCCCCTTGCTTGTGCCAAGCTTGGGGGAGGTGCCGCGGTATCGTATCACCTCCACTATCTTTTGCGTTTACTTATCTAAGTTTTATCCTTAGTTATCTTTTGCTTTAGATGAATAAAAGTTTTAGTTCGATCCTTTCTTTTCGAGAGTTTGCTTAGTGATCTATCCTTGTAATCGCGTGTGAGATATATAATAAAGTTTAGTTTGAGTTTTTGCTTTCTTTACTTTCATCTTCCAATAAAAAGAAAGGAAATAAATGAAAAAGATCACATGCTAATCTTATGGTAGGTAGTGACACCGCATAAGTAAAAGTATAAGTAGAATTTTTTATTAGAGATTGACAAACATAACATAAGTCAATGATGCAACTCATGAAAGAATTAATAAGGGAAGAGAAGATTCACATATAAATACACTATCCTGGAAATCGTTTGTGATTGTTAGCCCCCATAAAAATATTATATGTCAAAATTGTTGACGTTGGACAAGGAAGACAACGTAATGATTTATGTTTGTTCATATTCACACAGAAGTTATATTGTCATATATCCTTCAACATGTGGTGCTTGCCCCCCATCTTTGCTAGCCAAAAATTCCGCACCAAGTAGAAATACTACTTGTGCATCCAAAAACCCTTAAACCCAAATATTATTTTCAAGAGTTCAACATACCTACCTAGGGATTTGAGCAAGATCCCTCAAGTAAGTTGTCATCGGTGCAATAAGGCTGTAAAAATTGCTTCTAAAATTGCAACCCATCATCTGGTATATAAGTAATTTTGACCTAGAAAAAAGAAGAAGAGGACTTTCGGGACGGAGCGCCGCCATCTTGAGGCGGAACTTGGGCAGGAGCACTTTTGCCCTCCAGCAGAGCAATTTCGCCGGGGGAACTTCCCTCCCAGAGGGGGAAATCATCGTCATCATCATCACCAACAACTCTCCTATCTTGGGGAGAGTAATGTCCATCAACATCTTCAACAACACCATCTCCTCTCAAACCCTAGTTCATCTCTTATGTTCAATCTGTGTACCGGAACTATAGATTGGTGCTTGTGGGTGACTAGTAGTGTTGATTACATTTTGTAGTTGATTACTATATGGTTTATTTGGTGGAACATTATATGTTCAGATCCAATATGATATTTAATACCCTCTGATCTTGAGCATGATTATCATTTGTGAATAGTTACTTTTGTTCTTGAGGTCACAGGAGAAATCTTGTTGCAAGTAATCATGTGAACTTGATATGTGTTCGATATTTTGATAGTATGTATGTTGTGATTCCCTTGGTGGTGTCATGTGAATGTCGACTACATGATACTTCACCATATTTGAGCCTAAGGGAATGCATTGTGGAGTAGTTATTAGATGATGGGTGGCGAGAGAGACAGAAGCTTCAACCCTAGTTTATGCGCTATTCCGTAAGGGACCGATTGGATCCAAAAGTTTAATGCTATGGTTAGAATTTATTCTTAATACTTTTCTCGTAGTTGTGGATGCTTGTGAGGGGGTTAACCGTAAGTAGGAGGTTTGTTCAAGTAAGAACATCACCTAAGCACCGGTCCACCCACATATCAAATTATCGAAGTAGCGAACACGAATCGAATCAACATGATGAAAGTGACTAGATGAAATTCCTGTGTACCCTCAAGAACGCTTTGCTTACTATAAGAGACCGTTTTGGACTATCCTTTGCCTCAAAAGGATTGGTCTACCTTGATGCACTTTTGTTACTATTATTGTTACTTGCTCCTTACAAATTATCTTACTATCGAACTACTTTGTTACTTACAATTTCAGCACTTGCAGACATTACCTTGCGGAAAACCACTTGTCATTTCCTTCTGCTCCTCGTTGGGTTTGACACTCTTACTTATTGAAAAGGCTACAATTGATCCCATATACTTGTGGGTCATCAGATATACATACGAAGGGAAACGTTTCTCTAGGATTCACTGTGTGAGATGTACTTACGAACGAAAATGATTGGCCATGTATAATTGTATGCGATGGCTAGCCCGACAGCACATGAACTCATTTTGCCCAACTGTGTGACCGGAGGGCCTATCCCCGTTGCTTTCTGGGTCGTCTGGGAAGGACCCCCCTATCACCCACACTGGCAAGGCGACGGTTTAAAATGTCGTCACGGAAAGGGGTTAAAACCATTTGTATAGCAGCTCGCAGTACCAGTATTTGTTGGTAGGGATATAGAGAGAGGATTGGCGTAATGTGTTGGATGTATTATTGGGCCTCGAAGGCGAGTATATATTGAGTACAAGACTTGTAGGGCAAGACTCATCCTAGAGATAAGATGGCAACAATTCATATATAATCCCGTACAATCTGCAAATACCTAATATATCTCTAACACCCCCTGCAATCGTAACGGTAGCGTTGTGAACAACAGGAGCGTCGTAGATGGTTAGAGATGAGAATAGCAGCCGACAGGCTGATATCCCTCCACAGTCACAATGGGGGCGTTGTGGACAGCGTCACGTCGCGGACGCGTGGACTGTAGAGGAAGGCGACGAGTTGCTCAACTGAGGTGATATCCCTTTGTGCCATTATTGAGGTAGCCGAGAGCATGGGTGTTTAGCTGTGGTCGAGGTAGTCGTTCAAAGAATGCGGTGGTCGATGTTGAGTCGGGGTAGCTGGTGTCGAGGAAGTCGCCGTGGAGCCGCGGGTGCAAGGAGGTGCCGTGTTAGTCATGGGCGCCATGGTGTCGAACTAGTGGTTCACCGGGAAGAAGACATTGTTGACGAGGCGTCGCACCGAGTTTGCCAAGCCCGGGGACATATCATGGACGAAGGCATGCGTTGATGTTGCCAGCATAGGGCATGCATATACGGACAAAGGCGATGTTGATGAGGTGCCACACCAGGCTTGCCAGGCCCCGAGACACATCATGGACGAAGGCACGCATCGGTGTTGCCAGCACCGGGCATGCGTAGACGAACAAAGATGATGTTGACGAGGCACCACATCAGGTTTGCCAGGCCCAGGGAGATGTCGTGACGAAGGCACGCGTCGCTGTTTCCAGCACCGGGCATGCGTAGACGGGGACCATGTACACCATTTCGAGGGGGCTACCAGAGAAGGACTTGACGATGGCTGCGGCGCCAATCGGCGTGAGGCCAATGTCGCCCGCGGTAGTCAAAGTAGATGATGTGGTCGGAGAAGACGATGGTGAAATTAGCGATGAGCTAGTGCTAGATGAAGATGAAGGGGGGGGGGTGGACGGGTGATTCCGCTCTGGTGAACGAGCGGCAGCCACGGCGGCTGGGTTAGGAGCGCGGCAACGATGCTCAAAGTAGGCAAGGAACACGATGACATGACGAAGACCGGCGCGGACGGTGGCATTCCCGCGGAAGTCGACACGCGGGGACGGCAGAGTGGACTGTGCGCCATGGTGCTACGCCCCGAAGGGGCAACACAACGATAACATGTGGGTCGGGGCACCGATGGGAAAACCTTAGGGCGGCGGCATGGAAAGCGTGGTGCGGCGCTACGGCCCAAAGGGGCGACACATCTGCGGCATCAGGGTCGGTGCAACTATGGGGACGACCTTGGGGTGGCTGCATGGACCGCGTGTCGCGGCACTAGGACCCGAAAGGGTGATGCAGTGGCAACGTGCGAGTCGGTGCAGCCGCGGGGAGAACCACGGGGCAGCGGTGTTGTGGCCCGACGGGGCAACGTAGCGGCAGCCCATTGCTCGGTCGATGGAGGGGCACGTTGTACTCGGGGGCAACCTTCATGGGACCCGCGAAGGCGCGTGCAACAGACAAGTCAGGTCAGTCGCGCGTAAGGATGACAATTTTACCCATGGGGTACGGGTACCCTGATACGTCCATTTTGCATCATGTTTTCCTACTGTTATTTATGACATTCTTATGCATAATAATGCTTTTCGGAGTAATTCTAATGCCTTTTCTCTCATAATATGCAAGGGTCACACAAAGAGGGAGAATACCGGCAGCTGGAATTCTGGACCTGAAAAAGCTACGTCAGGCCACCTATTCTGTACATCTCCAAATGAGCTGAAACTTCACAGAGATTTTTTATGTGATATATAAGAATTATTGGAGCAAATAACTACTAGAGAGGGCCCACCAGGTGGGCACAACCCACCTGGGCGCGCCAGGGGCTCTGGCGTGCCCAGGTGGGTTGTGCCCTCCTCGGCCCAGTTCTGGTGCCTCTCTTCTGGTATATAAGTCATTTTGACCTAGAAAAGTAGGGAGAGGACTTTCGGCACGAAGCGCCGCCGTCTCGAGGCGGAACTTGGCAGGAGTACTTTTGGCCTCCGGGGGAGTGATTCCTCCAGGGGAACTACGGAGGGGGAAATCATCGTCATCATCATCACCAACAACTCTCCCATCTTTGGGGGGGAAATCTCCATCAACATCTTCAACAGCACCATCTCCTCTCAAACCCGAGTTCATCTCTTGTGTTCAATCTTTGCACCGGAACCACAGAACTGTGCTTGTGGGTAACTACTAGTGTTGATTACATCTTGTAGTTGATTACTATATGGTTTATTTGGTGGAAGATTACATGTTCATATCCATTTTTCTATTTAATACCCCTCTGATCTTGAGCATGATTATCATTTGTGAGTAGTTACTTTTGTTCTTGAGGTCACGGGAGAAATCTTGTTGCAAGTAATCATGTGAACTTGATATGTGTTCGATATTTTGATGGTATGTATGTTCTGATTCCCTTACTGTTGTCATGTGAACATCGACTACATGGCACTTCACCATATTTGGGCCTAAGGGAATGCATTGTGGAGTAGTTATTAGATGATGGGTTGCGAGAATCACTGAAGCTTAAACCCTAGTTTATGTGCTACTTCATAAGGGATTGATTTGGATCCAAAAGTTTAATGCTATGGTTAGATTTTATCTTAATACTTTTGTCGTAGTTGCGGATGCTTGCGAGGGGGTTAACCATAACTAGGAGGTTTTTTCAAGTAAGAATAGCACCTAAGCGTTGGTCCACCCACATATCAAATTATCAAAGTAGCGAACACAAATAAAACCAACATGATGAAAGTGACTAGATGAAATTCCTGTGTACCCTCAAGTTCGCTTTGCTTATCACAAGAGACTGTTTTGGCCTGTCCTTTGCCACAAAAGGATTGGGCTTCCTTGTTGCACATTATTTGTATTTACCGTTACTTGCTCGTTACAAATTACCTTGCTATTAAACTACTCGCTACCTATAATTTCAGTGCTTGCAGAGAATACCTTGCTGAAAACCGCTTGTCATTTCCTTCTGCTCCTCGTTGGGTTCGACACTCTTACTTATCGGAAGGACTACAAATGATCCCCTATACTTGTGGGTCACCAAGAATCTTTTCTGGCACCGTTGCCGGGGAGTGAAGCGCTCTTGGTAAGGAAAAATTATTGCCACTTGTTACTACGGAGAACAATCCTTTGAAGGGTTTGTTCGGGGTATCTTCACCTCAACCGGAACCACAATTAGTTACCCTTCAACCTACTGTACCTATTGAAAATATTGGTTATGGAATTTTTTCCGGGTATGATAGAACAACTGCTAGCTAATCCTTATGTAGGAGATGGAACCGAACATCTTGATATGCACTTGATATATGTGGATGAAATTTGTGGATTGTTTAAGCTTGCAGGTTTACCCGGAGGTAAAGCTAAGAAGAATGCTTTCCTTTATATTTGAAGGTAAAAGCATTGGAATGGTATAGGCTATGCGATTATATTGGATGTTGGAATTGGAATCGATTGAAATTGGAATTTCACCAAAAAATTTATCCTATGCATCTAGTTCATCGTGACTGGAACTATATATATAATTCTTGGCCTCGTGAAGGAGAAAGTATTGCTCTAGCTTGGAGGAGGCTTAAGTCAATGTTATATTCATGCCCCAATCATGAGCTCTCATGAGAAATTATCATTCATAATTTTTATGCTCGGCTTTCTCGTGATGATCAATCCATGCTCGATAATTCTTGTACTAGTTCCTTTATGAAGAAGACTATTGAATTCAGGTGGGATCTTTTAGAGAGAATTAAACTGAACTCTGAAGATTGGGAACTCGACAAAGGTAAAGAGTCAGGTATTAAGCTTAAGTTTGATTGTGTTAAATCTTTTATGAATACCGATGCTTTTCAAAAGTTTAGCACTAAATATGGACTTGAATCTGAGATAGTAGCCTCTTTTTGTGAATAATTTGCTACTCATGTTGACCTCCCTAAGGAGAAGTGGTTTAAATATCACCCACCTATTAAAGAAGGAATTAAAGAACCAGTAATAGCTAATGATGAAACTATCATTTATAATGTTGATCCAGTTGTTCTGCACTTCTAGAAAAAGTTAAGTAAACATAACCATGAAAACAACTTTAAACGGAAGAGAAAATGCCTAGTAAGGATGAAAACAACTCTAATATAACCTTTTATAATTGTTATCATGGTTTATGTGACTTAGGGGCCAGCGTGAGTGCTACTCCTGTTACCTTATATCAAGAAATTATGAATGATATAGCACCCGCTGAAATAGAAGACATAGATGTTACTATTAAACTTGCTAATAGAGACACCATCACACCACTTTGGATTGTTAGAGATGTTGAAGTCTTGTGTGGGAAAATAAAATATCCTACTGATTTTCCAGTTCTTGGTTCCCCACAATATGACTTTTGTCCCGTTATCTTTGGTAGACCTTTCTTGAACAACGTTAATGCAAAAATAGATTGTGAGAAACAAACTGTCAGTGTTAATTTTGGTGATGAGTCTCATGAGTTTAAATTTTCCAAGTTCAATAGAAAGCATCATAAAAAAGAATTGCCTAGTAAGGATGAAATAATTGGTCTTGCTTCTATTGGCGTGCCTCCTACTGATCCACTAGAACAATATTTGCTAGACCATGAAAATGATATGCATATGCATGAAATAAATGAGATAGATAAAATTTTCTTTGAATAACAACCTCTACTTAAACACAATTTGCCTATTGAAACTCTAGGAGGTCCTGCTCCACCTAAAGGTTATCCTATTGCTACTTCTTGAGCTTGCGTTGGTTTTTCATTCGAAGAGGAAATGGTGATGCAACAAAGTAGAGATAAGTATTTCCCTCAGTTTGAGAACCAAGGTATCAATCCAATAGGAGACAACACACAAATCACCGAATACTGGCACAAACAATCAAACAACTTGCACCCAAGGCGATAAAGGGGTTGTCAATTCCTTCATGGTTACTTGCAAAAGTGAGATCTGATAGAGATAGATAAAAGATAAAGTAAATATTTTTAGTATTTTTGGTTTATAGATCGGAAAGTAAAAGATTGCAAGATAGTAGATTGGGAACTTATATGATGGAAAATAGACCCGGGGGCCATAGGTTTCACTAGAGGCTTCTCTCATGATAGCAAATAGTATGGTGGGTGAACAAATTACTGCCGAGCAATTGATGGAAAAGCGCAAAGTTATGACGATATCTAAGGCAATGATTACGAAATATAGGCATCACGTCCGTGCCAAGTAGACCGAAACAATTCTGCATCTACTACTATTAATCCACACATCGCCCGCTATCCAGCATGCATCTAGAGTATTAAGTTCATAAAGAACGGAGTAACGCATTAAGTAAGATGACATGATGTAGAGGAATTAACTCAAGCAATATAATGAAAACCCCATCCTTTTATCCTCGATGGCAACAATACAATACGTGCCTTGCCACCCCTACTGTCATTGGGAAAGGACACCGCAAGATTGAACCCAAAGCTAAGCACTTATCCCATTGCAAGAAAAACCAATCTAGTTGGCCAAACCAAACCGATAGTTCGAGGAGAATTACAAAGATATCAAATCATGCATAAAAGAATATGGAGAAATTCAAATAATATTCATAGATAAGCTGATCATAAATCCACAATTCATCGGATCTCGACAAACATACCGCAAAAAAGTATTGCATCGAATTGATCTCCAAGAACATTGAGGAGAACATGGTATTGAGAATCAAAGAGAGAGAAGAAGCCATCTAGCTACTAGCTATAGTCCCATAGGTCTGTGGTAAACTACTCACGCTTCATCAGAAGGGCAATAGGGTTGATGTAGAAGCCCTCCGTGATCGAATCCCCCTCCGGCAGGGTGCCGGAAAAGGTCCCTAGATGGGATCGCACAGGTACAGAAGGTTGCGGCGGTGGAAAAGTGTTTTCGTGGACTCCTCTGGTGGTTTGGGAATATATGTGAATATATAGGCGAAAGAATTAGGTCAGGAGGGTCACGGGGTGCCCACAAGACACGGGCGCACCCTACCCCCCCTAGGCGCGCCCTCCACCTTGTGGCCACCTTGTGGCTCCTCTGACTTCATCTCCAAGTCTCCTGTGTGTCTTATGGTCCATGAAAAATCATTGTGAAGGTTTTATTCCATTTGGACTCCATTTGGTATTCTTTTTCTGCAAAACTCAAAAACAAGGAAAAAACAGAAACTGGCACTGAGCTCTAGGTTAATAAGTTAGTCCCAAAAATAATATAAAATAGCATATTAATGCATATAAAACTTACAAAATAGATAATATAATAGCATGGAACAATAAAAATTATAGATACATTGGAGACGTATCAAGCATCCCGAAGCTTAATTCCTGCTCGTCCTCGAGTAGGTAAATGATAAAAACTGAATTTTATTTGTGGAATGCTACCTAACATATAGATCCATGTAATTTATCTTTATTGTGGCATGAATGTTCAGATCCATAAGATTCAAAACAAAAGTTTAATATTGACATAAAAACAATAATACTTCAAGCATACTAACAAGGCAATTATGTCTTCTCAAAATAACATGGCCAAAGAAAGCTTATCCCTACAAAATCATATAGTCTGGCTATGCTCCATCTTCATCACATAAAATATTCAAATCTTGCACAACCCAGATGACAAGCCAAACAATTGTTTCATACTTTCGATGTTCTCAAAAATTTTCAACTTTCACGCAATCCATGAGCGTGAGCCATGGCCATATCACTATAGGTGGAATAGAATATGGTGGTTGTGGAGAATACAAAAGGAAGGAGATAGTCTCACATCAACTAGGCGTATCAACGGGCTATGGAGATGCCCATCAATAGATATCAATGTGAGTGAGTAGGGATTGCCATGCAACGGATGCACTAGAGCTATAAGTTTATAAAAGGTAAAAAAGAAACTAAGTGGGTGTTCATCCAACTTGCTTGCTCATGAAGACCTAGGGAAATTTGAGGAAGCCCATCATTCGAATATACTAGCCAAGTTCTATAATGAAAAATTCCCACTAGTATATGAAAGTGACAACATAGGAGAGTCTCTATCATGAAGATTATGGTGCTACTTCGAAGCACAAGTGTGGTAAAAGGATAGTAACATTGCCCCTTCTCACTTTTCTCTCATTTTTTATTTCTCTGTTTTTGGGCCTTCTCTTTTTTTGGCCTTTTCTATTTTTTTCCTCACATGGGACAATGCTCTAAATATAAGATCATCACACTTTTATTTCCTTACGACTCAAGAATTACAACTCGATACTTAGAACAAAATATGACTCTATACGAATGCCTCCGGCGGTGTATCGGAATGTGCAATGAATCAAGAGTGACATGTATGAAAGAATTTTGAATGGTGGCTTTGCCAATGTCAACTACATGATCATGCAAAGCAATATGACAATGATGATGCGTGTGATAATAAACAGAATGGTGGAAAGTTGCGTGTCAATATATATCGGAATGGCTATGGAAATGCCATAATAGGTAGGTATGGTGGCTGTTTTGAGGAAGGTATATGGTGGGTGTATGGTACCGGCAAAAGTTGCGTGGTACTAGAGAGGCTAGCAATGGTGGAAGGGTGAGAGTGCGTATAATCCATGGACTCAACATTAGTCATAATGAACTCACATACTTATTGCAAAAATCTATTAGTCATCGAGACAAAGTACTACACACATGCTCCTAGGGGGATAAATTGGTAGGGAAATACCATCGCTCGTCCCCGACCGCCACTCATAAGGAAGACAATCAAAAAATACCTCATGCTCCAACTTCGTTACATAACGGTTCACCATACGTGCAAGCTACGGGAATCACAAACCTTAACACAAGTATTTCTCAAATTCACAACTACTCACTAGCATGACTCTAATATCACCATCTTTATATCTCAAAACAATCACAAGGAATCAAACTTCTCATAGTATTCAATGCACTTTATATGGAAGTTTTTATTATATCCCTCTTGGATGCCTATCATATTAGGACTAAATTTATAACCAAAGGAAATTACCAGGTTGTTTAAAGACTCCCAGAATAATATAAGTGGAGCATGAGAATACATTAATTTCTATAAAATAAGGCCACCGCCGTGCTCTAAAAAGATATAAGTGAAGCACTAGAGCAAAATTGCCTAGCTCAAAAGATATAAGTGAAGCACATAGAGTATTCTAATAAATCACGATTCATGTGTGTCCCTCTCGAAAGTTGTGTACAACAAGGGTGATTATGGAAAACTAAAAAGGAAAGACCCCAATCATACAAGACGCTCCAAGCAATACACATATCATGTGGTGAATAAAAATATAGCCTCAAGTAAAGTTACCGATGACGAAGACGAAAGAGGGGGTGCCTTCCAGGGCATCCCCAAGCTTAGGCTCTTGGTTGTCCTTGAATATAACCTTGGGGTGCCTTGGGAATCCCCAAGCTTAGGCTCTTGCCACTCCTTATTCCATAGTCCATCAAATCCTTACCCAAAACTTGAAAACTTGAAATCCTTACTCAACAGAAAATCTCATAAGCTCCGTTAGTATAAGAAAATAAATCACCACTTTTGATATTGTTGTGAACTCATTCTTTATTTATATTGGTGGAATATCTAATGTATTCCAACTTTTCCATGGTTCATACCCCCGATACTACCCATAGATCCATCAAAATAAGCAAACAACACATAGAAAACAGAATATGTCAAAAACAGAACAGTCTGTAGTAATTTGTAACTCTCGAATACTTCTGTAACTCCAAAAATTCTGAAAAATTAGGACAACCTGGGAAATTTGTGTACCAATCTTGTGAAGAAAGAATCAGATTAAAAGCACGCTTCTGTAAAAAAGTTAAATTATTTTCCTGGGCACAAAAGTTTCTATTTTTCAGCAAGATTAAAACAACTAGCACCATAGGCTATCCCAAAGGTCTTACTTGGCACAAATACTAATTAAAACCCAAAACCACATCTAACCAGAGGCTAGATGAATTATTTTTTGCAAAACAGAACCAAAAAGCAAAGAACAAAAATAAAATTGGGTTGCCTCCCAACAAGCGCTACTGTTTAACGCCCTTAGCTTGGCATAAAAACACGAATAGATCTAGGTATTGTCATATTTGGTATGCAATCCATAAGTAGCTCTCATAATAGATTCATATGGAAATTTAATTTTTCTTTCTTGGAAAGTGTTCCATGCCCGTTTAGTAAAAGCTTTTTTTTGATTATAAGCATGAGGAGAATTCAACATAAGAGTGGGTTCATTGCGACTTAAAGTTTTAACCTCTCCAATCCCACTTTAATCAGTTTTTGCGTCAAGATCAAAAACTCCGAATCATTGGGACGCCTTTTAACTAAAGTTGACTCATCTCCAGTCCCATCTTTATCAAGATTTATATTGGGAAACAAAGATTCACTAGGAGTCACATCAATCACTTTAGGATCTTCATCATTATTTTCACGGAAACTAGAAGAACACGTTTTTACAAACCAATCTCGTTTGGCACGCATCTTAGCGGTTCTTTCTTTGCACTCATCAATGGAAATTCTCATAGTTTTGAGAGACTCAATATCATGCTTGGGTGGAATAGATCTAAGTTTCGAGGAATCAACATCAAGAGAAATTATACCCACGTTCCTAGCCAAATTATCAATCTTGAGCAATTTTCTTCAATCAAAGTGTTGAAATTCTTCTACGGACTCATAAATTCTTTAATACAATTCACAAAATCAGAGGGCATATTATTATAATTTCCATAAGAATTGTTGTAGGAATTACCATAATTATTAGAGGAATTACTAGGAAAAGGCCTAGGATTAAAACTACCTCTATACGCGTTATTACCAAAATTGTTCCTACCAACAAAATTCACATCCATAGATTCATTATTATTCTCAATCAAAGTAGACAAAGGCATATCATTAGGATTAATAGAAGCACTCTTTCTAGCAAATAATTTCATAAGTTCATCCATCTTTCCATTGAGAATAATTAACCATAATATTATCTAGGAGTTTAGTAGCTTCTCCTAAAGTAATTTCCATAAAAGTACCTCCAGCGGCCGAATCTAATAGATTTCTAGAAGCTAAATTCAATCCGGCATAAATGTTTTGTATAATCATCCACAAATTCAAACCATGAGTAGGGCAATTTTGTATCCTCAATTTCATCCTCTCCCAAGATTGTGCAACATGTTCATGATCAAGTTGCTTAAAATTCATAATATCGTTCCTAAGGGAGATGATTTTAGCGGGAGGAAAATACTTGGAAATAAAAGCATCTTTACACTTATTCCATGAATAAATAATATGTTTAGGCAAAGATGAAAACCAAGTTTTAGCACGATCTCGAAGGGAGAACGAAAATAACTTCAATTTAACAATATCATTATCCACATCTTTTTTTCTTTTGCATATCACACAACTCAACGAAATTATTCAGATGGGATGCGGCATCTTCACTAGGAAGGCTAGAAAGTCGATCTTTCATAACAAGATTCAGCAAAGCGACATTAATTTCATAAGATTCCACACTAGTGGCGGGAGCAATGGTAGTACTAATAAAATCATTGTTACTAGTGTTGAAAAAATCACACAATTTAGTATTCTCTTGAGCCATCGTGACAAAGCAAGCAATCCAACACACGAGCAAACAAAAAGCAAATGAAGAAGATGAATGGAAGAGGGGCGAAGAAAAGGCAAATCTTTTTAAAAATCGTTTTAGAAGTGGGGGAGAGGAAAACGAGAGGCGAATGGCGAATAATGTAATGCAAGAGATGAGAGTTTATGGTGGGTACTTGGTATGTATTGACTTGGCGTAGATCTCCCCGACAACAACGCCAGAAATTCTTCCTCCTACTTCTTGAGCTTGCGTTGGTTTTTTCCTTGAAGAGGTAAGTGTCGGATTTCGGGTTCTGGCAGACCCTCTAGGTTCGAACTCTGGGGTGCACGCGGAGATCACACCTCCAACCTACCTATGCCTCGTTGCCTCGCAAGGATCTAAACTACACAAAGAACAACACAAGGGACAAGAGGTTTATACTGGTTTGGGCCACCATTGTGGTGTAACACCCTACTCCAGTGTGTGGTGTGGTGGATTGCCTCAGGAGCTGATGATGAACAGTACAAGGAAGAACAGCCTCGCGAGGAGCTGTTCTTGGCCGGTGCGATGAACTGCTAGGGGGAGTTCAGTCGCTTCTCTTTCTCTCCCTATCTTGCCTATTTTCCGGTCGATCTGGTCTCAATCTCTCCTTTTTCTACCCTGTGGGTGGCTAGCTCTATTTATAGTGGGAGGCCCTGGGCCTCTTCCCAAATATTGAGCGGGAAGGGCGCCAACAATTGGCCATTTTTAAGGGTAACATCTAGTACACTTATCCTGACTAAAGTCGGTCCTCGCCTGCCAAAGACTCTGACGGCGACGCCCGCTTGGGCTCCACGGTGACCTCCTTCCTGCCGTTCTGCTGGTCTTGGTCTTGTTGCACCGAAATGGTTGCCTTTGCTTGATGCTCTCGGCTGCGCTTGCCCCCTTTGCACCAAAGGGGAAATGAGGACACTGCGCGGGCTGGCGCCCGCCTGGCGCCCTCGGTCGTCATGGCTTGCGTCATGGGCACCTCGTGAGGTACCCCGCCTTGATCTCTCCGCCTCCTCGTGAGCCAGCCTGACGAGGCCGTGCCTGAGGAAGCTTCCTGTCGTCCACCCTGCGAGGCTTGGCCCCTCGCGAGGGTCTTGAGCTTGTGTTGATGAAGATGGGCCATGCTGGGCCACCCCTTGAGCCACGCCGCAGGCCGCAGGCAGGCAAGTCTGGGTACCCCCATTCCCAAAACGCCGACAGTAGCCCCCGGGCGCAAGGTGCGCCTGGAGTTGGCTTAACAGAGAAGCAAAGGGGCAAGTGCGAAGCGCTGCGGGCCCCAACAGCCTGCGCCTTGGGCGCCGCATGGTGGTTGATTGGACACAGGTGTCCCTGCTTCCCCACGACGCCTCTGCAACTGCACGAATTGACAAGCCCCTGCATGCAAAGCGGGTCATGATTACCTGTGATCGTGGAGGTCGATGGTTGGCCTTCTCCGGCCATAAGTACGGAACGGCGCGAGCCCTTCCAGTCCATCTCTTCTTGGCTTTCCTTCTTCTCCATCCTTGCCCTTGCTCCACATTGCGGCAATGGATCCGATCCGCAGGTTCTTCTCAGAAGAGAAAGGAAAGGCCCCCCGAGAGGGTCCCGATCCGCTTCCCCCGAAGAAACGGCTAGCCCTTTGCCGCCGAGATGAGGGCGCTCGACAGGAGGTGTCGAGGCCCTGGTACGAGCGGCCACCGCCAGGGTTCCCGCTGCCCTTGTACGCCCGCATTGAGGGCCCTGAAGGAGTTGACGCCGAGCGCCACGGACGACGCCGCCGTCGGCGTCGGCGGGTCACGGCGGTGCGCGTTGTTCCTCCCGGAGTCCACGCCGAGGGCTCCTCCCGAGATTTTGTGCTCCACGCCGCCATGCCTCCTCAGTATTGGATTCGCCTTCCTCCCTCCTTCACCTTCGTGATTCCGCAGAGGGGCTCTCTGGAGCTCTGGTTGTAGCACGCCGGCTGCAGCACCCTTGCGACCGGAGCGGAGGTTGCGGTCGTCGCTCCGGGCAAGGTCTTCATGACTCGAGGCTGGGGCGAGATCGCCTGGGTCTGCAGGACGAGGGGCGCCCTTGTGATCCACCTGGAGTACGACGGCGCTTCCGTGATGTTCTTCAAGGTCTTCAACGCGGAAGGACGCCGGCTGGAGTGCTGCCCTGAGAGAGGCGGTCGGGGCCCTGTCGTGGCGAGGACTAGGCTCGCCGACCGCTCACCCAGCAGTTCCTCAGGCAGCGGAGGCGTCGGAGGATCCAGTGACTCCCCGAGCTCCTCGCGACTCCGGCGACGAGCGAGGACAGCTACAAGCCCCCGAGCTCACACCACGCTCGGAGCCGGGTGGGCGCGTCAGGCCGCCGCCGCCACTGATCTGGATGAGGTTGGCGCCGGTGTCTGACGGCCGACTGTTGATGACGGCGTCTTTTGCAGAGGCGCGTGTAGTTAGCGCTCTTTAGGGTCTGCTCCTTTTGTTCCCTGCGAGGAATCAAAGAACACACCCCGTGGGGGCTTGTAAGGTGCCTGCGGTTCCGTTTGTTAATATGATTATTGTCGTGAAGTGGTGCGAGATGCTCATCCCATCTTAGCTTCGTTCCTCCTTTCGAACCTCGCGAGGGCTTGACGCTCTGCACCGACAGGTCCCGGTCCCAAGGCAAGCTTCAGCCGTCACTGGTATGCCAGGTCGCGATGCCGTGGTCAAGGCCGGAGGTGAGCGCCCGGGTCGAAGAAGAGCCCCGAGTCGCGATGCTCGGAGGTCCCCTTTAGCGCTCAAGCAACCATCATTCGGTGAGAAAGGAGCGGCGTTGCTAACACGGGATTGCTTTAGGTGCGAGGTCGGTGCTGCGATAGCTAGTATTTCCGGAGGATGACTTATCTCGGGAGTCAGGAACCGCTTGTTGGTGCGGCGTTAGGTCCGCGCATCGGCAGATGAGGAGTTTCCCGACGAGGTCCCCGTGTGCCTCTTCCCTCTCTCCTTTACTCCCCTTTCTGCTCTACGTCATCGGGTCCCGGCCCTCGAGCGAGCTCAGCCGACGCTGGTATGCCAGGTCGCGATGCCGTGGACAAGGCCAGAAGGTGAGGGCTGGAGAGCCAGTAGGAGCCCATGAATCGCGATGCTCAGGTACACCACTTTAACATGCTAGCGGTTCTCGCAGACGAGAGTGAAGGAGACACCGTGAAGGCCTCGCCTGACGCTGCTCCTTGAAGAGATCCTGCAGGCTCATCACAAGATGAACAAGAGTTCGCCATGACAATCGACAGTCAGCCGTTGGTTGCTCTGGAGGGGTGACGAGGCACTGAAGGCTTGACGAGGTGGCGCCATGCGGGGCTGCCATGGCCAGAGCTCAGCCATTCAGGTTTGTTGGCGTTGCAGGGACGGACCCATGCGGAAGCGTCGTGCCGTTAGGGAGCAGCTCCATCAGTTGGTGTCAATCGAGTGGGCGACTAGGTCAAACACGTTAATCACGAAGGAGCAAATCCATTTAGATAGGTGCAGAGAAGGCGAACATCGCTGGGTCGAGCCCGAGCGACTTGGGGATGACGCAGCCCGAGGGGCGCCCCCAATCAAGTAAACTAGAAACATGAATCAAAAGGGATACATGCCGCAGGGACAGACCCACGCGGCCTGGGAATGATGCAGCCCTGGGGGGCGCTCCCAGTTGAAAATGAAACTCGAAGGATGTTACCTGATAATGTTGAAGACGAAGGGATGCTGAAGTAGCAGACGGCGTGTGCTGCGGAAGCCGATCTTCACGAGCCCCCAGGCCCAGGAGCCTCGGGAGGCTCCGGAGGCACCGTGGCTCGCGACCATCTCCATCTCCGCCAGGACTGCGGAACGCCTGGCCACTTGAGCCTCCAGGATGCTCCTCATGAGGTGCTGGCGCGTGGCAGCCGCGTTCGGCAAGCCGTAAGGCATGCGAACATAGTTGTGGGGTGGACCTTCACAACGCCCCATGCGTGAAGGCCAGAGGCGCTCCTGAGAGGCGGCTTGGTTGAGCCCTGGTATGTCAATGCAGACACGCAGCCCACCATCCTCACCTGGATGGGGAGCTACGGCGGGTAAGCGGCGGCTGCCACTCATGACTCTTGACTCTTGCAGCTCCTGAATGATCTTGCTGACGAACTCCTGAGGATTTGGCCCTCCTTGCCTTGCTCCTTCCTGAGGGAAACACACTTTGAAACACGTCTCCAAGTGGTGCCCGAGCGCCTCCCTCGTGATCTTAGCAAAGTCGGTGGCCCTCCAGGAGAGAGCCCCCGAGCCTTGCTCGAGGAGGGCGCCGGGCGCGCCTTCCTATGCGACAGAAGGAGGTTCCCCCTAAACAGGCGCGGACCCTGAGGGGCCTGCCTCCCGAGGGGTCGGGCCAGGCGATGTCTTCTTCTTCTTAGGAGCACCCTCGGGAGGCCTCCCACTTCTGTGATCCGGGTCTTCAATTGACACGGCTTGAAAAGCACGCTCCAGGGAACACACCACGTCCCTTTCTTCACAAGGCACCATGATGACTCCACCTCTTCCTGGCATCTTGAGAACATTGTAGCCGTGATGAGTCACGGCCATGAACTTGGCCAGGGCTGGGTACCCAAGGATGGCATTGTACGGCAGGCGAATGTGAGCGACGTCGAAGTCAATGAGCTCGGTGCGGTAGTTGTCGTGCGTCCCGAAGGTGACAGGAAGGCGGACCTGCCCAATCGGAACTGTGGAACCATCTGTGACTCTGGAGAAAGGCTTGGTTGGCTGAAGCTGATTGTATGGCACTTGGAGATTGTTGAATGTCTCGACGGACAGGACATTGAGCCCTGCTCCGCCATCGATGAGGGTCCTGGTGACTTGCACATTGCTGATGATTGGGGAACAAAGCATCGGGAGGACTCCGGCTGTGGCTGCGCACTTGAGCTGATCCACTGACCTGAACGTGATGGCGCACGCTGACCACCTGAGAGGGCGCGTGGCTTCGAGCTTGGGGAGGACTGCATTCACTTCGTGGGCGAACTGCTTGAAGATGCGCTGAGAGGCTGGGGCTTGAGCTCCGCCCAGGATGCAAGCGATTGCGCGCGGCTCCTGGAAGCCCCCAGCCCCCTCGTCCTGATGATGGTCTTCATTTCTCCTTGGCTACGGTGGCAGAGGAGGGAGGCCTACGTTGCCTTGTGGGCGATCCTCGCGAGGCTGATCCCTCCAGCCTCCCTCGCGAGGTGGGTCCCTCCAACCTCCCTCGCGAGGCTGATCCTGCCAGCGGTCCTCGCGAGGTCGGTCCCGCCACCCTTGGCAAGGGCCACGGCCTTCCCAGCGTCATGTGCTTCTTCCTCCTACTCGGCCGTAGCCTCGATCACTGTGGTCGGGGCGTTGACCGATTCTCCCTTCTTGCACGGCCCTGAGCTCTTGGCATTTGTTGGTGTTGTGGGTGTGGAGGTCGTGGTACACGCAGTACCGACTGCCCTTGGATGATTCAGGCTGATCCCTTCCTCGCTTGGTGTCCGTTTCTGCTGCGAGCACGGCAGCCCCCTTGCGCTTCACGTCCTTGAACTTGGGCTTCTTCTCTTCTGGGTCGGCAGCCGACAGCTCGAGGAGGGAAAGGCGTCCTTCCTCAGCCCTGGCGCACTTGGTCGCCAAGTTGAACGGCTCCAGGGATGTGCACAGGTCTTCATCCATCGCCAGCTCCTCCTTCATCTTGACGTCACGCACACCATCGGAGAAGGCTGAGATGATGGCCTCCTCAGTCACCTTGGGAATCTTGAGGCGTGCGTTGTTCAAGCGCTGGATGTATCAGTAGGGTCTCTCCTGGCTGCTGCTTGATGCGGCGCATGTCGCTCATGGCAGGAGGCCGGTCGCGAGTGCCTTGGAAGTTGGCGATGAAGCGGGTGCGCATCTCGTTCCAGGAGGAGATCATGCC
This sequence comes from Aegilops longissima, assembly GCA_021605205.1. Lineage (NCBI taxonomy): Eukaryota > Viridiplantae > Streptophyta > Magnoliopsida > Poales > Poaceae > Aegilops > Aegilops longissima. The sequence continues at coordinate 476,678,569 of CM038682.1, forward strand.
AGGAGCCAGGTGCGGGCACCGTCCTTGAGCGCCATGGGAAACCAGTTCGCCATGACCTTCTCGTCCCCCTTGGCGGCTTTGATGCCCAGCTCGTAGAGCTGAAGGAACTCTGCAGGATCGGCCGTGCCATCGTAGCGTGGAGGCAGGTCTGGCTTGAACTTGCCGGGCCATGCGACGCTGCATAGCTCGGCGGTGAAGGCGCGACAACCTGCAGTGGCCACGGGAGGCCTTTGGTAACGACGGGCTTGATCTTGCGGGTCCCCACGCGCTGCCGCTGGGAGCAGCGCGGGGTCTTGGCGTGCTGGAGTAGGAGCGCGGTAGTGACGGGCCGGTGCAGGGAGCACTCGAGCAGCTTCTTGGGGGCGAGGGACCTCTTGGCAGCTCTGCTCTTGCTGTGCTGGTGCCGGACGGAGTGGGTTCCGCCAGGCCACGCGCTTTGGGGCCAAGGCGCTTCTTGAGGGGCGGTGAGGCACCCGAGCTTCATCGCCAGCGCAAAGGCGGGAGCGGTGCAGCGAGAAGGACGGCGCGGGGGAGCCCCCTGCGGCGCGGATGAGCTCGTCGACGCGGTCGAGCCATTCCTCGTAGACGTCGTCGACGGTGCGGTAGCGCATGAACTCGTTTGCCCCGATGAGCGCGACTCGAGCCTCCATGGGCACGCAGAGCGCGCGGGACGGAGAACCAGCTGAGGCGAGCGAAGGAGTAGCGGTGCGGCCGTCTCGCCTCACGGATGGATGCTGGGACGACGCCTGCTGCTCGTTCCCCGTCGGGCCGGTGGCGGCGTTGACGGCAGACGACGGGGAACGGCGGGGGCGACCGCCGACGGGGTCGTCTGGGCGACGCGAGTAGCGAGAGCGGCCGGCGCTCGGCACGGGATCGACGAGCGTCTGACATGGATGCGAGGGGCGGCGAAGAGCAGGGCGGCGGAAGGCGGATTCCGGTGCACCCCTACCTGGCGCGCCAAATGTCGGATTTCGGGTTCCGGCAGACCCTCTAGGTTCGAACTCTTGGGTGCACGCGGAGATCACACCTCCAACCTACCTACGCCTTGTCGCCTCGCAAGGATCTAAACTACACAAAGAACAACACAAGGGACAAGAGATTTATACTGGTTCGGGCCACCATTATGGTGTAACACCCTACTCCAGTGTGTGGTGTGGTGGATTGCCTCAGGGGCTGATGATGAATAGTACAAGGAAGAACAGCCTCGCGAGGGGCTATTCTTGGCCGGTGCTATGAACTGCTAGGGGGAGTTCAGTCGCTTCTCTTTCTCTCTCTCTTGCCTATTTTCCGGTCGATCTGGTCTTGATCTCTCCTTTTTCTACCCTGTGGGTGGCTAGCTCTATTTATAGTGGGAGGCCCTGGGCCTCTTCCCAAATATTGAGCGGGAAGGGCGCCAACAATTGGCCATTTTGAAGGGGAACATCTAGTACACTTATCCTGACTAAAGTCGGTCCTCGCCTGCCAAAGACTCTGACGGTGACGCCGGCTTGGGCTCCACGGTGACCTCCTTCCTGCCGTTCTGCTGGTCTTGGTCTTGTTGCACCGAAATGGTTGCCTTTGCTTGATGCTCTCGGCTGCGCTTGCCCCCTTTGCACCAAAGGGGAAATGAGGACATTGCGCATGCTGGTGCCCGCCTGGCGCCCTCGGTCGTCATGGCTTGCGTTATGGGCATCTCGTGAGGTACCCCGCCTTGATCTCTCTGCCTCCTCGCGAGCTAGCCTGACGAGGTCGTGCCTGAGGAAGCTTCCTGTCGTCCACCCCGCAAGGCTTGGCCCCTCGCGAGGGTCTTGAGCTTGTGTTGATGAAGATGGGCCGTGCTGGGCCACCCCTTGAGCCACGCCGCAGGCCGCAGGCAGGCAAGTCTGGGTACCCCCGTTCCCAGAACGCCGACAGAAAGGGTGATGCAACAAAGTAGAGATAAGTATTTCCCTCAGTTTGAGAACCAAGGTATCAATCTAGTAGGAGACAACGCACAAATCACCGAATACCTGCACTAACAATCAAACACCTTGAACCCAACGCAATAAAGGGTTTGTCAATCCTTTCATCGTTACTTGCAAAAGTGAGATCTGATAGAGATAGATAAAAGATAAAGTAAAAGATTGCAAAATAGTAGATCGGAAACTTATATGATGGAAAATAGACCCGGGGGCCATAGGTTTCACTAGAGGCTTCTCTCATGATAGCAAATAGTATGGTGGGTGAACAAATTACTGTCGAGCAATTGATAGAAAAGCACAAAGTTATGATGATATCTAAGGCAATGATTATGAAATATAGGCATCACGTCTGTGTCAAATAGACCAAAACAATTCTGCATCTACTACTATTACTCCACACATCGACCGCTATCTAGCATGCATCTAGAGTATTAAGTTCATAAAGAATGGAGTAACGCATTAAGTAAGATGACATGATGTAGAGAAATTAACTCAAGCAATATGATGGAAACCCCATCTTTTTATCCTTGATGGAAATAATACAATACGTGCCTTGTTGCCCCTATTATCACTGGGAAAGGACACCGCAAGATTGAACCCAAAGCTAAGCACTTCTCCCATTGCAAGAAAAACCAATCTAGTTGGCTAAACCAAACCGATAGTTTGAAGAGAATTACAAAGATATCAAATCATGCATAAAAGAATTCGGAGAAGATTCAAATAATATTCATAGATAAGCTGATCAGAAATCCACAATTCATCAGACCTCAGCAAACACACCGCAAAAAAGTATTACATCGAATAGATCTCCAAGAACATCGAGGAGAACATGGTATTGAGAATCAAAGAGAGAGAAGAAGCCACCTACCTACTAGCTATGGACCCGTAGGTCTGTGGTAAACTACTCACGCTTCATCGGAAGGGCAATATGGTTGATGTAGAAGCCCTCCGTGATCGAATTCCCCTCTGGCAGTGTCGGTGTCAAAACCGGTGGATCTCGGGTAGGGGGCCCCGAACTGTGCGTCTAAGGCGGATGGTAACAGGAGGCAGGGGACAAATGTTTACCCAGGTTCGGGCCCTCTCGATGGAGGTAATACCCTACTTCCTACTTGATTGATCTTGATGATATGAGTATTACAAGAGTTGATCTACCACGAGATCATAGAGGCTAAACCCTAGAAGCTAGCATATGGTATGATTGTTGTTTTCCTACGGACTAAACCCTCCGGTTTATATAGACACCGGAGGGGGCTAGGGTTACACAGAGTCGGTTACAAGGGAGGAGATCTACATATCCGTATTGCCAAGCTTGCCTTCCACGCCAAGGAGAGTCCCGTACGGACATGGGACGAAGTCGTCAATCTTGTATCTTCATAGTCCAACAGTCCGGCCAAAGTTGTCTGGATACCCCCTAATCCAGGACTCCCTCAGTAGCCCCTGAACCAGGCTTCAACGACGATGAGTCTGGCGCGTAGTTTGTCTTCGGCATTGCAAGGTGGGTTCCTCCTCCGAATACTCCATAGAAGATTTGGAACACAAGGATAGTGTCCGGCTCTGCAAAACAAGTTCCACATACCACCGTAGAGAGAATAATACTTCCACAAATCTAATCTGCTGACGCATTAGGTAGCATGACATCACACCATGGCCCGGTCATTATTCGAACCGTTTTTCTCAACCAGCCTCGGCGCATATTGCGATGTGGTTTCCTTGGCACGTCTTGTCGAAGCAGAGATCGTGTCCCCTTATCACGGGATTCTCATCAATACGGACGTGGGTAACCCAACTGCACCATCAATTACGGCGCTTGGGGTATAAGCGAGTTTACTAGGCAGGTGGGGGCGTACAGTTTCGTTCGCCCTTATAAAGGTATAAGGGTTCACCCTTTTCACCCACGCCTTCTTCCTCCTTGCTCATCCATTCTCGCGCACTCGAGCTCCAACACCCAAGTTTGCGTCTTTCTCCTCAAACCGTTCCAAGCTTGTCCGGAGCGGGAGGCAAGTGGATGAAATCCTCTGTCACGGAGGAGGACATCAAAAAGCTGCGGGGAGACGGATACTTGGCCGCGGATATCGCGCATCGGCTGCCCAACGCGGGGCATATCATCCCTACCCTGGAATCTCATGAGAGGGTAGTTTTTCTCACCCACTTCGTTCGCGGACTAGGATTTCCTCTCCACCCGTTCGTCCATGGCCTCATGTTTTACTACGGGATGGATTTCCATGATCTGGCCCCAAACTTTATCCTCAACATCTCGGCGTTTATCGTCGTGTGCGAGGCCTTCCTTTGCATCCGTCCCCACTTCGGCCTGTGGCTGAAGACCTTCAATGTTAAACCGAAGGTAGTAGGCGACCAGCAAGCGGAATGCGGAGGCGCCATGGTGGGCAAAATGCCCAACATCACATGGCTCGAGGGCTCCTATGTGGAGACTATAAAGGGGTGGCAATCGGTGTGGTTCTACATCACTGAGCCGCGTGACACCAACTGGGTGGCGGCCCCCCGAGTTCTGATCCGGAATCCCCATGTGGCTCACCTCCTGGAAAGAGAAGGGCCTGTTCTGGGGTAACCCGGTAGAGCTGACCGGACTCCAGACTTGCATCATGAACATGATGAACAAGAAAATCAAGCTCATCAACGTGGTCCAGGTCATGCTCTTCCGCCGTATCCTCCCGTGTCAACAACGGGCATTCAATTTATGGGAGTTCAACCCATCCGAGCACCAGACTCTGCACGAGCTCTTTGACACGACGCACAAGGACGTCTGGAGGGTGTTGTTCAAGGGCGCCGAGGTGCCCCCTTCCCTTACCGAGGACCGTGGACTCAGCGCATAGCGCCACACCAGTTCGGTAAGTTCTTTTAGACCTTATAGGGTATTTATTATCCCCAGTTTAATCATGTGCGGGATCTAAGCCTCCATGCTTTTAACAGGACTGGGTGGAGACAACGGAGCAGATTGACTGTCCAGCCCCCCTGCCCGAAGATCCAGCGGATGCTCTCCTAACGGAGATGCTGGCTCCGGCACCTTATGAGGTGCCGGGGAAGAAGGCCAAGAAGAAGGCCACGGGACCCGAAAGGGTCTCTGGCGTCAGGTGATATCGGACTTATCGTCCGATAACTCCAAGGCGCACTCCTCCCATGAAGACAAGGAGGAGGAAGAGGAAAGTTCTCCCCCCCCCCCCCATGTCGGGGGAGACAACAAGAGGAAGGCCGCCCCAACTGGGGAGGCCGAAGGGTCCCAAAAGAGAAGGACCCTCCTTCCGGACTGCTCCACGACAGCCGTCCATAGTGACGACGAGTGGTTGCTCAGGGACAAGCCCCTGTCAAAGTCGTAAGTATCCAGATTCCATTGTAATTCATGGTATGTTTTATTGCACTACTTCTCATCACGCCGAACATGATCGTGCAGTCCGCCCCGAGCCCGCATCGACATATCTTCGTCAGATGGTTCTTTGGACTCGTCGGATATGAATAGCGATTCATTTCCGACCGCCTCTTCCCCTCGCCCTACGGACAACGTCGAGGTGTTGTACCAAAAGGCACCGAGCCTAGGGGAGGCAGTCCTGGAGGCGCCTCGAGGCGACCTTCCGGACCCTGGGCGTAAAGGGAGCAAGACTCCCGCAGGCTCCAAGTTCGCCCCCAGCCGAATACTGCGCTGGAACCTCTAGTGGTTCCAGACTCTGGCAGGCAACCCCATGTTAAGAGGGGCAAGCCGCTCGTGCCGGTGGCCTCTGTCCATCCAGAGGCACCAGACAATTTGTTGGAAGCGCTTCGCAGCGCTTCCATCGACGAAGAGCACCGCACTATCATGAGTGCGGTGATCGAGAAGGTTCAGTCCGCCAAAAAAGGACTGACCGAAGCTTGCGCGAGCCTTCTAACAGGCTTTCAGGTAAGTAATCAAAATATAGGAAAATATTACCGCATAGACAGTAGCCCCTGATGCTTTGTTGGGCGTTCGCGAAGAAAAGCCGAATAGAGGATCGAATAATAACCACAGGAGTCTAATCTGAATATGTCTATATGCGTATGCAGGCGTCACTGCTGGCCGCCGCCACACGTACTGCGGAGGTCAATGCCCTCTAGCAGGACCTTGAGCAGTCCGAGGAAGAGCTCGGCTTATCAAGAGGCAGCTCGAGGAGAGCAAAGGTAAGCAATACCTTGTCTATATATTAAAACAAATTTGGTCGCAAAATAATAGGATCATCATGAATGTGCCAGAGGCCACGACCGAAGTGGCGACCCTGAAGCAGGCGCAGTCCGAGGCCGAAATCAAAGCGGCCAAGGAGCACACCGAGCGAGAAAAACAAGAGGTCCGGGTAGGCGAGGTGCAGCAAGAGCTCCGGGCTCTAGTGAAGAAGCTCGAGTCCTTGGAGCTTGACTCTAAGACGCGAGAATTCGAGCTTGCAAAGGCCCTCGAAAGCGCGAAACATGCCAAGGCCGAAGCCCAAAAGGCCCTCCAGGAAATCGAGGCGGTTAAGAAGATAGCGGCGGGTAAGGCATTCATTATGCAAAGCAAGCATGTCAAAGAAAATTTCTATTTACTTACCCGAGTTCGGAGCTCTCCAGGAGCGTTCACAGATTTGCCCCGCAGTGTGTCAGATGCCGCAGAGTTCTACCGGGCCGAGGAGGGGAGCTCGACGGAGAAGTTGTTCTGGTCTCCGTATAGTGGGACCGAACGTCTGATACCCTTGAGCGACCAGCTGAAGCAACTGGTCAAGCTCCACAAGGCGGCCGAACAGGCCATGAAGGGCCTTATAGTCCGGATGTGGCCTGACAATCCCCTTCCCAACAGCTATTTCGGTCTGATTAGGCAGCCTGTGGATGCCTGCCCCCGGTTTGAAGTCATCAAGCAGTCTCTCTACATCGAAGGTGCATGCAGGGCCTTTGCCCGTGCAAAAGCGCACTGGGCGAAGATGGACGCCGAGAAGCTGGTGAAGGAGGGGCCGCCGCAGGGCAAGGAGCATCGCCACCCCGAAATGTATTATGACGGTGTCCTGAAGGGTGCCCGCCTTGTGGCGGAGGAGTGTACTAAAGATGTAATTTTTGAATGAACTTGCTCATGTGATCTTGTAATATGAAAACTAGTTCATTTGCGCTATGCAATGCTTTTTGAATTTAAAATATTACCTTCAGGCGGCCGTTTATCAACTGACAGCTTGGCCGGGTCGCTTCGCCCCCATGCAGCTAGTAATGGGGTGTTGGGATAAACTGAGCACTCTTTTTCCCATTTTGGGTCCTCCGAGGGAGGTGCTCAAAGAACTAACTAGGCAATCAGACTATAATGCTTGATCACTCTCACTTAGCCATAGAAGTCTACAATTTTAAATTTTGGCGAAGCCCCTAGTATTCGGAAGGCCGAATTTGGGGCGCTATATACGCCTAAGTTGGACAAGGCCGATGAGGGAGTCCTGGATTAGGGGGTATCCGGACTGCCGGACTGTGTATAACGTCCGGACTATTGAAGCGTGGAGATACAGGACTCAAGACTTCGGCCCATGTCCAGATGGGACTCTCGTTTGCGTGGAAGGCAAGCTTGGCGATCCAGATATTGTGTTTCCTTTCTTGTAACCGACTCCATGTAAACCCTAGCCCTCTCCGGTGTCTATATAAACTGGAGAGGTTGGTCCTTAGAAGGCCGATCACAATTACAATCATACCATCATAGGCTAGTTCTTAGGGTTTAGCCTCTATGATCTCATGGTAGATCTACTCTTGTACTACCCATATCATCAATATTAATCAAGGTGAAGTAGGGTTTTACCTCCATCGAGAGGGGCTGAACTCGGTAAACATCTGTGTCCCTTGCTTCCTGTTACCATCAGCCTTGACGCACGATCGGGACCCCTACCCGAGATCCACCGGTTTTGACATCGACATTGGTGCTTTCACCGAGAGTTCCTCCGTCGTCATTGTCAGCTCGATGGCTCCTTCGATCATCATCAATGACACCGCCAGTGGCGAGACTTTCCTCCCGAACAGATCTTCGTGTTCGGCGGTTTCGATCGCGGGCCAACTCGCTATTATCCGAGCAGATCGACAATACACCTGCCACCCAGATCAGGTTGGGAAACCTGAACTACACGGCGGACATCTGCGGAGACTTGATCTTTGATGGATTGGGGACTATGCCAGGAGCACCAGACAGTCACAACGAGCACGGCTTAGACCTGCGCGTCGGACGAAGCTCGGGTATCACCTCGTAGTATCCCCGGACCTAGATCCGAGCACGCCTGCACCGCCTAAGGACGGAGGGATGGACCTCGCCCACGTGTCGCACACTCATCGGGTGGATCCAACACGGTCTTACCTCTTTGGTGGCCTATGACCAACCCCGGATTCAGATCCGGACGTTGGTTCCAATTCACAGACTCGAGCCCGTCGGGCCGGATGGGCTCCGCAATAGAGTTCACCGCTGCGGATATCTTTCCAAAGACTCGCCTTTGGCGACATGTCGACTCATTAAAGTCTCTCTCTTTGTCAGAGGCTCTTCGCCAACTATGTCCGCTCGAGTGGGAGGCAAGCGACGGCGAATTCGCTGCCCACCCACCACCCACTTCATTGCTACGATCGATGATTTAACCAGTAATCGAACTACGATTCAAGACATCGATCGTATGGACGACGATGCAGGAGAAGAACATGAACCACCACATCGGGCGGTGGACAGCCACCTCTTCTTATGATATATATATATGGTGGACATTCAAGGAAACAAATGACGATGAGGCAACAGAGGATAAAACCTCAGGGGAAAAAGCAAAGAATGGGCGTCGCTATGCCACTCCAAGCCCTGCCACAGCAATACCGGCCCAGGAGACGAAAAAAATCTGAATGGTGCCGAAGAAGAATACAACCTCGATCAGCCCGCCGAGCAGGCCGAACAGAGGATGAGCAGGTCAGCCTGTAAGAACAGCGATGACGAATACCCGGAGGAGGACATCTACATGCCCCTATGAAGACGTAGATTAGCCTCGGCGACGACAAGTTCGGCGTGCCTGAGGATCCCGTAGAGCAGGAGCGCTTCAAGTGTCGGCTTATAGCCACTGCGAGGAGCCTGAAAAAGAAGCAACAGCAACTCGAAGTTGATCAAGACCTGCTCACAGATAGATGGATCAAGTCCCGCAGCCGAGGAATACGGACTCGAAAGCACCATATGGCTGACCGCCACCTCGTGGCCGGGATAAAATGGCATACCAGTCCGCATACCAGCCAACACCCCCACGCCAACATACTACGGCCCGGGGCAACAAAACGGGACAGCCAAGATCGATCTACGGATCGCGGGGGCGCACCTCGGCACGCGACGACGACCGCCACGCCGGATACACCTTCAACAAGTCCGGCCAGCCGTAATATAGCCACCCGAGCAATTCGACCATGCGAGCCACATAGCCCGCATGAGGCGCCACAGACCCTCTCGCTTCACCGACGAAGTAATGGATCATGAATTCCCGTAAGGGTTCAAACCCGTAAACATCGAATCATACGATGGCACAACAGACCCCGCAGTATGGATCAAAGAATTTCTTCTCCACATTCACATGGCCCCCGGAAACGATCTACACGCCATCAAGTATCTTCCCCTCAAGCTCAAAGGACCAGCCTGACACTGGCTAAACAGCCTGCCAACAAATTCCATTGGCAGTTGGGAAAACCTGGAAGACGATTCTCGACAACTTCCAGGCACGAGCAAAGCGACCACCTAATGCCGATGACTTGAGCCACATTACTCAATAGCTCGGAGAGTCAGCCAGGAAATTCTGGACTCGGTTCCTAACTAAAAAGAACCAAATAGTTGACTGTCCGGACGCCGAAGCCCTGGCGGCTTTTAAGCATAATATCCGTGACGAGTGGCTCGCTCAACACCTCGGCCAGGAAAATCCCAAGTCCATGGCAGCTCTCACAATACTAATGACCCGCTTTTGCGCAGGCGAGGACAGTTGGTTGGCTCGCAGCAGCACTACGCCATATTCTGGCAATTCGGATGGCCGCGACAATAACGGCAAGCCACAGTGTAACAGACATAAGCGACGGAACAACGACGACATCACTGAAGACACAGTCGTCAACGCCGAATTCAGCGGATCCAAGCCCGGTCAGCGGAAGAAGCCGTTCAAAATAAATAATCAGGGACCGTCTAGTCTGGACCGCATACTGGAGCGCTCGTGCCAAATTCATGGCACCCCGGACAAGCCAGCCAACCACACCAATAGAGATTGCTGGATGTTCAAACAGGCTGGCAAGATAAACGCCGAAGACAAGGACAAGGGGCTGCACATCGACGACACCGAGGAGCCCCGACGTCTGAACACGGGGCGACAGAAGAAATTTCCCCCCAGGTGAAAACGGTCAACATGATCTACGCCACGCACATCCCCAAGCGGGAACGGAAGCGGGCACTAAGGGACGTCTATGCGATGGAGCCAGTCACCCCAAATTCAACCCATGGTCAGCTTGTCCGATCACCTTTGATCGTAGGGATCATCCTACTAGCATCCGTCATGGCAGCTCAGCCGCATTGGTCTTAGACCCAATCATCGACGGATTCCACCTCATGTGAGTCCTTATGGACTGGCGGCGGCAACTTCGAACTTTTATCAGGACACAAGACGCAAGAAATGGGCATTGACCCTTCAAGGATCAAGCCCACTAAAACCACCTTTAAGGGTGTAATTCCTGGAGTAGAGGCCCGCCAGACGGGCTCTATAACAACGAAGTGGTCTTCGATCCCGGACAACTTCCGGAGCGAAGAGTTGATCTTTGACATCGCCCTTTCCGCAGATGGTTACCACACACCGCCGGACGAACCGTGATTCGCTAGATTCAATGCGGTACCACATTATGCATACCTCAAGCTCAAGATGCGAGAACCGGCATAGGGTCATCATCAACGGAAATATGGACCACTCCTTCAATGTAAGAGCATATGGCAGCCCTCGCGGCAGAAGTACAATGCGGCTTACTCTGACAAACCAATCCGGCGACAACTTCGAGCATGGTCAAGCGAGTCCGGAGCACCCCGCAACAGGATCACTAGGAACGCCAAGAGCGTGATTAGCAGTCCGGCCTCTGCCCAAGCCCCTCCAAAGCAGCATTCGCGCCACGCGCACACAATTACGCACTCAAAATACCATGGGCATAGGCGGAAGCGCATCAACGACTCAGTCAATAGTGCGGGTAACCGCCAAATACCTTCATACTCTTTCCCTCTTACTGTCGGTGTACTAGAGTAGGGGTACCCTAGTATCCCGAACTCGCACGGTGAAGCATTCTAGCCGGCGGGAGGCTGACCTGGTGACCGTCAAGATCTCCCGTGGCTCCTTTGGAGCCATTCAAGAACAAAGTAGTCAAGACCCCGGCAAGAGGAGCTTGCCGGGAAGACCACTCAAGGCACGGAGGAAACAAGGCCCCGGCAAGAGGAGCTTGCCGGGAAGGCTTGGTGAGAGACAAGCTCCCGAGCGTGACAAGAACCTTGCGCGGACAAGGTACTCGCCATGTGCAGCAACTTCTCTTCATCTCCGCTCCAGCTCACCCGCCAACGTGTCGCCATGGGGCTTTCCCAAGCATCGCAGCGTGTCGACGGGCTGTGCAGCCAGCGGGGAGCAGCGATAGCGCCACACCGACAAGCTACCATCGTGGCAAGCGGAGGCGCACAGACGGTCCCTGTTACATCGTTCGGTGACTGAGGCGGCATTTATGACTCTTGTCCCTTGCCGTCGAGTTAGGTATAGATCACTTGTACACCGTGCAAAGCGGTATACCAACCTATGTTTTTACTATTTTACCCTTGTCTACTTGGCACATGTGGTGACCCCTTGTGCCTATAAAAGGAGGCCCAAGTGCAACGTAGAAAGGGTGGGGTTCAGCTCCGGCTTAGTTCATCCAACTCATATGAAACCACACACTCAGGCTAGGTTTGGTAGCTCCCGTTGCTCCCTAGCAAGAACACAAGATAATCCACAAAAGCAGCAGTACGAGTATTATCTCTCCGGAGAGCTCCGAAGCTGGGTAAATCTGCTCGTGTGCATCGCTTCGATCCGCTCTTCGTGCAATCTCCACCCCTCCGAACCACAAGGGACCCAGGTCCCATAGGTGTTTTGTGGGACACAACCGCCTTCTCCCGACATCTTTGGCGCGCTGTAGGGTGCGTCGAGGCTGTGTGAACCCGATCCGGCGTTCACACGAGCATCTCTTCATCAACATCTTCGTCAACATGGCGCCAAGAAGAAGTCTTCGCAGCGGCAAGCCATCCGCGTCGAACCCACCACCACCGGAGCCGTCGGTGGTGGGGAAACGCTAGCGGAGAGCAGGCGTCGTCGAGAGCCCACAACGCCGCCAAGTCGAAAGACAAGGCAGCGCAGAGCGTCGGCGTCTGAATCCTCACGCGTCCTTCTCGGGGAGGCGGGACCGATAACCGCCATGATGCTCATGCACCACACGCTCGTTGGATCAAGGCCAAGCTGGAGGATCCCGAGGCCCTCGAGACCGCATGCACACCTTTGATGCCGGTACGAGCGGAGAATCTGTCGCTTGGGCGGGATGCTGCTCCTCCTAACTTGGTTAGGAGTCTGAGCACATCCCGTTCTTTGCTCCGTATGCCGTTGCCACCTACCACACCAGCGGAAGCCTTGACAAGAGCTCAGCTACTTCTAGACTACCCTCCAACGGCTGACAAGGTCGACGAATGGAGGGCAACAATCGAGCCTCATCGGCTTTGCCAGCGGCGGCGTCCCGGCAACCAAGCGCCGAGCAGCGGCAAGGCGACAAGACACGAGCCAATGGCGGCGAGAGACTTGCGGGGTGCAGCCACCGTACACTCCCCTTCCGAAGGCCAAGATCGCCGACTCGTCGGATTCACCTCGACAGCGACTCCACAGCGCGTGCCGGATCCATGAGCTTGTCGCGACCAGCGCCAAGTTCTTCGAGAACGGCAAGAAGAAGACTTCGAACCCGTATCGGCGCCAAGAGAAGCGTCGTCAGTCCGACCAGCGCGCCGGACCCACTGTCGATATGCATGCGCCAGGGGAACCGGGCGACTTGCCGTACACGGTAGGTTGTCCTGCGTTCACCCGTGAGCTGCGGCAAGTCCGGTGGCCCGACAAGAAAAACTTCAAGCCAGACGTGCCGGAGAAGTATGATGGCAGGACACACCCATCGGAGTTCCTCAGCATCTACACCATTGCGGTGCAGGCTGCGGGGGGACGAGACGACAAGATCCTCGCCAATTACTTTCCCCTGGTGCTCAAGTCAAACGTCAGGTCTTGGCTCATGCACTTGTCGGATGGCTCTATTTCTTCTTGGGCAGATTTGTGCCACCAGTTTGTTGGCGCCTTCACAGGCGGCCACAAGCCTCATGGACAGGAGAGTGACCTTCACCTACTCGCCTAGAAGGAAGGAGAGTCCCTGCGCAAATTCATCCATAGATTCAGTCGAGTGCACTACAACATCCCAGACGTCCACCCCGCCGCGGTGATCAGTGCATTCCATCAGAATGTGCGAAACCGCAGGATGAGAGAGGAGATGGCGATGTGCAAAGTAAAAGACGTCAGCGAGCTCTACGCCCTGGCCGACAAGTGTGCACGCGCTGAAGAAGGAAGAAGACCTCGGAGAGAACATGGGAGCAAAGAGTCGATAGTGAGGAGACCGCCTGCAAAGAAAAGCCGTGGCGAAACAACGAAGGAAGAAAAACCAAGAAGTACTAGTTGTCGAGCAGTCCGGCAAGGATGGTGCCGCCAACAAAACCAAGGCTAGTGGCTCGGCAAGGAGGTTGCCGTTGATGCCGACCGCCAAGGCTGTGGCGGCCCGACAAGCCAGCAGCTCCAACAAGCGATCTTTCAGAAATCCACCGCACCAAGGGCCACGATCTCGAGCTGCAAGAAAGTCGAGCAGCTTGTTGAGCTGCGTGAAAGCTGAATCGAAAGCGGCGAGACAAGGAGAAGGCCCAGAAGGTGCAGTGCAACAAGTAAGAAGAGACCCGGTCGGGAGGACGCCTTGCGGCAAGGCCAAGCAGCGGCAAGGAGACAGACCTCCCGCTGCGCGACAAGGAAGAAGACGAAGATGAAGATGATGAAGACATGGAAGGCGATGAAGCTGATGAGCAGGAGTTTCAAAAAGGCAGCGGAGGTCCTTTGCATTGTGGTGGTGCTTCTCCGCATACCTCGCACCGCCAACTCAAGCAATGGATGCGTGAGGTTAATGCAGCGAACCATCCATAGAGTCGCGCAAACCTCGAAGTGGTCCAAGACGCCCATCATCTTTGACATTGAGGACCATCCTGATCGCATCATGCGGTCGGGTGCTTGCCGATGTTGGTCTCACCAACCATCCGCAACCTCAAGGTCACAAAGATGTTGGTTGACGGCGGGGCCGGCCTGAACCTAATCTCCTCTGCAGTGCTCCATAAGCTTCAAATCCCTGACAGCGAGCTCGAAGAAACTGGTACTTTCCAAGGAATCAACCCAGGAAGGAGCAAGCCCAAAGGGAAGATCACGTTGCCGGTAACGTTTGGCAGCGAGCTCAATTTCAGAACTGAGAGGGTCACGTTTGACGTTGCCGATTTCCCATTGCCCTACAATGGCATACTTGGCCGTCCAGCACTCGCCAAGTTCATGGCCGCCTCTCATTATGCCTACAACTTACTCAAGATGCCCGACCCGATAAGCGTTATCTCTGTCCGTGGTGACAAGAAGGATGCGCTTATCTGCGCTGACAAGATTTACCGGGATGCAGCAGCTGCAACAGATAGCAAATCACTTGCCGCTGAAGCTCCCGGGGGGAAGAAGAAGACCACCAAGTCCGGCAAGAGCTCTGATGCCCACTACGGCAAGCGCACCTCTTCGGAGTGCTGCGCTACCGTCGAGGACGCACCATCGAGCTCCACCGGCAAGTGCAAGAAGACGATGGCGGCTCCGCCGAAGACCAAGAGGGTGCCCGCCAAGGAGGACGGCACTGGTGGTACCTTCACCATCAGTGCCACGCTTGACCCTAAATAGGAAGGCGAGCTCGTTGATTTCCTGCGGGCGAATGTCGATGTGTTTGCATGGCAACCATCTGACATCCCCGGTGTTCCCAGGAAAGTAATTGAGCACCACCTGGCTGTCTGTCCTCACGCGCGGCCCGTCAAGCAAAAAGTTAGGAAACAAGCAGTGGAGCGCCAAGAGTTCATAGCGGAAGAAATCAAGAAGTTGGAAGCAGCAGGACTCGTCAGGGGAGTACTCCATCCCACGTGGTTGGCCAATCCGGTAGTTGTACGCAAGGCTAATGTGAAATGGAGACTTTGTATTGACTTTACAGATGTTAATAAAGCTTGTCCCAAAGACCCATTTCCTTTTCCACGTATCGACCAGATTGTTGACTCCACGGCTGGATGTGATCTGCTTTCGTTTCTTGATGCATATTCAGGATATCATCAGATCTTCATGGCAGAAGAGGATGAAGAGAAAACCGCATTCATTACACCATGTGGCACGTACTGCTTCATACGGATGCCTTTCGGTTTAAAGAATGCTGGTTCAACGTTTGCAAGAGTAGTCCATGATGCCTTTGAGCCGCAGATACACAGAAATGTAGAAGCCTACATGGATGACATAGTGGTCAAAAGCAAGGACAAAGCAACTCTGATTCAGGATTTGGGTGAGACATTTGCAAATCTGCGCAAGATCAACCTCAAGCTCAACCCCGAGAAGTGCGTGTTTGGAGTCCCTTCCGGCAAGCTTCTCGGGTTCTTTGTATCTCAACGGGGAATCGAAGCCAATCCCGACAAGATCAAGGCTATTGAGCAGATTGAAGCACCAAAGCGCGTCAAGGATGTAAGGAGGCTTGCCGGTTGCGTGGCTGCTCTCAGCAGGTTTATCTCTAAGTCTGCTTGGCTACCGCCATTTTCAAGATTTTGAAAAGGCAGGTCCAATGAAATGGACTCCCAAAGCGGAGGCTGCGCTGCAAGACTTGAAGAGATACCTGTCCTCCACTCCAATACTTGTCGCACCTAAGCCACAAGAGAAGTTGTTGCTGTATATAGCGGCAACCAATCAAGTGGTTAGTGCTGCGTTAGTAGCGAGAGAGGGAGGCGGATGATAAGCCAAGCAACCGAGGCAGTGCATCCAGCGACAAGCGGGGGGCCGCCGTCAAGCTCTGGTCCCGACAAGGGCAGATCAAGCGAGGGTTGCGACAAGATACTGAAGAAGATGGTGCAGCGCCGGTTTACTTTGTCGGTTCCCATACGCAAGGGCTAGGTCAAAGGTACTACGGTGTGCAAAAAAGTTGCTTCGGCCTCCTCATGGCCTCGAAAGCTAGCCATTACTTCCAAGCACATGAAATAACAGTTGTCACTCGCTTTCCGTTGAAAAGGATATTACAAAATCCGAAGCAACAGCAGGATTGTCGAGTGAGGCTTTGGAACTGTCAAGCTTTGGTCTCAAGTTTGAAAGCACTTCAACTATCCAGAAGCGAGCATTGGCGAATTCATAGCAGAATGGGCGCCGATGCAAGATGAAAAATTCGGAGACAAGCATCCCGTCAAGGAGGCAAATAAAGAGTGGCTGATGTACTTGATGGTACCTTCTCGCTGCAAAGGCGCGGTGCGGCGTCTTGCTTATCGCACCCACCGAAGAGCACATCAAGTACATAGTCCGGATGCACTTTCCCAAGGAACAAGCAACAAACAATCTCGCAGAATATGAAGGTTTGCTTGCGGTCTCAAGTGCGATAGACCTTGGGATCAAGAAGCTCATTGTCGGGGACTCGCAACTTGTCGTCCGCCAAGTAAATAAAGATTATCGAGCCCGTTGATGGAAGCTTACGTCGATGAAGTGAGAAAGCTAGAAGAGCACTTTGAAGGCTTGCAAATGGAACCGTTCAAGAGCTCGAGAATGATATAGCTGATGGCCTCTCCAAATGTGCCGCACTTAAGTTACAATGGAACCAGGAATTTTTGTGCTCAAGCTGACTCGATAACCGTAACACCATCAACGGAGACGAACAAGAAGAAAATTGGTCTCCGGCGACTACTTTCCCGCAGAGCTCACGAAGCCGCCACCAAGAAGGTCCCTAAACTCAGCAAATATCCGAGGCAGTATGCTCCGACAAACCATGTAGTTTGTATCGTTGAAACCAAGCGCTCCCGACAAGTTTCGCTCCGGCAAGCTTGCGGGGATCATCAACTCGGCGGACCCACGAGTTCGTCTTGGTAAGCCGATGTTCCGCGGTGATAGATGAGCCTTTAGTCCTTGTTGTCGAGCCACGGCTCCGGCATGAAGCACAACAAATCGTCCATTTCCTTGAGACGGAGAACTTCCGAAGAGCAAGAAAAGCGGAAAAAGTAGCACGGCGGTCAAGTATGTACCAGTTTGTTGACAACATCACATGCAGAGAAGAAGACTCAGCGGTGTGAAATTGAAGTGCATTTGCGGGAAGATGGGCGAAGCTGTTGGCGAGAGATACATGGAGGCATATGTTGTCACCACATTGGCGCAAGAGCACTTGCCGGCAAAGCTTTAAAGCAAGGTTTCTTACGGCGAAGCCCTCCGGGATACAACTGCACAAGTAACAAAGTGTGAAGCGTGCGATTCCATTCCAAGCAGATACACCAACCAGCTCAAGCTCTCCAGGCGATCCCTTTATCCTGGACCTTTTCGGTCAGGGGACTCGACATCTCGGCCCCTTCCCGAGCTGTCGGGGCTTTGAAATACTTATGCGTCGCAATCGACAAGTTCACAAAGTGGCGAAAGTGGAACCAGATGAGGAAGGTGACAGCACAATCAGCGATAAAGTTCTTGGTCAATTGTTTGCGTTTTGGGATTCTAACAGAATCATCACCGACAATGGCACCACAGTTCACGAGCCGCACCTTCATGCACTCGCCCAAGATCTTGGTGCCAAGATCTGTTGCTTCTGTTGCTCATCAGAAGCAGCGGTCAGCGAAGAGAGCAAGCGCTGAAGTGCTGCGAGGACTCAAGACGAGAACTTTCGGCGAGGCTGCGCAAGTCACGGAAAAGCTGGATCAAGGAGCTGCGGTGGTTCTTTAATTCGTCGAGACATGCTAAATCGAGCCTTGGCGGACACCTTCGCTCTAGTCTCACGGGCGAGGCAGATTCTCCCCACGGAACTTCGTATGCGGGTCACCTCAGTGCTTCGCCTATGATGAGCTTGAGCAAGAGCAGCTGCGACAAGATGGCCTGCTCCTCGAGGAAGAATCGTCTTCGAGCTCTTTGTACGAGCTGCCGTTACCGGCAAGCTTTGCGTTGCTACCATAGCCGCCAAAGTTAATGCGAAGCTTGAGGAAGGCGACCTTGTTCTTGGTAGCGTTCAATCCGCCAAAATTCCAACAAGTTGGCCTTGAAGTGGGAAGCCCTTATCGGGTGAAAGCAGTCACTAGGCCCGGCGCTGTCCAGCCCAGAGACCGAAGATGGAGCTCCGTGAGCAATTCACTGGAATATAGAGCATCTTAGCATGAGTTTTTCCCATAAAGTAGCGGTTGCGGAAGCCGTTCGGCAACCACCCCACTATACAGAATCTTGCAGCTGTTGCATGTAATCCTTTGTACAAAGCAGGCGCAGACCCGTGCATCGATAAAGCCTATGTGTTGCGCACAACTTGTCAATACATGCTCTCATAATCATATATGCATGTGTTTACTAACATTTTGTGCAGCATCCACACCCGATAGCGATAACGAGCCACTAGGCTCCATAACTATTTTCTCTTCTTTCTTCTCAAACAAGAAGAAGGTTCATCCACCCACAAGTTAACCGGAAGGAAGGAAGATAATGGTGTGGGCATAGCGTCGCTCGAGGCTATCGCCTTGCCGGAAATGGACAACAAAAAAGCTAAGTTGCTAAGTTTAAGCGACTAGTTTTAAGTTTTAAGTTATCTTCCTCAAGCGATAGTACTTTGTATGGAAAACACATGCGGCGGAGGAACCGACTCGTGACTAACTGCGCCCTTACTTTGTTTGAGCCCGCTCAACAACTTAAGTGTGCTGCAACTGAATTACGACAAGGTTGCTGTAGGGCGACATTATCCGACAGGGTGCTGAAGTTCCGCACTCGGCGCTTTCGCGGCAAGGTGTTACAGCGACAAGTTCCCTAAGCGTGGGGCATAAACATACAAGGAAGAAATCGAATAAAGGAAATAACGCATTCGATTGCCTAAGATAGTGTATATTACATAATAACATGTGGATCTAATAGACTTTTTACCTAAACATGATCTATAGCGACAAGAGAAAGATAAACTTAGCAGCCTAGTCCACGCGGTCACCGTCGAGCCTCTTAACTCCGCTCACCCTGTCCACAATGGAGTGCGACAAGGGCCTTGGCGCTTCAACATCGGCGGATGGGCAGGGGACTTGAGGGCTTTGGTGAAGTCGATGCACAGGTTGTGGAAGCCACCTTCATCAACACCTTACGGAAACTTGGTAGCGAGACTTGGCGATTCCTCCGCTTGATTGCTGGAATCTCTTCGGGCAGCTGGATACCCTTAACACGCCCTTGAAGAATAGGCTAAGCTTGGCGCTGGGTTGGAGGTTCTCGTCGTTGGAGTACCCAAGATCCGTCATCCCAACTCCATCAGCTCATTATGGATGCCGGCGGCGGTGTCCACAAGACCTTCTGTCCAGTGCATTATGTTATCTCTGAGATTATTCTGGGCAGTTATAGCATTCGATAACAACTCCTCGGTGGCCTTGATCTTTTCCAACATGCCCGTTTCCCGCTCCTTGGCGCCATTCAATATCTCCATCAGGGTGGTCAGTTTCAACTCCAGATCCGCCTTGGCGTCCTTGGCGGCGTCGAACTCCTTGATTTTCTCGGCAAAACGACCCTGCAGCTCGCCAAGGGTGTAGGCGTCCTTCTCGCGCTCGCGCTTCAACCCGGCGACCTCCTCGGCGCTCTTACGGAGGTGGACTCGGATGAGCCACCCTAAATCTCAATTCCCTCTTGGCGGCCTCGGCATTGCGTGCGACATCTTTGCCTCCTGAAGTGGCCCGCCAATCGTTTGCTCATGTGAGATCTTCATCATAGGCATGTCGAGGTTGATCTTCCTACGCCCGGCTCACCTTGCTCAGCGGAGAGCTTCTGGCGGCAAGCCTCTGCTGCTCCTCGACCTCGCCCTTCTCCAAGATGAAGGCGTGCGCTCCTCGGCAAGCTGCTCGCAGCGCCTCGCTATATCCGGAGGTTTCTTTGTTAGCGGCGGAGCTCTTCAGGCGTTTCTCAAGTCAGCTCCGCCCTCGCGACAAGCGCCTCCACAGAATCCAGTTTGGCTTGTCGGGTGCGGTGAGGCTGTAACAACCTCCTTAGCATTGCTCCTCCTGGGTTCGCCGCTTCTTTGCTGCTCGGAGCATCGACCAGCTGACAGCCAGCCGGAGCAAGCAGTTCCTGTCGAAGGCCTCCCCTCGGCGGTGCCACAGGCTTGATGCCGAGGAGCTTGATAAAGACACCCTCGCCGGCCTTGAGGATAGGCGCCCGGGCTCAGGGCTCTTTGGAGTCGGTAGCCTTGGAGTCGGTGGCGGGAGGATCGGCGGTCGGTGCAGCGCTGGCGCTCCTGCGGCCTCGGGGCCGTCGATCGATCGCCGAATTCCTCCCGAGCCTCTGCGCCCGGCCTCTCGGCGGCCTCCTCCGCCCGGCCCAGGCCCGTCGCGCCAGCCTCCTCCTCCATGTTGGCGGCGTCGGCATTCTCGCCCGGCGTCCTCCTCGCCCGGCAGCCTCAAGCTCCATCGGATCTCCGGCAGGTGGATCTCATGGTGAAAAGAAGAAAGAACAAGTCAAGCAAATATTGAAAGATAAAACGAGAAGAAAAGAGAATCAAGGGATGTTTTCAGGACAAGAAAATCACACGCAATGGGATCTGTTGCCGCGGTCTCCCACAACCCGGTCGGTCGGCGCTGGTCCTTGTCGAAGCCCCCTTGTCGGAGGCCTCCCTTGCCGGAGAAAGCGCTCCTTGGCGGAGAGTTCTCCCTCGGGCGTGGTTGAAACAAGCGAGAACCTTGGGAGTGACCTCGGGCTTCTGATGGGCTTCTCTGCTCCTACACAATTCAACAAACCTGATGTCGGTGGCGGAGGGCACCCAAGCACACCTAACCATGAGAAATGAACAAACACTTACTGGCTTGGGGCTGTCTTTGGGGCTGCTCTGTTGAAGGGTTGCCGGATCGGCAAGGGAGCCCCGGATGTGTCCCTGTTGCCACAGAAGTCATCTGAGACGACAACCACCGAGTCTTGGCCCTCTTGGCGCCCTCTGAGGCTAGCGTCTGAAGAAGGAGAAGGTTGAGTAAAGCCAGATCGGATATAAGAAAAAGCAATAAATCGGAAGATTACAAGTAGCGGCAAGATCTTACTCTTCCTCTTCTTCCTCGGGCTGAGGCGGAGATCAAAGCTCTGCTCGGCCGGCAATTGGGGAAAGATTCCCTCGGGCGCTTGGCGGAGTGCGAGGGCGCGACTCGAAGACCCAGCGCCCGTCACCGTGGCGGAATAAGCGCTCCCAGCGGCTTGATGCTTGCCGCGGTGGGGCGCGTCGAGGCGGCAAAGCGGCTGTTGGACCGTATGCCGCCCGCCACTTCTCCAGTCTTGAGGCGTCTCCTTGGCGGGACAGCGGACTCCTCCTGCGGCAAGCTACTTGGCCGCGGCGGAGGAGGCGCCCCGGCGATTCGCTCGGTTACGTTGCCGGGCTCGGTCTGCTCCTCCTCACCGGCGAACTCTTCTCGATCGACAAGGCTTGCCGCCTCGGCCGTCTCTGCCTCCTCGGCGGTGAACCCAAACCGCGGCGGCGGCAGCCTCTGCAGCCTCCTCCAACCTCGTGGCGTCGCGCCATCTCTCACGTCGGTGGTCTCGCGGGTGAGCCGCCTCTGCTCGTCGTCGCGGATCGGCACCTCCACCAAGTTGCCGAAGAACTGCTGCAGCGTCGTCGGCGGGCTCTGCCAAGTTGGAGCGATTCCATCACGAATCGCTGGCAGCATTATCGCGCGGATCTTTGTCAAGCGGCGAGTTGTTGCACAAAGACACGACTCCCTCGGCAACATGCACCACCGGGGTTGTCCGCTTGAGGCGAACAGCTCCGCGGCATGCCGTCAAGCTCAAAGTAGTAAAATTCCAATTCAAACCAGGCGCAGCCTCATGATATCCATGGCGTTACGGAATTCCCAAGCAGGCCTCCCTCTCTCCTGCAAAGAAGCGCAATGCGTGGCCGAAGGAAGTCAGCATAAACTGCTCCCTACAGGCAGTAAAAGGCTGTGGCTCCTCCTCTAAGATCCAACACCAGTCAGCTCTCCACTCCTCCCACTTGCTGCGCAACTCTCCGTCAAGATCGCTTCCTTCTTGCCGATCCTAAAGTCCATACAATTCCTCAAACAGCGGCTCTCCTCTCTCTGGCGGGGTGAGAAGTAGTGGCGGAAGAGTGCGACATTTGGATGGACCCGACAAAGTTCTCACGAGATGTGCGAAAACAGCCATGGTGAGGATGGCGTTGGGGTGAAGTCAAGGAGGCGGAGGCCATATGTGTTCATGACATCACACAAGAATTGAGAAAAGGCGAACAGAGCCTTGGTGGAAGAAAAATCGCGAAAAAAGGTACCCAATGGAGACCTTAGCAGATGTGGCGGCGGAGATGACCCTCGTCTTGTGAGTGCGCCCGGGTCTCCGTCGACCGAAGATAGTACAACTCCGCAGCTCCTTCTGTTGAGCGGGGGGATCGAAGAACCCGCTCCTTCCCTTGGCCCTTGGCCGCTGCGCCTCGGCGATTCCGCCTTTTCCTTATCGGCCTTGAGCCATAGGGAGAGGTGGTGGAGGAGGTCGGGCGTTAGTGGCACCGGTGGCAATGGAGGCGGCGGAGCGTCGCTCTCTTTGGGCTCGAGAAGAAAGGGGGAAGCGGTGGAGGTTTCTGATGTGACAGCAATGGCAAGTGGGCGTCCTGCCCCTGTTCCCCCTACTTATAAAGGGAGAAGGGGCAGGCGTTCTGATTTTTCCCATTAGAAAGCCCACGATCTCCCCACGGCCCCGTCAGTGCGTGCCGTTAAGTGGGAGGCGTGGTGGGTCGGTCTGCGATAATGGCGAATCCGGGCAGCGTGCCCGTGCCTTTATTTTGGGCTGGCCCAACAAAGCTTAGCGCCGTGTATGGCCCAGGCCGGGGCTCTGTCGGTGTACTAGGTAGGGGTACCTAGTATCCCGAACTTCGAGACGCAGGCGATTCTGGCGCTCTCTGGCGATCTTGACACGGTGACCGTCATGATCTCCGTGGCTCCTTTGGAGCCATTCAAGAACTAAAGTAGTCAAGACCGGCAGAGAGGCTTGCGGGAAGACCACTCAAGGCGCGGAGAAACAAGGCCCGGCAAGAGGAGCTTTAAGGGAAGGCTGGTGAGAGACAAGCTCGGCGCGACAAGAACCTTGCGGCGGCAAGGTACTCGCCTTGACGAGCAACTTCTCTTCATCTCGCTCGGCTCACCCGCCAGCGATGTAGCCATGGGGCTTTCCCAAGCAGCGTGTCGGCCAGGCTCTGCGATCGTGAGGGAGCAGCGATAGCGGCGACAAGCTACCATCGTGGCAAGCGAGGCGCGCCAGCGGTCCGTGTTACCTTTGTTCGGTGGTAGGGCGGGCATTTATGACTCTTGTCCTTTGCCGTCGAGTTAGGTATAGATCACTGTACCTTTGTACAAAGCGGTATACCAACCTATGTTTTTACTATTTTACCCTTGTCTACTTGGCACATGTGGTGACCCTTGTGCCTATAAAGGAGGCCCAAGTGCAGCGTGAAAGGGTGGGGTTCAGCTCGGCTTAGTTCATCCAACTCATACGAAGCCACACACTCGGGCTAGGTTTGGTAGCTCGTTGCTCCCTAGCAAGAACACAAGATAATCCACAAAAGCAGCGTAGGGTATTATCTCTCCGGAGGCTCGAACCTGGGTAAATCTGCTCGTGTGCATCGCTTGATCCGCTCTTGTGCAATCTCCGCCCCCTCGAACCACAAGGGACCCGGGTCCATAGGTGTTTAATGGGACACGATCAGTTCTCCCGACACTTACCTTCGGGACACCGTGTTGGGGCAGCATCCTCAAAAAGGCGGTGCGGACTTATCGGGAGAGACATCCAAGGAGGCAGCAGAGCGTTGTGCGAAGGAAATACCAGTGGAATCTATTTACGATCATTATACTGCTGTATCTATCGAACACAGCACCTGCTTACAGATAGGACATGTTTAATAGTCCTATTTTATCTCATACTTGCATCCGCCGTAAACTTAAACGCTTAAGCGTATTTTTACGTCAATGGGAGATTATATATAGCGTCAGCTTATTATTCTTGTTGAGAATTTTTCTCTTATAAATGTTCATTTGATATTGCATCCATTACACCTTAGTGCGGTCGGTTTACCGAGGGCTTCTCATGGCATACAATAATATGGCAAATAAAGTCGGACACTTTCAATAGTCGGCACCCGAACTTATAGCACTATATGCATCAGCTCAAATCATGTCTTGGGTCTCTGTTGGGATAGCCCGACTCCCTTGTTTAGGTGCCTTCGTTCCCTTATATCGGCTAAGGTAGCGCGAGAGAGAACTCTGTGATTGTGTCCGGTTTTTGGACGAGCACCTCGATGAAAGCGAAAACTGACCGACATGATGTGGCGAGAGCTGGTTAGCTGTTAGAGAGGTTTTAAAATCCTTGAAGATTTTACGCTTTAAGCGATAAATCAGTTTAAATCCGATCTAGGCGTGTATAGCGCCCGATTGACCTTCCAGTTCTAGGGCTTCGCCGAAATTTAAAATTGTAGACTTCTATGGCTAAGTGAAAGTTATAAAGCTGCATAGTCGGATTGCTTTGTTCGCTGCAACGGACACCTCCTTAAGGGACCAAACATTTGGATAAAGAGTGTCCGGGTTTTCCACGAACACCCCAGTACTAGTTACGTGGGGGAGGAAGCCGACGACTGGCCTACTTTCAGAATTTTATAAACAAAAACACAGAAGGTAATATTTTAAATAACAAAAGCTCTACTTAGCGCAAGTAACTTTGTCTTTAATTACAAACATGACATAAGTGAATTCATTCCAAAATGGCGTCCTTGGTACACTCATCGGCGACGAGACAAGCACCCTTCATCATGCCATCATAGTACATTTCGGGATGGCGATGCGCCTTGCCCTCCGACGGCCCGTCCTTGACCAGCTTCTCCGCATCCAGCTTGCCCCAATGCACCTTGACGCGGGCAAAGGCCCGGCGGGCACCTTCGATGCAAACGGATCGCTTGATCACTTCAAGCGCAGGCAGGCATCCAACATCCGCAGATCGGGCCAAAGTAGCTCTTGGCGAGGAGCTCACCGAGCCACATCCCGACTATGAAGTCCTTCATAGCCAGTTCGGCCGCCACTGTGGAGTTCGATCAACTGCCCTTGATTAGTCGCTCGAGGCATCGGATGATCGGCCCGACATCTTTGGGACGAGAACAGCTTCTCCGTTGAGATCCCCTCACAGGCACGGTATTACTCCATGACATATGAGGCGCTGCATGGCAGATCTGCAAATGCCTGGAGAGCTCAATTGAGTAAGTAAAAAATGTCTCCTCCACATGTTTGCTTTGCATAAAGAATTTCTTACCGCTGCTATCTTTTGGCCTCCTGGATCTCTGCTTGTGCTTTCTCGGCTTCAGCCTTGGCATCTTTCAAATTTACAAGGGCCTTCCATGGCTCGGCCTCCTTCATCTTGAGATCATGCTCCACGGACTCGCACTTCTTGCGAGGTCACTGGAGCTCTTCTGCTACCTCGCCCACTCTAGCACTTTGCTTCTCGCGCTCCTTGCATTTCGAGGCCGCTTTGTTTTGGCCTCGGACAGCGCTTTAACCGAGGGCGCCCGCTTGGTGGCCTGTTACCGATCCACGGCGCTTTGGCGTTAGGCGACCAATTTTCCTATCTTTAAATACATCTGAGCGGGGAATCGGTTACCTTTATTCTCCTCGAGCTGCCTCTTCGTGCGGCCGAGCTCTCCCTGCGCTGCTCGAGATCCAGCTTGATTCGGCAACCTCGGTAATGCAGGCAGCGGCAACAAGCAGCACATCTGCTTATGCACACGAATATTTATTATTAGACCCTTGCGGATTATAATTGACCCTCCGTTTGGTTTTTCTTTCCGAACACCAAGCAGTATCGAGGGCTACTACCTATCGGTGGTAATTTTACATATTTATTACTTTCCTCAAAACCTGTCAAGAGGCTGGTGCAAGCTTGATTAGTCCGCTCTTGGCGGGCGAAACCTTCGAATCACCGAACTCATAAAATGCGGTGCTCCTCATATATGGAGCGCCCGCGAAGTGCTTCCAGCAGACAATCCAGCGCCTCGGTAGCACGGAAATCCTTGATGCGAGGCGGCTCGCTCTCCTGACGAGGGCTGTCGACTGAGTTGGAACCATTGAAGGTTCCGGGACAG
This sequence comes from Aegilops longissima, assembly GCA_021605205.1. Classification (NCBI taxonomy): domain Eukaryota; kingdom Viridiplantae; phylum Streptophyta; class Magnoliopsida; order Poales; family Poaceae; genus Aegilops; species Aegilops longissima. The sequence goes on from CM038682.1 coordinate 476,704,911, forward strand.
TGTTAAGTCTAAGAGCCCGGCCTATTGTGGCTCTCACGACCACGATCGCGGGGACCTTGAACCCAGCGTGTCGGCGTGCAGGACCCCACCTTGGGGCGTCTCTAAGTCACCTCCCCGCTCGAGGAGCCTTTGGGACAACATCTCCGTGTCATCCAGCGGGTTGAGGAAGCGATGGCTGTCGGGGCGAATTGATCTCGAATCACTCGGGCATCGGAGGAAGACACTTGAGGTAAGCCACTGGCGGACTGCATATATGTCGGCGTTAAACAAAAGCTATAGAATGAAGTTATGATGGAGTGCGGACACTTACGATCGCACAGGGGGCTTCCCCCTGGGCAGCCACCCTTCCTCACTATGAGAGGCCATGGCGGAGTAGTACGGAAGGGGTACCTTACCCTTCTTGGACGCCCCAGCCTCCCCCTCCGGGGCGGCTTTTCTCTTCTTCTCCCCCCCAGTGCGGGGAGGTGGAATTTCTTCTTGATTCCCCCGCCTCCATGAAGGAATCTATCTCGTCGTCATCGAGGCAGCGAAGTACTCTTGACCTTGCGCCGAGGCCTTTCGGCCCCAGGCCCGCCTCTCGGGCCCCTCATCCTTTCGGATGGGGCGTCCTCTTCTTCTTCCTCCTCCCTTTGTGGGAGGAGTGCGCCTCGTCATCTTGAGACGAGGCTTACGCCTAACTTTACGCGGAGACCCTTTGGATCCCAGGGGCCTTCTTCTCGGCCTTCTTCTTGGCACCTTATGCGGTGCGGGACCAGCATCTCCGTCGGGGAAGCGTCGGTGAGCCCTCGGCAGCGGAGCGGACGATAAACCTGCTCCCTTGTCTCCACATAATCTGAGGCAAATATGTATAACTACTTAAGGATCTCCCTTGAACATATTGGTAAAAACCGAGTCGATGTGTCCCGAGAACTTACGACTAGGGCCAGCGGCGTGAAGCCCGCGGTCCTTGGATGTGGGAGGAGGCACTTGAGAGGCCTTGAACAACACCTTCCATGCGCCTTAGTGCGTCATGTCATAAACTTCGGGCGTCACGGTGTTGGCGGGGCGAACTCCCATAGATTGATTGCCCGCCTTTGGCGAGGCAGGATCCGGTGAACAAGCATCACACGGATCCGTTGACAAGCGATGTTCTTGTCCTTCATGCTTTTTATGCATATGCAGAGTCAGTCAGCTCCGTGGAATCGTCCCAGGACAGGCCTTCCTTTCCCGGGAGGTGAGCGCATGGGGCTCCAAACCTAAATCCGAGGGCCGCGCGCCCGGTTGGCGCCAGCTTGATTCGATGATGTAGAACCACCCGATTGCCATCCTTTTACGGTCTCCGCAAAAGAGCCATCCAGCGAGTAACATTAGACATCTTGCCCACCATGGCTCCTCGCACTCCGGCTTGCTGGCGCTTACAATCTTGACTTCACGCAGAAGGTTTGCAGCCATAGGCGAAATAAGTCGGATCACGGAGGAAGGCCTCGCATCGACAAAGAACCGAGATGTTGAGGGCGAAATTTGGGGCTAGATCATGGAAATCTAGTCCGTAGTAGAACATGAGCCCAGAGACGAAGGATGGAGAGAAATCCCAGTCCACCAGACGAAGTGGGCAGCGAATCGACCCTCTCGGTAAGTCTTGGGGTCGAGAATGACCTGCCGGCGTCCGTGGCTGAGTGCGCTATGTCCATGACCAAGTATCCAGCCGCTTAGAAGGTTTGTGATGTGCTTCTCCTTGGCGGTGGAAGCCACCCACTTGCCTCCTGCTCCGGACATGTTTAGCTGTGTGGAGAGCGAGGGGTTAGGCGCTGGGCTCGAGGGGGCAAGAGTGGGCGAAGGAGGAGGAAGGCGTGGGTAAAAATGAAATCTTATCTCTTTATAGAGGTGCGGCAGTGCGCCTCCCCACTTGCCGTTGAGAATCGCTTGCTTCCCAAGCGCCACGCTTGATGGCGTGGTGGGATTACCATACCCGTATTGATGAGAATCCGTGATAAGGGGCGCGATCTCTGCTTCGACAAGGCGTGTCAAGAAACCGCCTCGCAATATCTTGTTGTGGCTGGTTGTGGGAAAGCAGTTGAATAATGGCCCGACCGTAATGACACGTCGTGTAAATGTGGAATTGTCACGGCGGATGTCCTCATGAAAGGACTTAGTCGCAGGGCCATCGTACGGGTTAACCTAGAGGGTTAAGCGGACACAAGACACGGGAATTATACTAGTTGGCCCCTTGATGAAGGTAAAAACCTACGTCCGTTGTGGTGTGATTGATATGGTTTGGCGACTAGGGAGCAATAGCTTTGCCTTAGCCTCGAATTCTCTGTCCCTAACTTCGCGCGGGTCGCCCCTTATATACAGGTTGGCCTTGCGGTCTCTGAGTCCCAACCCGGCTCATACAAGAGTCGGCTTGGTCTCTTCTTTCTTGTCTTACAATACAAGCTACAATACTAAGGCGGTTTACATATATGGACCTTAATTCGCCTCTGGGCTCCAGGCCTCCATCATGGGCTGGATCATGAGCAGTGGCCGGCCCTTCAGGCGGTTCACACTCCGTAGTTGTATCCCCAACATTAGGCCCAGTTGACTTGAACGGTTCGGGTTAATCTTCAACATCTTGAGGAAACTCTTGATCTCCTTTGTAAACCGCCATCCGCTTGAACCGCCGTGACATCATCCTCGATCTTCGTGTCGGGGCACCACAGCGTCATTTAAACAAAGAAATCCAAACAGTAAGATTCCCTTCATTAAGGCTATCCGGAAATGGGCGGCGCTGCACCTCCGCCGCTTTTGACTCCTCGATTCTCGCGCCGTTGATTGCTCCGGTCCCTTATAAATAGACCGGTCGGGCCCTTCTTTTCTTCTTCTTCTTCTTCTTCCTCGCGGCGCCCGACCACGAAGCTCCGCCGTCGCCTCCGACCTTCGACCGGCGCTTCACGCCAGACGCTGCATCAACCTGATCGTGCGAAGTTCCGGAGCTCGCGCGGCTTCTCTCATCCGGTAAGGTCCCTTTCAAGCCCTAGATCCCCCGAAGATCCTGTTCATCTCATAGTTCATATGCGTTCATATCGGTTTCTTCATACCTGCTCTGCTAGGGCTGTATAACTCAACAGCGCCATATATCTTGTGCGGGTGGCGCTCGCCGTCCATCCGACTCCTTATGCATCTTCCCTTATGCATTCAAATCCTTTATTTTAACTGCGCTGAACCTTCCTGCGCTTTACGAGGTTTGCATAGGTCGTAGAAATTTTTCTTACTGAACTCCGGTAGATCTAGATTACTTCCATTCGCGTGTGAAACCTGTTTCTGTCTACACTTAGTAAATTTTTCAGCTTCGCCTCCTTTGGCGGTTTAACTTTCGATAGCTAATCCGTCACTCCATTAGTCCTCAGTTAAACCGGAATGGGAAGTCGGTTGCTGACTCGCCGGTTTAACAATATATAATATGCCTGAACCGTTAAAGGTGAACCGTTTCTTCCTTTCTTTCGCAGCTTAGTCTTTCGGAATGGCTCCTCAATTCTCAGCTTGCAATTGGGTCCGGTCCAAAATCACTCAAGCGCAGCTCAGCGGCTATGTCTGCTGGCGGTTTGGCTCAAAAATGTCCTCCATTGGCGTGTTCGGAGGCGAGTTTCCTCGAGCCTGGCGGGAGAAGTAATTGTGTTTATGCAGCACCTAGACGGGGGTTCGCCGCCCGGTTCAAAATTTTTCGGGGCGTCCTTGCGGTTTGCAACTCCATCCGCGAGGATATCGGCCCAGTGCGTGTCGAACATATGCAACTTTCAAGTCTTCGTGAAGTCTATCTTCAAGAAGAACCATCGTGGAGTTGTTAAGGATTTTTCCATCTGAACCGTCGCACAGAATTTTACGATGGTCCCAACACGAGCTGGGCGGCGTTTCAATCCGAAGAGGAAGGAAGTCGATTTTCCTCATGCCAAACACCACAGCCATCAAAGTTGGAACCAAACCTGGTTCTATTGCGGAACACCGCTCCTTAGCGGAAACCCCTTGCGGGTTACCGTCCTCACCGGCTCAGACAACCAGCATCCGCTGCCTTCACGCTTAACGCCGCGGAGCGGAAGAACTTGGCGCCGCAAATAATCAAGCTCCGGGCTCTAATGGCCAGCGGCTTAACGGCATGGATCTTGTGCGTTGTTGGGTTTCTTGGGGCATTTTACCACTAAGCCGCCGGCCCGGATTGATGCATGAGTACACGGCAGCCTCAAAAGATCCTCAAAAGCGTCACGAGCTGCCCATAACTGAACTTGAGGTCACCGAGATCGTCAAGAAGATGCTCGATGAGCCAATCTCCGTCTGCAGCCTTACCGGGTTGGCTCCATTTTGTGCTGCCAACAAACCGCCGGCGGTAATCTCTACTCACCGCTTTTCAAGCTCTTAATACTCTGTTGATATCGCTAATCCTTGTTACTTCTCGGTGACAGCTCATACGGAAGCGCACCAAACCGGTTGGGCGCGCGTGTAAATCAAGGCCACCAAGAAAGCGAGCAAGAAGAAGACCGTCGAGTCCTCGATCCGCGGAGGACGAAGAATCGAAGCCGAGTAAAACTTGACATTCCTTCGCTTTGTGTTTCTTCTTGCATATGCTTGGCCCCTTTACATTCTTTTCTTGACAATTTTCTTCCCGGGATGATCTTTGAAGCCGGTCATGCCGATCCTGTTGAGGTAATCTTTCTTTCTTCCGAATCCGACCTTGCGCCTGTTAAGAGAATTCGTCGCGCCGTCCGGAAAGTGAAAAAATACCATTCCTATGCTTACTTGAATCCAAATCTTTCCTTGAAGACACAACAGGCTGAAAGCGCCGTACAACCCGGCACGATGTGTGGATTACCTCATCCGGTTTACGGAACCGCCAACCGGAGCGTCGTCGAGGTGACTTGTTCTCTGGCGTTATCCCTTAAAGGTTTCTTCGATGTCCTCTCAATCCGTCGATCCGAATTATCAGGCCTCTTCCAATTCTTCGGCGGTTCATCAACCACACAAATGCCTCCGCTGAAAGTTGCCGCAGGTATGTAGCTGCTGTCCATTAATCCGATTCACAATTGCCTTGTTCATCTTGCTTTAATTCAATTCTGAATATTGCAGCACCAAGGCTCGCTTGAGCAAAGCGAAAACCCTTGATCCTCTGCGGATGTTGATCCGGAAAAACCCCAGAACAAACACACGAAAATCTGAAGCCGCCAAGGAAAGCTCGGCGAGTTGTACAAAAGCGATCTGCTGAACCGCCGGAAGTTGAACGGAGGTCAAGTGGAAACCTCACAGCCTGCTCCATCAAACCCGTCCACCGGCGGGTCGTGATTGATGAACCGCCGAGCGAGCAAAAGCGACATCAAGCCCAAACAAGACCGCTGAAAATGATGATGTTATTGTGACAGTCTTGGCTACTGCTGCTCCTAGCCAACGGTTGCTTTAGCAAAGCACAGCATCAAAGAAAGTTCCACTACTATGAGCAAAGACAAGGGAAGACTGATATGCCGACTACGACAATTTCTCTGCCCAAGAACTTCATTCCGGCTTTACGAACCGGCTTTACACAAGCCGTGACTTTGAAGCCGGTCTAATGCATCGCATGAAGGACGCTATGAGGTAATGAGTTGACCTTTCTTATATTTTAACTGCATAGTAGCCCCAAGGGTCGGTTTAACTTTGCAAAGTTAAACGGGACTTAAGTGTGTCTCCTCATAGCAAATTGAGATCAACTAGCCATTAGCCCCCAAGTGCCAAGTTGAATACTTGTATTGAGCTGGGGACTTGTATAATGAAACAACTAACATGCTCCCTTTGTCATCAGAATGAAATATACCAGCAAACTGTGCAACTCAAGGACCTTCGAGCCAATCTGGAAACTCAAATGGCCGAAGCCACCAAAGCCAGAGATGAGTTAAAAACTGCCCTGACCACCATGGAACAGCTGAAGGAGTGGTACAAATCCGAGGGTCAAGCTGGGGCCTTGAAAGCCGGTTTAATAAAGCGGGCGGAAGAAGCTGAAGCAGCCCTTAAACCGGTGAGTGAAGAACTTACCGGACTCAAGCGCCAAATACATGCTATGACTTCTGCTATCTTTGGTAAGAACATTTTTGTACTGATTATCTTAATTTTGATATTTCCGCGGTTTAACTGAGCTATCTGAAACAGTGCGAGCAACGTATTGCGCATATGGGCTCGATGTGCGGAAGAAGCTCAAGGCAGCTTATACGATTGAGCAGCTGTATACGGCGCCCAGCGAGTCATATGTGCCACATCATATGACAACACGGCGCCGTCCACGATCGAGAGAGGCAGCTAGACCGGCTGTCTATGGTTCCGGGGCAGCTTGAGGAGTTGAAGCGATCCATGGCCGGGCTGGTACCCTACTAGCTCGACTTCGTGCCAAAGGCGTGGATAGCAGATCTTGACCGGCGGATATAGCTAAAGGTTTTCCCAGTGCTCAAGAAAGCGGTGAGGCCTTTGATAACGGCATACGAAATGGATAACAAAGGAGATGTGTCGGTGGCGAGTCAATTGGCAGCTGAAGCCAACTGGCGGTTCACCGCTCTTTTATAGCGCAAACAACAAGCGGGTGGGTTGCCATCCACGAAGTCTGAGCCTTGTTCCTCAATCCGTAAGCACACTTATGCCCCAGCGTTGATCCGGCTGAGCTGATAAGTGAAGAAGCTGTCTTCGAGGCCTTAACCGGATTGGTGGTCCACCAATGACTTCGGGCTTTGGGTGAGGAGGAAGAAGAAGCTGAACCGACGCCTTGAGCGCCGTCCCCTCTACCTCCGCCAACCCGGTGAAGCAGCGTAATTCGTCAAGCTGGGTGACATATCCAAAGCTTCAAGGCATAACTCCACATGAAACGCCGGGCCTCCAAAGGCTTTGTAATAGGATAGTCAGTGCTTTATTTTGAACAATGCCGGTACAACCTCAGTCTGTAAACTTTTGCATGCTGGATACGTTGGTTTTGAAGTAGTGAATCCTGCAACATATTTTGCCTGCCAGTATCAGGCACACAGTTGGCTTTAGTCAATCCCGAAGCGGAGGCCTTACAAACCATCACCGTCCAAGGAGAACGATCCCTGTGTGTATAATACCGATTTACCGTGTAAATCGTGCCGAACATAATAAGCCCCTGTTACTCCATAATGTGATGTTAACAGCAAAATCAAACCGGAACAAAATCGCCAGCTTAAAAATGTACTGAATTCTGACAACATAAATCCGGTTTAAAGAGGTTGATCGGTTTAAGAAGGCCAACAAAATCCAAATGATTGGTATAAAGACCACATGGAAGCAAAAACAATGAGAAAAAATCGTTTTGCAAGAAAAGGCTGTACTGAGCCGGATCGGATGGTGTTACCATGGTCGGACAGGACCAAGCCCCCTATAAGGTGTAGCGATGGTTCAAGTCAGCCAGGTCCCCAACCGAACTCGTGGCATGATGCCGATCAAGTGGCATTGCAATGGTTCGGGTTCGACCAAAGCCCCAAGTGATTCTATGGCCTTAGGCCGACCAAAGGCGTGGTTGGTTCAGGCGTGACCATGTCCCCAAATGATCTGGTGGCTTTCGCTTTGCCAAGAGGTGTTGCATTGGTTCGGACACGACCAAGCCCCAAGTGACAAAAATTTCTAAAAGCAAGGACAAGGGTTAAGCGGAGGCCGCTTCACGACAACATCTCCATGTACCCAAACCGGTCTTTTGATCGAGCAGATACCCGCTTCAGCCGAGGATCCGGTTTATTGCCTTTATTCATAATATATACATTGTCTCGATATGTACATAAGTGGAGCCAATGGCTCGGTATAATAAGGCGAAGATGAGCTATGTTCCATGGCTGTTGGTCTCCTCCTCGGCGTCGTGAGTCCTTTCGCTCTCGAACATCAATCGGATAGTAGGACCCGTTGTATAGATTCTTGCTGACCACAAAGGGCCCCTCCCAAGGTGGGGATAGCTTGTGCGTATCTTTACGGTCTTGAATGAGCGCAGCACTAAGTCTCCTTCTGAAAGGTTCTGGTCTTAACCGCGGCTGTGATACAAGCGAAGATCCTGCTGGTAGACCGCCCGAGCGAGCAGCTGCCATATCGCGCTCTTCGTCCGGTCGATCCAAATCGTCTTGCCGTGCTGCCTCGCTGTCTTCCTCAACATAAGCTGCCACTCGGCGAGTCATGGCGGATATCGCTGGGAAGGACCGCCTCGCTCCATAGACCATAAAGAGCGGCGTGTATCCGATTGGATCGGTTGGGGGTAGTGTTTATACTCCATATCACCGATGGTAGCTCTTCCATCCAACAACCCGGTGTCCTCTCTAAAGGGACCATAAGCGAGGTTTAATACCTTTCAAGATTTCTGATTAGCTCGTTACGCTTGACCATTGGATTGCGGGTGGGCTACGGAAGAAACGTCAAGCGGATGTGCTCTCGTTCACAAAATTCCTTCATAGCTCCTTTGGACAAATTGGTGCCATTGTCGTGATGATCTTGTGTGAAACCCAAACGGAAAATCACCTTTTAATGAACTGAACCGCCGTGGCGCATCACACTTGCTAACGAGCTCTGCCTCCACCCACTTAGTAAATTTATCAACCGCCACCAGCAGGTGGGTCTTTTTGTCTTTGGACCTTTTGAAAGGTCCAACCATATCAACCCCAAGTGCATAAGCGTCCAAGTAATTGGAATCATTCTCAATTCTTGGGCTGGCACATGAAACACGCTGGAGAACTTTTGGCAACCATCACATCGTCGACCGGATCCTCCGCATCGGCATGGGCGGTCAACCAATAGAAACCATGGCGGAATGCTTTGGCCACGGGGACTTTGAACGGCGTGGTGACCACAATCCTTCATGAATCTCTGCAATATCTCACAGCCCTCTTGAGGGGACACTGGCGCTGAAAGCATACGACACCTTTGCAGCAGTGCAACTTCGCCATTAACAATGGTCATAGACTTAGACCGCGAACTATCTGCGGACCCAGCGTCTCATCTTACGGTAACTTCGCCCGGTTCATGTATGCCAAATAAGGGGCGTCAATCCGGAATGACATGCAGGGCCGCCACCAATTGAGCCTCCGGATCAGGGATAGCCAAATCAATTTCATCGGGAAGCTTAACTAACGGTTTGTGCAGCACATCAAGGAAAAGCGTTAGGCGGGACGGTTTACGTTGAGAGCCCAGCCGGCTCAAAGCATCGGCCGCCGTTCTTCCGACGATCCACATGGTCCACGATATCCTTTAAAATGTCCTGCAACAACATCCACTTCCCGACGATATGCAGCCATGAGTGGATCCTTGGAGTCCCAAGCACGGATACTTCTTTGGGCCACCAAGTCCGAGTCACCAAAGCATTTAACCGGCTGAGATTCATTTCCTTAGCCATCCAGGAGACCATGGAGCAAAGCTTCATACTCAGCTGCATTGTTAGTACAAGGGAACATTAGGCGGAGAACATAACAGAACTTGTCACCTCGTGGGGAAGTTAATCGACTCCAGCCCCGAGCCCTCAATTGCTGGACCCATCAAAATGGATGGTCCAATAGGTGTGATCCGGCTTCTCTTACGGCGCTTGCAACTCCGTCCAATCATTAATGAAATCCACAAGTGCCTGAGATTTTACGGCCGTCCGGGCACATACCTTAAACCGTCTTGCCCAAGTTCTATAGCCCACTTAGCAATCCGGCCGATCGCTTCCGGTTCAGTATGATATCGCCCAAGGGCAGAATCGACCCTTGTGATGGGGTGCCCTTGGAAATATTGCTTTAGTTTCGACTTGCCATAAAACTCCATATACCAGCTTACGCCAATGCGGATATCTTTGTTTGGATTCGATGAGAACCTCGTGATGTAATAAAGCGGCATTGAACGGATACTCCTTCCCTGCCTCCTTGCGCTCCACCACAATGGCAACACTCACGCCACGGCATTAGCGACAACATATAACGAGGCGGCTCCTTGTCAATAGGGGCAGCAAGAACAGCGGGTTGGCCAGCTGCGCTTTAAATCCTCAATGCCTCATCGGCGGTGAGCTCGAACGAATTGATCCGTCTTCTTGACATCTGGTACAAAGGATAGCCTTCTCTCTAAGCGGTGATAAACCGGCTTAGCGCAGCAATCCGGCTGTCAAGCGTTGGACATCGTTGATGCACTTTGGCTTAGCCAAGGAGGTGATAGCTGTAATCTTCTCGGATTAGCCTCAATCCCGGTTGGACACAAGAAAACCCAACAATTTACTGCGGAACACCAAAGGCGCACTTGGCGGGTTGAGCATCATCTTGTACACCCGCAAGTTGTCAAAAGTTTCCTTTAAATCCTCAATCAACGTTTCCTTCTGCCTTGATTTCACCACAATATCATCCACATAAGCGTGCACATTACGGCCGATCTGTTCATGCAAACAATTACATGCATAGCGATAAGTTGCTTAGGCGCTCTTGAGCCCAAAGGCATAGATACATAGCGAAGGCTCCAAAGGGGTGATAAACGCCGTTTTCTCCTGGTCCTTAACCGCCATTTTAATCTGGTGATAACGGAATCGCATCAAAAAGCTCAAGCGCTCACAACCCGCCGTCGCATCAATGATCTGGTCAATGCGGGGAGGCGAAAGATCTGCTAGACAAGCTTTGTTAAGATCTGTGTAATCCACGCTTTGTCGCCAAGTGCCATTCTTCTTAAGGACCAACACGGATTAGCAAGCCACTCTGGATGAAAGACTTGACGATAAACCCTGCTGCCAAAAGCCTAGCAACTTCTTCTCCGATGGCCTTGCGCCTTTCCTCATTAAACCGCGAAGAAACTGTTTTACGGTTTGTATTTGGTCAACATTAAGAGTGTGCTCAGCGAGTTTCCTCGGTACACTGGCATGTCGAAGGCTTCCATGCAAAAATGTCGATTCTCACGGATGAACTTCGATGGTAGCGCTTTCCTATTTAGGATCAAGTTGGCAGCGATGGTAAACTGCTTGGACGAATCGCGGGCACAAAATCAACAAGCTTCGTCTCGGCCGCTGATTTGAACTTCAAGTCCGGATCATGCTCGTAGTTGGCTTCTTCAAAGGGTCATATCCGCCGGATCAACATTGTCTTTATAGTACTTTAGCTCTTAGTGGCACAAACCGACTCTGCGTAAGCCGCATCACCTTCTGGCACTCCAAAGCGATCCGCGGCTCCATGAACCGTTATCGTTCCTCTGTGACCCGGCATTTTCAGCTGTAAGTAAACATAACTGGGCCGTGCCATAAACTTAGCATAAGCCGGCCGCCCAAAGAGGCGTGGTAAGGGCTTTGAATTTTCACCACCTCAAATGTCAATGTTTACGATCCGAGTCATGTTCGTCTCCAAAGGTTACCTCGAGCTATCTTACCGACCGAATGCGCCGACTTACAGGCACCACTCCGTGAAACACTTGTCTTGGGCGGCCTAAGATGCCTATCCGTTAACCCCATCGCGGAAGGTCTCGTAGTCTGAGGATGTTGATGCTGCTTCCTCCATCCATAAGAACCTTGGTAAACTTGTACCCTCCTACGGGGTGCCACCACCAGGGCTAAGCGGCCGGATTGTAAACCGGGGAGGATGGTCCTCTCTGCTCCACACAATCGGTTGCTCGGACCAGCGTAGGTAATGCTGGCGCGGCAGTTCAACAACACCGACCGCCCGCTTCGAAGTTTTCGGTCTCGTCTGTCCAAGCTGGTGGTAAAGGCGTGGTATCGCATCCACCGTTCAAGCTGCTTTGGGTTACTTTGATAACCCGCTGCTGCTGTTGTTGATTGTAGCCCCTTAGTTACGACTGTTACGATTACCTTGATTATTACGATTGCCTTGTCCGCCCGGATTACCCTTTGAATCTGGGCGGTATTTCCTCCACCGTAACCGGGCGGACCACGAACCGCCACGGGCCCTTGATCATCTGGGAAAGAGTTGGAGTTTTGAACTCCTGCATAATATAACAATCCTTCCAAAGGTGGTTCGCGGTACCTCCTTCGTCCCATGCTTGGACAAGGTTGATTCAATATGAAATTCAAGCGATCCGGATTGTGACCGCCCGGTTTGACTGCCTACCCTGCGCCGCTGACCCTTGTCCTGCGTGTTGGTGTTAGCCACAAAGCCCATGTTGCCGTTAAACTTACGCTTGTTCCTCCATTGCTGCCGAATGATGCTCTTGGCCCTGAGTTGCCGTTCTGTTTTCCCTTCCCCACTTCATCATTCTCAGATTCGGGATCCTTGGTACTATCAGAATCAGCGTACTTTACCAAAACGCCCATTAGAGTGCCCATGTCATGGCAAAAACGCTTCATGCGACCTAGCTTCAATTTCAATGGCTCGAACCGGCAAGTGGCTTCCAAGGTCAGGATCGCGGAATCAGGGTTGATTCGGTCTGAAGAATGTAAAACTTCCGAAACGCGACGCACCCAATGGGTTGTAGACTCTCCCTCCGCCTGGACACAAGCTGCTAAATCCACCACGGACATGGGCTGTTTACAGGTGTCTTTGAAATTTTGAATGAACGGGTTATGGCGGGTCCACGAGCTGATAGAGTTGGGCGGCAAGTTTTTCAACCAAGTCCGGGCCGTACCTTCCAGCATCATTGTGAAGTACTTCGCACATGCGGCTTCATCCACATCTAGCATCTCCATGGCCATCTCTTAGCTTTCTATCCATGCCTCACGGAGCCAAATCGGCGGTATAATTTGGCACCTTCGTGGCCTTGAAATCCTTGGGCAGCGCACGTTGCGTAAAGCGGGGCGAGCAAGGCACCCCAAAGAGCGGGCGTGACCCTGGTTGAAGATGGTCAGACGAACCGGCGGGCGGATGATCCTCTGCTTGTGCTGCTAACTCGGCCTCCCCTCGTGCCTGGCGCGTCCACTACCACTTGAGCATCTTCAAAGCCGCGCTGCGGATTGTTGCCACGAGGCGGACCACGCGCTGCGCATTGCTTGATCTGGCGGTCCGTCGGCGCGTCGGCTATAGCTCCGGCTCGGCGGGGTGGAGTGGATCCGATTCATTATGCGAATCGCTTCTTGCTGAGCGGGGCCGTCTGAGGAGCTCCTTAACCCGGCGTGTCTCTACCTTTGTGGTGAATCGCCTTCAATTGGAATCGCCTCAACCGTGCGCGGCTGCCACGAGATTATCCATCGGGTTGGAGTAGTGACCGGAGGTGTCTGCACGGTGCAGGGCTCACCGGTATGATGGCGAGTAGATCTACCACACGGGCTGAACGGTGCGGCCGTCCCCAGTGCTTCCGGCGGTTTACCAGCGGCGGATTCTGGTCCCTGCCCAGGGTATTAAAAGCTCCCTACCCTCAAAACTGAAGGTAAGCGGACTGTACTTCCTTTTCATGACTTCTGTGGCGCTCTGGTCGGCTGAGCCTATAAACTGCGCATCCAGCGGCCCATTCCACGCCATCCGTTCATCCGCGGCCGCCAAGTCCGCTTTAGCTTTAGTGATCTGTTCCCTCACCTTTGCAATCTCCGCGTTGTGCAGGTCCCGATCCGGCGGATTAGCTTCCGCCATGAGCACAGCCAATGCGTCGAAAAGTTCTGACAAAACTTGAGCCGGTGGGCGCACAGGGCCTCCGTCCCCGGCTGCCATCACCGCTGTTGAATCGGCGACCAGGGGCGCCGCGGTCGAAGAGTGAAGCGCCTCCGCCTACGGCCATGAAGACCCCAACCCGGTTGGGTAGATCGAAGGGTCGGAATACTCTCGCCGTCGGAACAGCCCCGATCTGGCCATCCTGCAGCTGGTATAGAGACTCGATTTCCCGGCCGGCGATTAAATCGCCGAGTAGACGATAGTTTCGTCACAGATGCTGATCCGTCCTCGTAGCCTCCGTGGGCGACTCCACGAAAACATGCTTGACCGCCGGTTTAGCGGGCAGGACTCTTCTTCGCCCGCCGAGCCGTCTCGGCGAGGTCGGCGCAGACGTCCGACCTGGCCTGAATCGCCGATCTTGCCGATGAACACGTGTATGCCGCCAAAGGGACCGGTACCCGTACTCAAGCCGAGCCGACCTCGGGGCCCGATCCGCATCGTCGATGTAGAGTTTGCGCGGCGACTCTTAGTCATCCGCCCTTTGCATAGCCTTCGAGTCGCCGAACTTGCCCTCTAAGATCATCAAACCATCGTGCGATAGCCCACGGTGGCGCCAACTGTCGTGGAATTGTCACGGCGGATGTCCTCATGAAAGGACTTAGTCGCGGGGCCATCGTGCGGGTTAACCTAGAGGGTTAAAGCGGACACAAGACACGGGAATTATCTTGGTTGGCCCCTCGATGAAGGTAAAACCTACGTCCGATTGTGGTGTGATTGATATGGTTTGGCGACTAGGGAGCAATAGCTTTGCCTTAGCCTCGAATTCTCTGTCCCTAACTTCGCCGCGGGTCGCCCCTTATATACACGGGTTGGCCTTGGCGGTCTCTGAGTCCCAACCGGCTCATACAAGAGTCGGCTTGGTCTCTTCTTTCTTGTCTTACAATACAAGCTACAATACTAAGGCGGTTTACATATATGGACCTTAATTCGCCTCTGGGCTCCAGGCCTCCATCATGGGCCTGGATCATGAACGAGGGTAAGCCGGCCCTTCCGGGGCGGTTCACACTCCGTAGTTGTATCCCCAACACGTCGTGTTGCCTAAAAAGTTGTCAGCAGATTGCATTTGTGAAATACCATTCTCTCTACGGTGGCATGTGAAGATCATTTTATGGATCCGGACACGGTCTAAGTGTTCGATGATTAATTTGGAGCATTCGAAGAAGGAACCCGCCTTGCAATGCCGAAGACAATACTGCCCGCCAGACTCATCGTCATTGAAGCCTGGTTCAGGGGCTACTGAGGGAGTCCTGGATTACGGGGTATCCGGACTGCCGGACTGTGTATAACATCCGGACTATTGAAGCGTGGAGATACAAGACTCAAGACTTCGGCCCGTGTCCGGATGGGACTCTCCTTTGCGTGGAAGGCAAGCTTGGCGATCCGGATATTGTGTTTCCTTTCTTGTAACCGACTCCATGTAAACCCTAGCCCTCTCCGGTGTCTATATAAACCGGAGAGGTTGGTCCTTAGAAGGTCGATCACAATTACAATCATACCATCATAGGCTAGCTCTTAGGGTTTAGCCTCTACGATCTCGTGGTAGATCTACTCTTGTACTACCCATATCATCAATATTAATCAAGCAGGAAGTAGGGTTTTACCTCCACGGTCCTCTTGTCCGATCACCTTCGGTCGTTTTTGTGGGTTTGATCCTCGAGGGGTCTATACCCATTTTGCGCGCTGTATCCTGATAGAGCAGGTTTAGGCTGCTGCCGCCGTCCATAAGGACTCGAGTGAGGTGAAATCCGTCAATGATGGGGTCTAAGACCAATGCGGCAGATCCGCCATGATGAATACTAGTGGGGTGGTCCCTACGATCGAAGGTGATCGGACAAGAGGACCGTGGGTTGAACTTTGGGGCGATGGGCTCCATCGCATAGACGTCCCTTAGTGCACGCTTCCGTTCCCTCTTGGGAATGTGTGTTGTGTATATCATGTTCACCGTCCTCACCCATGGGGGGAACCTCTTCTGTCCTCCTGTGTTCGGCGGCCCGGGCTCCTCCTCGTCGTCACTATGTAGCCCCTTGTCCTTGTTTTCAGCATTTAACTTGCCGGCCTGCTTGAATACCCAGCATTCTCTGTTGGTGTGATTGGCTGGCTTATCCGGGGTGCCGTGTATTTGACACGAGCGATCGAGTATGTTGTCCAAACTGGACGGGCCCGAAGTACTTCTTTTGAATGGCTTTTTCCGCTGACCGGATTTAGAGCCACTGAATCCGGCATTGACTACCGTATCCTCGGCGTTATCGCCGTTGTTGCGGTGCTTGTGTATGCTACGACGTGATCTGCCGTTACTATCCTTGGTATCCAAAGTGCCAAGGTTCCTTGATATGTTGTTGCTGCGAGCCAGCCAGCTATCTTCTCCCGCGCAAAAGCGGGTCATGAGGGTCGTGAGGGCTGCCATAGACTTCGGCTTCTCCTGGCCGAGGTGCCGGGCGAGCCACTCGTCACGGATGTTATGCTTAAATGCTGCTAAGGCCTGTGCATCCGGACAGTTGACAATTTGATTTTTCTTGGTTAGGAACCGTCTCCAGAATTGCCTGGCCAATTCCCCCAGCTGCTGAGTTATATGGCTCAAGTCATCGGCATCCAGTGGTCGCAAATAAGTGCCTTGGAAGTTGTCAAGGAATGCATCGTCCAGATCCTCCCAACAGCCAACGGAGTCTGCTGGCAAGCTATTGAGCCAATGCTGAGCTGGTCCTTTGAGTTTTAGTGGGACGTACTTGATGGCATGTAGATCATCACCGCGGGCCATGTGGATGTGGAGGAGGAAATCCTTGATCCATACCGCGGGATCTGTTGTACCATCATATGATTCGATATTTACAGGTTTAAAACCTTCTGGGAATTCATGATCCATTACTTCGTCGGTGAAGCATAGGGGTGTCTTGGCGCCTACGTCTTTGGCTATATCACGACGCAGTTCATATGAGTCTTATCTGCTGTGTTCGGCTGGCGGATTTACTTTCTTGTATCAGCGTGATGGTCATCGTCCCGCGTAGGTGCGCGCCCCCGTGATCCGTAGATCGATCTTGTGTGTTTTGCCCTATTTTCCAATACGTCTCGCAGGTCCCATGTGTTGCCCCGTGCCTTGGTATTTTTGTTTGAGTGGCGGCGGGGTGCAGGCTGAGCTTCAGGCTGAAATGGCTCTCTGTATCGTCCACGAGGTGGCCGATCAGCCGCATCATACGCTGGTGATGTAGGTTTCAATGCTTCCTCCACAAGTCGGGGTAGCAACCTGCGCTTTGGGTAACCCTTGGAGGGGCGTTCGAGTTCATATTCCTCGGCTGCAAGGACTTCAGTCCATCTATCTGCTAGCAAATCTTGATCAGCTCGAAGCTGTTGTTGCTTTTTCTTCAGGCTATTTGATGTGGCTATAAAGCCGGCGCTTAAAGCACTCCTACTCGATGGGATCCTCAGGCATGATAAATTATTCGTCGCCGAGGCTCACCTCGTCTTCGGAGAGAGGAATGTAATTGTCATATTCCGCTTCTCCGTCTGCTGCTCGCTCAGGAGGGTAGACTTGTTCGTCCTCCGGCTCTAAATCTTGCTGGAGGGGATTGTCGTCGTCCTCAGCACTGTCCGGAGTGTTATTCTCTCTTGTGCCGGTATCACTACTTTTGCTATGGCGAGACTTAGAGCGGCGCCGCTGACGTCGGCGTTTGGGTTGCTTCTTGGAGGGGTCATCCTCCGCTGTCTTATCGCCATTGCCTTCTTTGGGTATATCCACCATGTATATATCATATGATGAGGTGGTGGTCCAGTGCCCTGTGGGCAGTGTTTCCTGTTCGTCTCCTGCACCGTCGTCCATACCATCGATGTCTTCAGAGTCGAAGTCGAGCATGTCGGTTAAATCGTCGACAATGGCTAATAACTGGGTGGTGGGTGGGGAGTGAATTTCTTAATCGTCTGCATCCCATTCGAGCCGGACATAGTTAGGCCAAGGTTCTCCTGACAAGGAGAGAGACCTTAACGAATTTAGCACATCGCCGAAGGGCGAGTGCTGAAAGATATCCGCGGAGGTGAACTCCCTTATCGGCTCCCAATCGGATTCGATAGGCATGGGCGCAGGCGGCTCGGAGTCCGTGGCCGAAGATGAATCCAATGGTTCGGCATAACGGCTCTCGTGAGGGGTAAGGTCGATGTCCGGCTCTATCGCCGCGAAGTACGACCTCCATGGCGGGTCTATCCACCCATCCTGGATGGCTCAATTTGCTCGGATTGAAGGCGGAGTAGTTGCAGTGTGATCTCCGAACACCGTCCGACGGCAGAGCTATATCATGCTCGTCGTGATCGTGCGGCGCACCTGGCAAGCGCTCGAATCCGTCGAAGATCAAGTATCCGCGGATGTCGGCAGTATAATTCAAGTTTCCGAACCTGACCTGGTGGCCACGGGCGTAGCTCTCGATCTGCTCCAGATGACCAAGCGAGTTGGCCCGCAGAGCGAAGCCGCCGAATACGAAGATCTGTCCGGGGAGGAAAACCTCACCCTGGACCGCATCGTTACCGATGATCGAAGGAGACATCAAGCCTTACGGTGACGGCACAGTGGAACTCTCAATGAAAGCACCAATGTCGGTGTCAAAACCGGCGGATCTCGGGTAGGGGGTCCCGAACTGTGCGTCTAAGGCGGATGGTAACATGAGGCGGGGGACACAATGTTTACGCAGGTTCGGGCCCTCTTGATGGAGGTAATACCCTACTTCCTGCTTGATTGATCTTGATGATATGAGTATTACAAGAGTTGATCTACCACGGGATCGTAGAGGCTAAACCCTAGAAGCTAGCCTATGGTATGATTGTTGTTGTCCTCGGACTAAACCCTCCGGTTTATATAGACCTTTGGAGGGCTAGGGTTACAGTCGGTTACAAGGAGGATCTACATATCTGTATTGCCAAGCTTTCCTTCCACGCCAAGGAGAGTCCCATCCGGACACGGGACGAAGTCTTCAATCTTGTATCTTCATAGTCGAACTGCTCGTGCTGATGAAAACGCCTTGCTGGGTTACAGACCGAATCGCCTCGATAACACTATTGAGTACCCCAGCATGGCTTCTCCAGAAGAACGTGCTCAAGCCGCCCATATATATTCTAGGCTGAGAGCCTTGCTAGCCAATGGCCTCACTGGAATTGATCTAACCCGATGCTGGGTCGGCTGGAGAATTCTGCCATTAAGTCGTCGGGGCGGTTTGATGTGCAATTATACTGGCTTACGATGTGCAACACTTCAGTAATGCTGCCTTGTCAGCTGATGAAATAAACAAGGATGTGAATAGACTGCTAGGGGAGCCTCAAGAAGCCTACAACAAGACAGGGCTAAATCCATTATATGTTCTTAACCCGGCTCCTCCAGTAAGTAGACTTATATTCATTTGTCTGGCTCATCAATCCTTACTTAACTTGAACTAATTTGTTGAATTTGTTAAAATTGTGCAGGATAATTCTCCATTCTGGAATATGAAGAAGAAGAAAGCACAAGCATGCAAATCTAAAGCTGCCCCAGCTCCAAGAAGAAATAAGCTGGCTGTTGCAAATGAGTCGGTGGCTGGAGATGAGTCGACGATAGCTGATGATGAGTCAGAGGTATAAGTTGACTCCCTCGGACGTCTTTTTATTGAGCTTGCTAGCGCCTCTTATTCTGAGGATGACACAGAAGTGAGTCGAGCTGGCGATGCCGAGGTAATTGCTATCTCTTATGGCTTAGAAACCTTGATCCCAAAGAAAATAAAATGAGTTGTTCAAAAAATAAAACTCTCTCACCTGGATGCT
The DNA here is from genome assembly GCA_021605205.1 of Aegilops longissima. Classification (NCBI taxonomy): domain Eukaryota; kingdom Viridiplantae; phylum Streptophyta; class Magnoliopsida; order Poales; family Poaceae; genus Aegilops; species Aegilops longissima. The sequence goes on from CM038682.1 coordinate 476,724,227, forward strand.
CATTCAGATCCAAAATTTATTTTGAAGAAGTTGCAGCACGTTGGCGCTTCAAAGCGCTAGACTCAAAGCGACTATGGAGAGCTTGTGGCTGGCTTATCAAATGCACCAGCCGCCCGCAAGTGTCGTAACGAGGTGCCTCATAGTCCAACCTCATTTCTTCCATGAGCCGGCCTTATTAGGCAACGTCTTAACCCATATAATTCAAATTACCAGGAGTCACCACCATCATATGGGGACTCAACTACTTCAAGCTGCCACCCCTCATCATCAACCAAGGGCAAGTGTTTCCAATTAAGTCGTACTTTTCCATACTCATTGCTTCATTTATTTGAATATGCTTCATGAATTCATAGGGCTAAAGCCAAGAAGAGAAAAACGGTCGAGTCATCTTCGACTCCTCACATCCCTGAGTCGGAAGACCCACTCTTGGTGACCCCTGGGGCCCAAAATGAGATGCCAGAAGGTCATCCTAATCAACAAATTGAGCCACCCCAACAGAATGACCCGCCCGCCATTGAAGAAACAGCCACACCAGGGGCAAAATAGATAGACAGCCAAGTCGACCTAGGCAGTCCGCTTGAAAATATTGAGCCGCCAAGTCCGGCTCGTGCCTCGAGTCCAATGAAGGCAACTGAAGATGTCATTTTATCATCTCCAATAGTCATTGAAGAAGTCAACATTATTGGATAGGCTTTCAAGGCACCAGAAACCTCAAATGTTCTGACCAAGCTTGTGGCTAAAGATGAATTGGTCATGGCTGAGAAAGGAAAGACAAAACTTGAGCGCCAAGCTTTGAAGATCTCAGCGCAACCGAGCTTCATGATAATTATGTAACCTGCGTGTCCACAAGTCGGGATATGGAAGCCAACATGGTGAATATGATGAAGAGGAAGTATGAGGTATGAAAAGATTTCCCTCAGTTGAATACTATATATACTTATGTAGCCCCCAAGTATTAGATATAGGAAAAATGAGTATGTGTGAGACTTTAAGTAGGATTTACTGAATAGAGCCGTGGCCCCCAAGGGCCGGGTTATCATGTAAATGATGAGTCGGTTCTTCAAGTATAGATCCTTAAGAAAGAAAACGCCATGTAGCCCCAAGGGCCGGCTCATCTTCTTGAGATGAGTCGGGTCTTCCAAATAGATGAACTTGAAAAAATTAGCCCTGTAGCCCCCAAGGGCCGACTCATTTTTATGAACTGAGTCAGGTCTCCTGATGTGTCTTTGAACAAAAAATGACATGCATTAGCCCCCTAGTGCCACCTAGTGTGCTTGCAACTATTTGGGTCTTCAAAAAATAATTTTGTCTCTTGTAGCTCCCAAGTGCCTAGTCATGCAATTTTATCGACTTGGGATTCTCATAACATGTAATAACTTGGCGGTCCATGACAGGATATGATCAATGATGCTGAATCCAAGGTTGTTGGTTTACAAGAGGAGCTTAAATCTAAAAAGAAGCTTCGTGAAGAGGTCGAGTCATCAGCTGATGCTCTGCAGAAATCAATGCTGATTGCCTCAGACAGCTTGAGCTCTTTGAAGGCCGCCCATGAAGAGGAAAAGGCAATATTGATAAAACATGCTGAAGAGGCAGAAAATCAGCTCAAGCCGGTCATTGAGGAGCTAGATGGCTTAAACCGTCAGATCTCCCAAATGACGCAAGCTATTTTTGGTAAGTGACTCCTCGAATATATACGAAACAACATGCATGGCGACACATATGTATGAACGACTCCACCGACGGTTCTTGTGTTGAAAAAATTGCAGGAAGTAGAAGTCACAATCTTCGTTAGGATAACTTGGTGAAATTAAAAGTCGTGTATTCCTTCCTTGTGGGACCAGACATTGATGACAACATGCATATACGTCACAATTACCGTCACACATAGAAAAAGTTTTAATTCATATATTATTTATTTTGTCATCGTATACGTATTTAATTTGTAATTTCAGTAAAAAAGAATCAAAATTTGAATCGCTGGAATATGAAAATTAAAACATTGGCAATAGATCTTTAACTATAAGTGCAAGCTAACATTTTACAAGGAGAACCAGAGGACATAGCCTTGGACAGTACAAACTAGACAAAGGAAAATTAAGTTGACTGTATGCATGAGGCTACTACCTCTTGAGCACTGCGTTGGTTTTCCCTTGAAGAGGAAAGGGTGATGCAGTAATGTAGTGTAAGTATTTCCCTCAGTTTTTGAGAACCAAGTTATCAATCCAGTAGGAGACTACGCTCGAGTCCCATGCACCTACACAAACAAATAAGAACCTTGCAACCAACGCGATAAAGGGGTTGTCAATCCCTTCATGGCCACTTGCAAAAGTGAGATCTGATAGAGATGATAAGATAATTTTTTTGGTATTTTTATGATAAAGACTAAAAGTAATGAAAGCAAAATAAACGGCGCCAGAAATAGCTTGTTGATGGGAGATTAATATGATGGAAAATAGACCCGGGGGCCATAGGTTTCACTAGTGGCTTCTCTCAAGATAGCATAAGTATTACGGTGGGTGAACAAATTACTGTCGAGCAATTGATAGAATTGAGCATAGTTATGAGAATATCTAGGTATGATCATGTATATAGGCATCACGTCCGTGACAAGTAGACCGACTCCTGCCTGCATCTACTACTATTACTCCACACATCGACCGCTATCCAGCATGCATCTGGAATATAAGTTCATAAGAACAGGGTAACACTTTAAGCAAGATGACACGATGTAGAGGGATAAACTCATGCAATAGGATATAAACCCCATCTTTTTATCCTTGATGGCAACAATACAATACGTGTCGTTTCCCCTACTGTCACTGGGATGGAGCACCGCAAGATTGAACCCAAAGCTAAGCACTTCCCCCATTGCAAGAAAGATCAATCTAGTAGGCCAAACCAAACTGATAATTCGAAGAGACTTGCAAAGATAACCAATCATACATAAAAGAATTCAGAGAAGATTCAAATATTGTTCATAGATAATCTTGATCATAAACCCACAATTCATCGGATCTCGACAAACACACTGCAAAAGAAGAGTTACATCAAATAGATCTCCAAGAGAATCGAGGAGAAATTTGTATTGAGATCCAAAGAGAGAGAAGAAGCCATATAGCTAATAACTATGGACCCGAAGGTCTGAGGTAATATACTCACACATCATCGGAGAGGCTATGGTGTTGATGTAGAAGCCCTCCATGATCAATGGCCCCTCCAGCGGAGCGCCGGAAAAGGCCCCAAGATGGGATCTCATGGGTATAGAAGGTTGCGGCAGTGGAAATAAGGTTTTAGCTCTGTATATGATGTTTCAAGGGTATATGAGTATATATAGGCGAAGGAGGTCGGTCAGGAGAGCTACGAGGGGCCCACGAGGGTGGAGGGCGCGCCCGGGGGGTAGGCGCGCCCCCCTGCCTCGTGGCCTCCTAGTTGGTTGCTTGACGTCCACTCCAAGTCCTCTGGATCACGTTTGTTCGGAAAATCACGTTCCTGAAGGTTTCATTCCGTTTGCACTCCGTTTGATATCATTTTCCTTCGAAACACTGAAATAGGAAAAAAACAGCAATTTGGGCTGGGCCTCCGGTTAATAGGTTAGTCCCAAAAATAATATAAAAGTGTATAATAAAGCCCATTAAACGTCCAAATCAGAATATATAATAGCATGGAACAATAAAAAATTATAGATACGTTGGAGACGTATCCGAGGCCATCTATGTTTTTCAGACGTTGTCTTGTGCTGACTATGTGGACTTCCGTAACAGGTGACTAAGCATTGCCTCCATATGTCTTTGCCTTTTTTTCAAAGACAACAGATTTCTTGTGCAGATCCATCTTGAATCTTTAGTCTCTTGTAGCTGCTTCTTTTTAAGTTCTTTAATATTTTACTATGTGGGCAAAAAGTATTTCATTCAGCTCTTCATGAAACATACCACTTGCCTTTTTTGCATCTGCCTCCTGAGTTGCAATGATGTGTTTTAGCTCACGGATGTGTTCACAAGAGGATGAATTTTTCCAGGAGGAGGAAGTGATACCCATGCTAGAAAGTAACGTGCTTGAGGAGCTCATTCTTCAATAATTTCTGCATCAGGTATTGCTGTCATATCAAGTTGTTTTGATGGTGTGTCTGTCTAATCCTCGATTCATTCTGCAATATGATTGATAGAACTATTTAATAATTATAATAATTATGGTCAGACTATACATTTGAAGTCGTCAAGTTAGGCAGTACTTACGATTTGTTTTTGTGCAGTCAGAGTCGATGTAGAATCTTTCTTTGTAGTGCACGTACGTACAAGCAAGTCTCCACCAGATTGATTATCAATGTTGCCCTTAGGCCTATATCAGATTTATCAATTGTTAAACATTAATGCTACAAGTCATATAGTTATCCAACATAAAACACTTGCAATAAGGTAGTACAAATACTTATCATATGTCTAAAGTGGGAATCACATTTTGTAGGTGCAGTGTTTTGGCTTAGCTTCACTGTAGATGATTTTCCTTGTTTCTTGGCATGAAGTGCATACAATATGAAGCTTAAATTTAGTAAGATGTGTCCAAAAGTACAGACTGATAAGCTGAAGAGTGAAGAGTGTGTACTATATACATTGGAGTGATCCCCACACCATTGATCCACTAGTTTCTCCCAATTTTCTTCATTTATATACTCAGGCTTCAACGATATAGCCTGCTCACGTGTGCGTTCTTTACCTTAATCTAGTAATTGTTTTTATCTAGATTATTGTGACCATATTTCCTCATAATACCAATGCACATTTTTGCAGCAAATATATTCTTCTGGCCAGTATGAACCTTTCCGTGCAGAAAACATACGACCATTTAGGACAGAACATATGCACGTCTAGTTTTAATAAACATTTGACAACACAAGTTTAACTTGTAGATGAATTAGCTATCAGGAACGAAGTTTAAACTTGTGAATAGATGGGTTTTTCACTGTTGATCTTGTTGCATTTGAAGATGAAGGTACATCGGCTATGGTGCGCTTCTTCAGTAGTGCCAGTGTTGAACCATGCATTTCCTGGACGAATGCACTCGAATAAATAGCTTAGAAACAAAAATCTTGAAGTGGTACTAGTCTGATGTACAAGAAATTTGTACCTGAGAAGTAGCTTTCTGGAGATTACCAGCATCTTGACCTGTATCAATATGACTGGAATCATCTAAACCCTATGAAGCCATATCAATTTCGTAGATAAAATCTTCTCTCAGTGCACGCTTGGCTATAGGATAATCGTCATGCGGTGTTTCTTCTTTTACCTGTAGTACAGATGTGCTGATTTTGCAGCAACAACAGTAGAGTCAGACACGACTTGTTACTACGCATGGTCATCAATAATGTGAACAAAGATTCAAAGGGTTCCACATACTCCATAAGTAGATTGTATTAGTAAGAGCAAGAGGTAGTAATGCAGTACCAAATCTAGAACAATATGTTATCTCAACAAGAAGAAATCAATCAATTATGACAATATCACACAATATTTAATATGAACCTGCATACTAAATTACTGTTACCCTGGATAGAATTAGCTAATTTATGGAGCCTGCAATTTGATTGCTTATTTGAAAGAACAACATGTGAAAATGTACACGCACGTGCAAATCTTAAAAGGGGAGGTGGGGCGAGAGGGGAGTACAGTAGTTAATTGGTGGTCTAGGATTAGGTTTTGGGGTCGACGGGGGAAGTTTACGTTGTTTGCCGCTTCAAAGCACGCCGGTCATGTCGGACATTGGGAAGGGATCCATTTGGTCGCCACAAGTGACTAGATATGGGGAAGAAGAGACATACGAGGGGATGGTGCGAATGAGGTTGTGGGTTCAATTGGTGAAATCAAAAGAAGTTTATATGGTGGGTGGGGGAAATGAGCACGACATTTATAATAGTTGGAGGGAACAAAAAAAGAGAGTGAACGAAAGGGAGGAGGTGATACGTCTCCAACGTATCTATAATATTTTTTATTGTTCCATGCTATTATAGTATCAATCTTACATGTTCTATTTACATTTACAAGCAACTATATATATATATATATATATATATATATATATATATATATATATATATATATATATCATTTTAGGACTAACCTATTAACTTAGTGCCCATTGGCAGTTGCTGTTTTTTTGCCTGTTATTGGTTTTTCAGAATATCAGTATCAAACGAAGTCCAAATGCCATGAAACTTCTTAGTGATTTTTTTGGACATAAGAGACCCTGGAAGCTTCAGGAGGGGACGAGAAGATGGAGCAGTGGCCGACGAGGCACCAGGGTGCGTCCAGGGTGTAGGGCGCGCCCCGGCGGCTCATGGGGCCCACGTGGCTCCATTTTAACTAACTCTGCCCCTATAAATTCTCTAAAATCTAGAACCAATAGAGGATTCCATGAAATACTTTTTCCGCCGCCGCAAGTTCCTGTTCTTGAGAGATCCCATATGGAGGCCTTTTCCGGCACTCTGCCAGAGGGGAAATCAATCATGGAGGGGATCTACATCACCCTTGTTGCCCTTCTGATGATGCATGAGTAGCTTACCACAGACCTATGGGTCCATAGTTAGTAGCTAGATGGCTCCTTCTCTTTATTTGATCTTCAATACAATGTTGTCCTTGATGTTCTTGGATTTCTATCCGATGTAATCACCTTTTGCTGTATGTTTGTTGGGGTCCGATGAATTGTGAGTTTATGATCAGATTATCCATGAATATTATTTAAGTTTTCTTTGAACTCATTTTGTCATGATTGTTATAGCTTCGTATTTCTCTCCGATCTATTGATTTGGTTTAGTCAACTAGATTGATTTATCTAGCAATGGGAAAGTGCTTTGTAATGGGTTTGATCTTGCGGTGCTCAATCCCAGTGAGAGAAGGGGACATGACACGTATGTATCATTGCTATTAAGGGTAAAAGCATGGGGTTTATTCATGCGTGAGTTTACTTTGTCTACATCATGTCATCTTTCTTAAGGCGTTACTCCGTTCTTTATGAACTGAATACTCTAGATGCATGTTGGATAGCGGTCGATGTGTGGAGTAATAGTAGAAGATGCGGATTCGTTTCTGTCTACTTGTCTCGGCCGTGATGCCTATATACATGATCATTGCCTTGGATATTTTCATGATTATTTTCTTTTCTATCCATTACCCAACAATAATTTGTTTACCCACCGTATGCTATTTTCAAGAGAGAAGCCTGTAGTGAAAACTATGCCCCCGGGTCTACTTCTATCATATATTAAAAATCCTAAAAATACCTTGCTGCAATTTTACTTTATTTATTTTATATTTTAGTTTGATCTATCTATCTATCACCATACAATTTAATCTTGCAATTAACCACCAAGGCATTGACAACCCCTTGTCCGCGTCAGGTGCAAGGATTTGTTATTTTATGTGCAGGTGTTGCTAACGAGTTGTTGCGTGATTATCCTACTGGATTGATAACCTTGGTTTCATAAATGAGGGAAATACTTATCTCTACTCTACTGCATCATCCCCTCCTCTCCGGGGAAAACCCAACGCAACAGACAAGTAGCAGGAAGAATGTCTGGCGCCGTTGCCGGGGAGACATCATCAACATCTATCAAGTACCTATGCATAAACTTTCATCTCCTTGCATTTGTTTTATTTGCATTTGCCTCTCATTTTTATCTCCCCCACTTCTAAAAAGTTTTTACAAAAATGTTTTCCGTTTGCCTTTTTCTTGTTTGCTTCTTTCCTTGCTTGTTATCTTGTTTGCATACTCACGATGTCTCGAGAAAATACAAAATTGTGTGACTTTTTAAAACTAATAATAATGATTTTATTAGTACTCCAAATGCTCCTCCCATCACTAGTGCGGAGACTTGTGGTATTAATGCCACTTTGCTAAACCTTGTTACGAAAGAACAATTTTCTGCTAGTCCTAATGAAGATGTTGCGTCACATCGTAACACTTTCGTAGAATTGTGTGGTGTGTAAAAGAAAAAAGATGTGGACAATGATATTGTGAAATTGAAATTATTCCCGTTCTCATTGCAGGATCGTGCAAAATTTGGTTTTCATCTTTGCCACGAAATAGTATCGGTTCTTGGGATAGGTGTAAAGATGCTTTTATTACCAATTATCTTCCTCCCGGAAAAATTATTTTCCTTCAAAATCAAATTATAAATTTCAAGCAAGTTGATCATGAACATGTTGCACAATCTTGGGAAAGGATGAAACTAATGATAAGAAATTGCCCTACACATGGTTTAAATTTATGGATGGTCATACAATTTTTTTACGTGGGATTAAACTTTGTTTCTAGAAATCTTTTAGATTCCATTGCGGGTGGTACTTTTACGGAGATTACATTGGGAGAAGCTACTAAATTTCTTGATAATATTATGGAAAATTATTCACAATGGCATACTGAAAGAGCTCCTACTAGTAAAAAGGTGAATTCGTTTGAAGAAATTAGTACTTTGAGTGGAAAAGTTGATGCGCTTATGAAATTGGTATATGGCAAAAATACTCCTATTGATCCTAATGATGTACCATTTTCCACTTTCATTGAGCAAAATAATGAACCCGTAGATGTGAATTTTGTCTCGCGCAACAATTTTAGTAGTAATGCTTATAGAGTAATTTCAATCCTAGACCGTTTCGAGGAAATTTCTCTAACAATTATGGTAATTCTTATAGTAATAATAATAGGATGCCTCTGATCTTGAGAATAATATCAAAGAATTTATTAATGCTCAAAAGTTTTCAACACTACGATAGAGGAAAAATTGAATAAAATTAACGATATGTCTAGGAGCATTGATAGAATTATTCATGATGTGGAAAATCTTAAGACTAAAAATTTGCCATCCAAGATAGTAATGAATCAATGAAATCTTAGTATGCCTCCATGGATGAGAGTAAGAAAGGAACCGCTATGCTAAAAGATAAACGAGAATTTTTACAAAAAACAATTCCTCTCTGTTTCTATCATAGTAATGATGAGGGTATTAAAATGATTGGTGTTTCATCTATTAACTCCTTGTTTAGCAATATAAAAATTGATGAAAAGGGGGCTAAATAAGAGTCAACTTTAGCTAGAAGGCGTCCCCATAATTCGGAGGGTGAAAATCTTAATTTTTTTTATAAAAGTGGGTTTAGAGAGGTAAAAACTTTAACTAGTGATGTGCCCACTCTCTTGGATTACAAAGACTTTAATTATGCTAGTTTATTTTTGATTGAATGTATTTCTTTGTTGCAATCCATGCTAAATTCACCCAAGGCGTATGAACAAAATAAGGCTTTGACTAAACATATTGTAGAAGCTATGATGAAAGCCTTAGAAGAAAAGCTAGGACTAGAAGTTTCAATTACTAGAAAATTATATGATGAGTGGAAACCTACCATTAAAGATAAAATTAAAAATTATGAGTGCAATGCTCTATTTGATTTGGGTGCTAGCGTTTCCACAATTCCAAAATCTCTATGTGATATGCTAGGTTTTACCAATATGGATGAATGTTCTCTTGATTTTCACTTGGCGGATTCTACTATAAAAAAGCCTTTGGGTAGAATTAATGATGTTACTATTCTTGCAAATAGGAACTATGCGCCCACTTATTTATTGTACTTGACATTGATTGCAATATGTCTGGTCCCTTAATACTTGGTAGACCATTCTTACGAACCATATGTGTTGTAATAGACATGAAAGAAGGGAATATAAAATCTCAGTTTCCATTAAAGAAGTGTATGGAACACTTCCCTAGAACTAGAATTAAGCCACCATAGGAATCAATCATGGGGGCCACCTATGGGACTAAAACCAAAGATTGCAATACTTGAAACTTTGCATTATGCCTAGCTAGGGGCGTAAAACAATAGCGCTAATTGGGTGGAAACCCAATAGTTACCTTATTTTCTTGTTTATTTTTCTATTTTCTTGTGTGTGCACAATTATGCTACTATTATGTTTGTGGTTTTTATGTTTTAATTAGTGTTTGTTCCAAGTAAATACTTTGGGATGATTTGGATGGTAGTTTACTTGACTATTCGCAAAAACATAAACTTTTGCGTCTAGTAGCAGAATTGTAAAAAATTTGATGGAGCGTGATAAAATTCTGAAGTTTTTATAAATGATTGATATACAATTTGCCCACGTTGTCCTAATTTTTCAGAACTTTTGTAGTTACAGAAGTATGGTCAATGTTCAGACTACTACAAATTGATCTGTTTTTGACAGATTATTTTTTTGTTGCATTGTTGCTTATTTTGATGAATCTATGGATGTTATCAGGGGGTATAAGCCATGGTAAAGTTAGAATACATTAGGTATAATGCAATAATAAAATATGAATGGGTTTGCAACATTACTTAAAGTAGTCATTTGCTTTATTATACCAACAGATCTCACATAGGTTTTGTTCAGTTTTGTGTGATTGAAGTTTTCAAGTTTGGGGTGAGATCACGATGGATGAAGGAATAAGGAGTGGCAAGAGCTAAGCTTGGGGATGCCCGAGGCACCCCAAGGTAATATTCAAGGAGTCCCAAGCAATTAAGCTTGGGATGATCCGGAAGGCATCCCCTCTTTCTTCTAACGACCATCGATAATTTTACTTGGAGCTATATTTTTATTCGTCACATATCATGAGTTTTGCTTGGAGCGTCATGTATTTTATGAGTCTTTGCTCTGTTTGCTTTGTAGTTTGTCACAATCATATTTGCTGGAAACACCTATTTGAGAGAGCAACACGTTTATCATGATTTGTTAGAATGCTCTAAGTGCTTCACTTAAATTTTTGAGCTAGACAGTAGCTCTAGTGCTTCACTTAAATCTTTTTGAGCACGGGGGTGATTAAATTTTAAAGAAATCTTGCACTCTCATGTTTAACTTATAATATTTTGGGAGTTGATAAATTTTGAAGAAATATTTGCACTCTCATGCTTAACTTATATCTTTTTGAGAGTTGATAATAGTAATGGTAATTTGCACAAGATATGAATTTGGTCCCAAGGTGAGGAATATTCAAGAGGGATATAATAAAAACTTTCATGAAAGATAATTGGATATGATAAGTTTGATTCCTTGCAATAGTTTTGCAATATGGAGATGATAATATGTGAGTCATGTTAGTGAGTGATTGTTGTTTAGTAAGAATATTGGTGTTAAGGTTTGTGATTCCCTATGCAAGCACGTAAAGTTAATAGTTATGCAGCGAAGTTATATCATACTTATGGTGCATTATTTAGTGTTAGTTATGTTCAATGCATGTTTATGACCGTTTTTGTTTATTGGTTGGTCACTTCTCAATCCATTTGCTAGCCTTCATTTGTACTAAGCGGGAATGTTGCTTGTGCATCCAATTTTCTTAAACTCAAAGTTGTTCCAAATGAGTCCATCATACCTAGCTATATGCGGTATTTACATGCCTATCTAAGTAAATTTGCATGTGCCAACTCTTATTTTTTTCAAAATAATTTTTCGTTTTATGTGCCCATAACGCTCATGAAGCGGCAGGAGGTGACCAATATTTTCCATCCTAGATGGGTTATTCTAATGATGAGTGTTTGTTCACTTGTCATTGCACGAGATTGTGACAGGTAATAGGGATGCCAGTCCCGAAATAAAAAACATGATGATAATAATAAATTTCTTGGAAAGCGTTGGTATGGAAGGCACCCATGGAGACGGCTAGCCATGTATTGTGAAAGAATGGTGGAAAGGAAATGAACTTTATTTTCTATTTGGGAACCGCCTATAATATGTCTAGCATGGAAGATACTGGGAATTCTTGGTCATTTTCGTTGACAGGAAAAGCATGCCTCTCAAAATAGGTTTATCTCTCAATTTAAGCTTTGAGCTCTGGCACCTCTGCAAATCTCTGCATCCCTCTTCGAAGGGCCTTTCTATTTACTTGTATGCAATTTTTATTTTTATTTGGAGTCTCCGTCTTCACTTACAAAGCACCAACTAGAGAACACTATTGCCATACTTGTGCATTGGGTGTAACTAATATTGAATGTGTTTCATGAATGGATCAATGACTGAGCATAATGGGCTAGGGATAACTTTCTTTAGAGTTGATATTTTGAAAGACATGGTTGCTTGTTAGTATGCTTGAATATTGATTGTCTTCATGTCAAACTATAGACTATTGCTTTGAATCATTCAAGTCCAAATGTCCATGCCACAAAATAAAAGATTATATTGTGAATATGATAGGTAGCATCCACATAAAAAATTCTTTTTTTATCATTTACCTACTCAAGGACAAGCAGGAATTAAGCTTGGGGATGCTTGATACATCTCCAACGTATCTATAATTTTTTATTTTTCCATGCTACTGTAGTATAAATCTTGGATGCTTTATACACATTTACAAGAAACAACAAATCATTTTTTGGGACTAACCTATTAACTTAGTTCCCAGTGCTAGTTGCTGTATTTTGCCTATTTTTAGTTTTTCAGAATATCAGTACCAAACGAAGTCCAAATGCCACAAAACTTTTTGGTGATTGTTTTCTAGACATAAGATACCCTAGAAGCTTCGGGAGGGGACGAGAAGATGAGACAGTGGCCCATGAGGCACCAGGGCACGCCCAGGGGGTAGGGCGCGCCCTGGTGGATCGTGGGCCCATGTGGCTCTGTTTGACATAACTCCACCTCTATAAATTCTCTAAAATCTGGAAACCAACAAAGGAGTCCACGAAATACTTTTTCCGCCACCGCAAGTTCCTGTTCTTGAGAGATCCCGTCTGGAGGCCTTTTCTGGCACTCTGCCAGAGGGGGAATGAACCACAGACCTACGGGTCCATAGTTAGTAGCTAGATGGCTTCTTCTCTCTATTTGATCTTCAATACAATGTTCTCCTTGATGTTCTTGGAGTTCTATCCAATGTAATCACTTTTCGTGTTGTGTTTGTTGGGATCCGATGAATTGTGAGTTTATGATCAGATTATCCATTAATATTCTTTGAGTTTTCTCTGAACTCTTTTATGCATGATTGTTATAGATTTGTATTTCTCTCTGATCTATTGATTTGGTTTGGCCAACTAGATTGATTTATCTTGCAATGGGAGAGGTGCTTTGTAATGCGTTCGATATTGTGGTGCTCAATCCTAGTGACAGAAGGGGACATGACACGTATATATCATTGCTATTAAGGGTAAAAAGATGGGGTTTATTCATGCGTGAGTTTATTTTTTCTACATCATGTCATCGTGCTTAAGGCGTTACTCCATTCTTTGTGAACTTAATATTCTAGATGCATGCTGGATAGTGGTCGATGTGTGGAGTAATAGTGGTAGATGTAGAATTGTTTCGGTCTACTTTTCTCAGATGTGATACCTATATACATGATCATTGCCTTGGATATCGTCACAGTTATTTGCTTTTCTATCAATTGCCCAACAGTAATTTGTTTATCCACCATATGCTATTTTTAAAAGAGAAACCTCTAGTGAAAACTATGCCCCCTGGTCTACTTCTATCATATATTAAAATCCAAAAAATACCTTGCGGCAATTTTACTTTATTTATTTTATTTTATATTTTAGTTTGATCTATCTATCTATTAGCATATAAATTAATCTTGCTATTAACTGCCAAGGGACTGACAACCCCTTGTTCGTGTTGGGTGCAAGGATTTGTTATTTTGTGTGGTGGTGCTGCTAATGAGTTGTTGTGACATTCTCCTACTGGATTGATAACCTTAGTTTCGTAACCGAGGAAAATACTTATCTCTACTGTATTGCATCATCCCCTCCTCTTTGGGGGAAAACCCACTGCAGCTCACAAGTAGCAGCAGGGAACAAAATTTTGGGGCACAACAAAAATAAAGGAAGGTGGAACCTATTTTGTGAGTAAAAGGAAGGTGAAACTTAATTTGCATGCACACACACAATTATTGCATTTTCCATAAAGAATATATATAATCCAACATTAATACGTTTATAAAATTGGGAAACTTGGCATGTGGTCACATTATGGATGTATTACCTACGACAAAAAGTATTACAAAAATTGGCAAATATTTTGGTGTTGTTTTGCTTTCAAGAGGTTTATTTGTCATGCCAACACAGGTACAACGAGGTGCTATACAAATGGTTTTTAACCAATTTCCGCGATGATGTTCTGATTGTCGCGGGGGGTCCTTCCCACACGACCCAGAAACCGTCGGGGATATGCCCTTCTGGCACACACGCTCAGCAAAATGAGGTCATGTGCTACCGGCGAGCGATCAAATACGGTTATACGTGTAGTTGTGCTAAAAAATACAATTATACATGCCAAATTGTCTCCAGTCGTAAGTACATCCCACATAGTTAGTCCCCACTAAACGTTTCCATTCGTATGTACATTCCACACAGTCAATCCAAGGAATACGTTTTCGTTGCTATGTACATCCCACACAGTTAATCCAAAAAGTACGTTTCCATTCGTATATACATCCCACAGAGTCACTCCAAGGAAAACGTTTCCATTTGCAGGTACATCACACACAATCTTCCCCATTGTGATAGCGTTGCCACTGCACATGATATTAAAAAAACTTATTGTTTGCGTTATTGAATGCATCACACACGGTGCATAAAAGAAACTGTGTGCAAAGGTTGTCCATCACACACACTTTTTATGTGGTAAACGTTTGCGCAAGGTGGCCTAATGCAAAGAGTTTTCAAGAGGATGTCGTGTGGGGTTGTTTATTGACCCAACACGGTTTATTCCGAGAAACTGTGTGCGTTGCATGAGGTCATCGCCCATGGTGTTTTCTCAATAACCGTTTGCAATAGAAATACCCAATTAGCAGGCTAATTGCCCTGTTATTAATAATCCATTTATTAATCTAATTGACATTTCATATTAAGCACACAATATATTTCATTTCCATATTAAGGAAGCAGGATTTCATAATTGAAATACATCAGAGTACAACATCATATAGCTTCAGCACTCAGCTACCCCATTACACAACTGCACCAGCACCAATTTCACATGCAACATCTACAACCTTTCGAAATTAGCATCATAAATGGAACATAGACAGATGAATCTCATCTAGAAAACTGCTGAAGCAAAAGGGGATATTGAGCCTTCATTGATGTTGAAGGTCTTTGCAACTTTAGGCCAGTGCCTGTGGATGATTGTCCGTCCATCCTTCGTCCTCTCCCCCCCCCCAAATTTGTTGCGTCAAATACCCAATACAGAACTTTGATGTGGCACATGTCGTACAAAGCGCAAGTTATTATTGCTAGCCCCCTCCCCCCCCCCCAAACACACACACACACACACACACACACACTTCATGTTGCCAGGAGGGGAATCCTAGCTATGGAAGCATGCCCCCAAATAGCTAGGTCTAAAATCTCACCGTACCGTAACACAAAACCAAAGGGAGTACATCAATCACCCTCCCCCTTTGCTTCCGATCAAATGTGGATCGTGTGCGGGCCCACAGATGTGTTCTTCTGGCGTTACATGGGTGACACCACTTACCAACCACACCTGCGGGTGGCCCGATGTGTGTGTGTGTGAAAATGATGTGCTATGATATTTAAATAACCAAATCACAAATTTGTTGTGGCACATGTGCATTACAAATTAACCGGGCATCCCCGACCCCACGGAGGTTCATCTAGTACAAAGTAGTACTGTGCCCCCCCCACACACACTTTGAGTCGGTGGGAGGGGCATCTCACCAAGGTGTATTGTAAGACTGACCAAGAAGAATCACCACCTTGTCGTATACCCTCTCTTGTTTGTTGGGTCAAAGTCATGCATTGACGTTCCACACGGAGCCCCACAAAATAGGCTAGCTTGTCCCCGATAACCATGCGAGGGAGTGCCTGAAGACAACCACTACATGCATGTGGCCCAAACATATGTATGAAGTGTCACGTGGTGTTTGAATATACCCAAATGCCCAACTTTGATGTGGCTGCGTGCTTTTGGAACCGGGAAGTCCCCACACGGAGCGAGGGTTCACGACGCATAGTATACTATATATATAGGGATTCGTGTGTATGCGAGCCCTCGAACTTAGATCTCGAATCTCACCATGATCGACGTACTACTATACGGTAACGTGAACCAAGAGAAGAAGAATCCACCCTGGTAACCTCTCTCGCGTTGTTTGTCGAAGTAATGGACGTCCATGCGGGCCCACGAATATATAGGCCGTCGATGATAACCAAGCGAGGGAGAGTATCCAAAGAAAACCACTTCATGTATATATGTGCCCCAACATATGTATGGACATGCGTGATGCATGCATATATGTTTGAATACCAAAAGCACAACATTTTGATTCGGCGCATACATGCATCAAAAACGCACAATCCCCACACAGATCTGGTTCTCATTGCGTCGCGTGCTCGCCCCCCGCCCCCCACTTCGATCCGGTGGGAGGGGTTCTTGCGTACACATGCGTGCGAAGTATAGTTGCATGTACCAAACCATATAAGACGAAACAAAATTTAATCCCCTCCTAATTATAAGTCAAATTAACCTCTATCGCCGTCAGTCGAAGCGATTGACCAAGCGGGCACACAGAGATGGACGAAGCATCTCGCTGATAACCCTGTAAGTGAGTGCTAGAGGAAAACCGCCATCGCTTGCTTGTGGGAAACAAATGTATGGAGATGTGTGGTTGTGATGTTTGAATACCTAATATATATGCAGAACTTTGATGTGGCACCTGCCTCAGAAACCTTCAAGTCCCTGATAACCCACAAGTATAGGGGATCACAACAGTTTTCGAGGGTAGAGTATTCAACCCAAGTTTATAGATTCGACACAAGGGGAGCCAAAGAATATTTGAAGGTATTAGCAGCTGAGTTGTCAATTCAACCACACCTGGAGATTAATTATCTACAGCAAAGCGATCAGTAGCAGAGTAGTATGATAGATTTGATAATAGTAATAGCAACAGTTTTGTAGCAAGTGCAATAGTAATGACAGCAGTAGTAACTTAGTAGAAACAATATAAGATAAATTCGTATGCATTGGATCGTTAATTTGTTGGATGATATTCATCATGTGACAGTCATAACCTAGGGCGATACGACACTAGCTCCAGTTTATAAATATAATGTAGGCATGTATTCCGTAAATAGTCATACGTGCTTATGGAAAGAACTTGCATGACATCTTTTGTCCTACCCTCCCGTGGCAGCAGGGTCCATATTGGACACTCAGGGATATTAAGGCCTCCTTTTAATAGAGAACTAGAACAAAGCATTAACATGGTGAATACATGAACTCCTCAAACTACGGTCATCACCGGGAGTGGTCCCGACTATTGTCACTCCGGGTTGTCGGATCATAACACATAGTAGGTGAGTATAACTTGCAAGATTGGATCTAGAACATGGATATAATTGTGATAACATAAACGGTTCAGATCTTAAATCATGGCACCCGGGCCCAAAGTGACAAGCATTAAGCATGGCAAAGTCATAGCAACATCAATCTCAGAACATAGTGGATACCAGGGATCAAGCCCTAACAAAACTAACTCGATTACATGATGAATCTCATCCAACTCATCACCGACCAACGAGCCTAGGAAGGAATTACTCACTCCCGGTGGGGAGCATCATGGAATTGGCGATGGAGAAGGGTTTGTGATGATGAAGAACAAATATCCCCTCTCCGGAGCCCCCAAAAGACTCCAGAACTGGCCTCCCGATGAAGAATAGGATGTGACGGCCGCTCCGTCTCGTGGATCATGATAATTCTTTCTCCCTGATTTTCTGGAAAAATAGGATTTTATAGCATCGGTTTCAGGGTCTGCGAGGCCACCAGGTGGGGACAAGTCACCTGGGCACGCCTGGGAGGGAAGGCGCGCCCTGGTGGGTTGTGCACACCCAGGTGCCCCCCTCCGGTGGATCTTGGCTCCAGAAATTCTCTTTTATTGTATAAAAAATCCTCCCAAAGTTTTGTCCCATTTCGAGAACTTTTATTTCTGCACAAAAACAACACCATGGTAGTTCTGCTGAAAACATCGTCAGTCCGGGGTTAGTTTCATTCAAATCATGCAAATTAGAGTCCAAAACAATAGGAAAAGCGTTAGGAAAAGTAGATACGTTGGAGATGTATCAACTCCCCCAAGCTTAAACCTTTGCTTATCCCCAAGCAATTCAGTTGATAAACTGAAAGTGAAAAAGAAAAACTTTTACAAACTCTTTTGCTCTTGTTTGCATAAATAAGCTTAAACAACAACTAGGTTTTCAGCCAACATTATAACTAACCATGCCGACAATAACTCTTAAAAACTATATTAACTCATATCAATGACATAATCAGCTAGCGAGCAATAATAAGATATCTCAAACGGCAACATATTATCAAAACAACCATGATATAATATGACAATAGTGGTATCTCGCTAGCCCTTTCTGAGACCGCAAAACATAAATGCAGAGCACCTCCAAAGTTCAAGCAGCGACTAAACATTGTAACTCATGGTAGAAAAGATCCAGTCATGATGCAGCCAACATTAGTTACACACAATGCACCAACATGAAAACAATGCTCTCATGTTCTGGCGCTTATTATAGAGGGTGATGACACAACATAAAAGTAAATAGATAGTCCCTTTGCAGAGGGAAGCAGTGATTTGCAGAGGTGCCAGGGCTCAGGTTTTTAAAACAGAGGTAAATGATATTTTGAGACATGCACCCTTCTCATTTACTTCACGACCATCAACTATCAATATCTTCCATGCTAAGCACGCTAGTGGCGGTTCCCAAGTGATAAAATTAAAGGTTTTGACTCCATTGGGAGTTTTTGTTTGATTATTTGTAAGCTTTTTCTGTTTGCAGTTTGGGACTGGGCATCCCTATTACCGCCCTTTTCTCGTGCGATGGCGAGTGAATAAACACTCGACCTGAGAATAACCCGCTTAGCATGGAAGATACCGACCACCTCCTGTCGTTCCATGAACGATCCAGGCACCAAAAAGGATATTTATTAGAAGTTTTTAGAGATGGCACATGCAAATTTACTTAGGACGGCAGGTTAATACCGCATATAGGTAGGTATGGTGGACTCATCTGGAATAACTTTGGGTTCAAGGTTTTTGATGTACAAACAGAATTCCCACTTAGTACAGGCGAAGGCTAGCAATTAGGTTGAGGAGCGGCCAGCTAGAGAGCAACAACGGTCATGAACATGCATTATGCATAAGTAATATTGGACACTAGCATGAGTAGGATATGAACACCATGAATATAAATATCATAAAGGCTATGTTGGTTTTGATTCAACTCATGCATGAACATGTGCCAAGTCAAGCCACTCAAACATTCAGAGGAGGATACCGTATCATCATACTACATCACAATCATTTTAACGCAATGTTGATATCCAAGATAAATCATTATCCACTCCCAGCTACTTATGCATGGCATGAGAAACTATAATCTCTAATGGGCTGAATCATGGATACTATGTTAAACATATTTACACAAATAGAACAAGTCGAGTTCATACCCGTTTCTCTCTGCCATAGCCATTTCATCGAATATCGTCATTATTGCCTTTCACTTGCACGACCGAACAATGTGAAAATAATAACAGTGCAAGAGTGCCGTGGACTAAGCTGGAATCTGCAAACATTTTATTCAACAAGAGAAGACAAGGTAAAATGGGCTCTTTATTAGATCAACAATTATTCATATGAGAGCCACTCAAAATTTTCATTGTGGTCTTCTCCTTGGTATGACTTGAATAAAAAGAAAAGAAATTCAGAGAAACACACTGAAATATTTTTGGAGTTTTTGGTTTTCTTGAACAAGCAAAAGCAGAACAAGGAAATCTTTTTGGGTTTTCTTTTTAGTGCTACGGCTTAAACATGCATAGAAAGTAAACTAACTACAACTAATTTTTTGGTTTTTCTAAAGTTTTTCAAACACACAAGAAGAAAGCAAGAAAATAAATTTAACAATGGATGATACAATGAAAAAGTGTGTACACTGACAACTGGAATGAAATGTGTGAGCATGAATGTAATGTCAGTGGGAAACACGTACTCCCCCAAGCATAGGCTTTTGGCCTAACTTGGTGATCGATCAGTAGCCTGGATAGTAGTCGGGGTGCTGAGGAGCGGGCATCCATGCATCCCACTGTTGAGGCTCCTCCTCTGCTGCAGCCTGATCGCTCCGGTAGGCGATGATATCCGCAGGCATAATCCTATATCTGCCCTAGCAACATGATCAAACAAAGCAGGAGCATGCAATGGAATAATATCACGAGTTTCAATGCTAAAAACAAGGTTATAAGGAATAGGAATGTCAGGGTAATCTCGTTCAATAAAATGGTGGTGTTCCATGGCTGCGCGGTCTAGGTAAACCTTAGTCACAGAGTACTCATGAGGGCGTATCACAACTTTAAATTGAGCCGCCAAACGAGTAGCAAAAATCCCACCATGTATTTTACCCTTGGACTTATTAATGTGGAGGCGACGTGCCACAATAGCTCCCAAGCTATAAATGCTGTCACCCTCTAGTGCACGGTGTAAAACTGCAAGGTCTGGTGAACTGAGTGCACCCACCTTCTCTCTAGCAAGCAAGCCTTTTGCAATGAAAATAGGAAAATAATGAACAGCAGGAAAATGCAAGCCATTGACAGTGATAGCCGACACCCCTCTCTCATCTCCCACTGTCAAGTTATGATAAAAGGCCTCAAACTCTTCTGCCTAGGCTCTACTAAGCTCCCGTCAGAAGGGATCATGCATATGTTACAAAATTCAGTAAGTGGTATCTGACGGGTTTTAGCATATAAGTTAAACTGCCCCTCAGGAGGATTATTCCTAGGAAGGAAATTAAAACTTTGAACAAAGATGTTTGTGAGGAGATGATACTGTTCACATTCAGCTGCGGTGAATTCGGTGAGGCCGGCATTAGCAGCATATTGTGTGAACTCTGGAAGGATTCCATCCTCTTCCATGACTAGGTATGCGGCCATTCGCATGGTGTCGGGGGGGGGGGGGGGAGAGCTGATCGTGCCCCACGAGCACCTACGAGACCTTGGTCCCTTTGTGGTTCGGAGGGGGGCGGAGATCGCGCAAAGAGCGGATTGAGGCGATGCACACGAGAGGGTTTTTACCCAGCTTCGGAGCTCTCCGGAGAGATAATACTCCTACTGCTGCTTTGTGGATTATCTTTTCTTCTTGCTAGGGAGCAACGCGGGCTACAAAACCTAGCCTGAATGTGATGAACTAATCTGGAGCTGGACCGAAACCAGCCGAACCTCCTTTACGTTGCCCTCGGGGCTCCTTTTATAGACACAAGGGGTTACCACATTTGGCAAGTAGACAAGGGTAAGACAGTAAAAACTTAGGTAGGTACACCGCTTTGTACAGTGTACAGTAACCTATACCTAACTCTGACGGCAAGGGACAAGAGTCATCAATGCCCGTCGCGGTCGCCCGAACAGTGTAACAGGGACCGTTAAGTGCGCCTCCGTCCGCCACGATGGTAGCTTGTCAACGCTGTCTGTCGCTACTCCCCGCTGGCTGCACAGCCCGTTGACACGCGTGCTTGGGAGAGCCCCGTGGTGACACGTTGGCGGGTGAGCTGGAGCGGAGATGAAGAGAGGTCGCCCACCCCGGCAAGTGCCTTGCCGCGGCGGGAACCTTGTCGCGCTTGGGGGTTCAGCGCCCGCCAAGCCTTCCCGGCAAGCTCCTCTTGCCGGGGCCTTGTTTCCTTCGCGCCTCGAGTGGCCTTCCCGGCAAGCTCCTCTTGCCGGGGTCTTGACTGCTTTGTTCTTGAATGGCTCCAAAGGAGCCGCCGATGACCTTGGCGGCCATCAAGCCGGCCCGGCCGTGGGGCGCTGCAACTGTCTGTGCACGAGTTCGGGGTACTAGGGTACCCCTACTCTAGTACACCGACAGGAGCCCCCGGGCCTGGGCCACACACGGCGCCAAGCTCTGTTGGGCCAGGACCAAAACAGTGCACGGGCGCGCGTGGTCTTGACTACGCCGTTACTTGCCTTGGACCCACCACGTCTCCCACGGACGGCACGCGTCTATCGCGTTCTTCTGTAACGGCGCGTTAATTGTGGTGTCGTGGGTGAAGTGGGCGGCGTGAGAGGTCGCCTCGTCTGTCGCCTCAGTTCTGCATCTCCGCCACGTGGTTCCCATGCACTCGGGGTCACAGACGGTGGAAGTGGGATACTGGGCCGTCGTGAGCAGAGGCAGCAGGTCTGCCCTGATTCCCTGCTCTTCCTGTGCCTTGATTCGCCAAGCGGGGCGGCCGAGCCCCCCACTTTGCTCCTTTTAAGAGGGGCGGATGGGGAACGCAGAAGCTCGCATTCTCCCATCTTTCCTTCCTTCAGCTTCCTGCTCCCCTTTCTCCCATTCTCCATGGAGAAAGGGAACCTTGGTTCTTCATCGGTGGCGGCGAGGGTCGCAGCTGGACATCGCACTCCTCCCAATCCCACGCCCGTGGTGGCTGAGCCAGCCACAAGGGGGAGAGGGAGGGGGCGAGGTCGTGGACGAGGCCGAGGATCTCGGGGGAGAGGCGGACGAGGCGGCGCGCCGTCTCCGCCTCCGTCGGCAGTTCCTCCCCGGGGGCGAGGTCGTGGACGAGCCCGAGGCGCTCGGGGAAGAGGCGGGCGGGGCGGCGTGCCGTCTCCGCCCCCGCCGGCGGTTCCTTTCCCCGCGGCGGTCCATACGGGGGACGACCCTTGCGAGTTCTTCGTCAAGCTGCGCCGGGCGCCTCGTCGTCGTCTCCGGCTTCCAGCTCCGTTCGCGATGGCGATGGAGTCGGATCCGCCCGAGACGTTGAGGTTGCACATGAGGGGCTGTGGGATTAGCGGCACGCGAGTCCGCGTTGTATTCCCAGCCCCTAATGTGATGTATCTTGATCGTGGGTGGAAGACCTTCGCCCGCATCCACAACCTGCTGGCGGGGTTTACCCTCCATTTTAAGTTAATGGAGGGTGATCTCCTCTCCGTCAAGGTCTTCGGGGATCTTGGCACTCGGGCGAGGTGCTGCGTGGATAGCTCCTCCGACAGTGACGATTCCTCCTTGAGCGGGAGTGACGAGGAGGAGAGCGACAACGACGACGAGGGTAGCGGGCCCGACTAGTTGTCGGGCGCCGCTCCACGCGCTACCGGCGACCCCATCATCCGTGTCGCCGGCTCCTTGAACTCCCCGGGGTCGTCTCCTTGGGTGGCTGGCGTAGGGGAGGCTGCGGAAGGGGAAGAGGGATGGCGGCAAGGCCGTCAAGTCGGAGTACGAGGGCGTAGTGCCCTCGACAGCGTGCTGACGCCCTGCCGCCCGTCTTGAGCTGCGCTCCGTCACCGCCGCCCCCGTCAAGCCTTGGAGAGCCCGGCATGTTCTCTTGGTGTCTTCGCACTGTAGCTCAGCGTAGGCGCTCCTTTTGCCCTTCCCGCCTCCTTAACCTACCTCCTGAATATAGGGACAGAAATGGGATTACGGGCATCTTATCTTTTTAATTTGTAAGCCTTCGGGCCTTATCTGCATTTAAGAACTTGTAATCCTCTCTTTCATGTTTTTCACTCTCCACGGACTGTATCCGAGAAGAATGTTTTTAATGAAAGAGGGACGTTTGAGAAAGGACGAAAGGCTTATCTGGTACCGCAGCCCCCGGCAACTCTGACTTGCCGTAGCCCGTGGAAACTTTGGCTTGCCGCAGCCCCCGACAACTCTAACTTGCCGCGGCCCCCGGCAACTCTGGCTTGCCGGGGCTTGGATGCTGGCGCAGCTTTCTTCCCTTCGCTGTTATTTTAGTTCTGAGAACGATTTAGCTAGTGCCGCGATAAGCTATTTTTGTAATATACACTATCTTAGGCAATCGAATGCACTGTTATTTCCTTTACTCGATTTCTTCCCTTGTATGTTTTTACCCTACGCTTTTAGGGAAACTTGCCGGTGCAGGCACCCTTGCCGCGAGCGCCGAGTGCGGAACTTCAGCAGCCTCTTTGGCAAGGGTCGCTACCGGCAAGCAACCTCGTCGCGGACTAGCCGCAGCTCACTTAAATTGTTGAGCGGACTCGAAACAAAGTAAGGGCGCGACCAGTCACGATTTGGTTCCTCCGCGCACAGGTTTTCCATACAAAGTACTATCGTTCGAGGAAGATAACTTGAAAATTTAAAACTGGTCGCTTAAACTTAGCAACTTAGCTTTTCTGTTGTCCATTTTCCGGCAAGGCAACAATTCCTCGAGCGACGCTTGTCGGCCCACACCATTCTTTCCTCCTTTCCCCCCGGTTAACTTGTGGGTGGAGGAACCTTCTCCTTGTTTGAGAAGAAAGAAGAGAAAAAGAAAGTTATGGAGCCCAATGGCTCATTATCGCTTACCGGGTGCGGGTGCTGCACAAGATGTTAGTAAACACATGCATATATGATTATGAAAGCATGTATTGAAAAATGTGCGCAACCATAGGCTTTATCGATGCATCGGTCTGCGCCCGCTTTGTCTGAAGGATTACATGCAACAGCGGCAAGACTTGTACAAAGGGTGGTTGCCGGAACGGGTTCCGCAATCAGCGCCTCATGGGTAAAACTTGCGAAGATGCTCTATGTTCCGGAGTTGCTCACGGAAAGCCATCTTCGGTCTCAAGGCGGACAGCGCGGGCCTAGTGACTCGTTTTACCCGATAAGGGCCTTCCCACTTCAAGGCCAACTTGTTGGAATTCTTGGCGGATTGAGCAGCGAAGAACAAGGTCGCCTTCCTCGAAGCTTCGGCATTAACTTTGCGGCTATGGTAGCGACGCAAAGCTTCTTGGTAACGAGCAGCTCGCATGGTGCTCGAAGACGATCTTCCTCGAGGAGCAGCGTCATCTTGTCGCAGCTGCTCTTGCTCAAGCTCATCATAGCGAGCACTCGAGGTGACCAGATATCTGAGTTCCGTGGGGAGAACCGCCTCTGCTCCGTAGACTAGAGCAAAGGGTGTCCGGCCAGTGGCTCGATTTGGCGTCGTCCTGATCGACCAAAGAACCACTGGCAGCTCCTCGATCCAGTTCCTTCCGCACTTGTGCAGCCTATCGAAAGTTCTGGTCTTGAGTCCTCGCAACACTTCAGCGTTTGCCCTCTCTGCTTGACCGTTGCTTCTCGGATGAGCAACGGAAGCATAGCAGATCTTGGCGCCAAGATCTTGGGCGTACTGCATGAAGGTGCGACTCGTGAACTGTGTGCCCTTGTCGGTGATGATCCGGTTAGGAATCCAAGCGGCAAACAATTGACTCAAGAACTTGACGGCCGATCGTCTGTCACCTTCCTCACTGGTTCCACTTCGGCCACTTTGTGAACTTGTCGATTGCGGCGTACAAGTATTCAAAGCCCCGACAGCTCGGGGAAGGGGCCGAGATATCGAGCCCCTGCATCGAGAAGGGCCAGGATAAAGGGATCGTCTGGAGAGCTTGAGCTAGCTGGTGTGTCATTTTGAATGGGCGGCATGCTTCACACTTGGTTACTTGTGCGGTTGCATCTGGAGGGCTTCGGCGAAGAAACCTTGCCGGAAAGCTTTGCGGCAAGGGTTCTTGCGCCAATGTGGTGACCACATATGCCTCCGTGTATCTCCGCCAACAGCTTTCATCCATCTTCCGGCAAATACACTTCAATTTCACTCCGTTGAGTCTTCTTCATGCATGGGATGTTGTCAACAAACTGGTACATACTTGACCGCCGGGCTACTTTTTCCGCTTCTTCTTGCTCTTGGGAAGTTCACCGTCAGAAGGAAATGGACGATCTCTTGTGCCCATGTTGGAGCCTGTGGCTCGACAACAAGGACTAAAGGCTCATCTATCACTGTGGGACCATTAGCTTCTACGGCAAGGACCCGTGGGTCCGCCGGAGCTTGATGATCCCCGCCAAGCTTGCCGGAGCTAAGCTTGTCGGGAGCGTTTGCTTCAACAATACAAACAACATGGTTTGTCGGAGCAGACTGCTCCTCAGTGATATTTGCGTTGGTTTTAGGGACCTTCTTGGCGGCGGCTTCGGGGAGCTCTGCCGGAAAGTAGTCACCGGAAACCAATTTCCTCTTTCTGCTCTGCCCTATTGATGGTGTCACGGTTGGCTGAGTCAGCTTGAGCACAAAAATCCCTGGTTCCACAGGTAACTTAAGTGCGGCACATTTGGAGAGGCCATCAGCTATATCATTTTGTGCTCTTGGAACGTGTTCCATTTGCAGGCCTTCAAAGTGCTCTTCCAGCTTCCTCACTTCATCAACGTACGCTTCCATCAACGGACTCTGGTAATCTTTATTTACTTGGCGGACGACAAGTTGTGAGACTCCCCTGACAATGAGCTTCTTAATCCCAAGGTCCACCGCAATCCTGAGTCCAGCAAGCAAGCCTTCATACTCTGCAGTATTATTTGTTGCTTGTTCCTTGGGAAAGTGCATCTGGACTATGTACTTGAGGTGCTCTCCGGTGGGTGCGATAAGCAGCACGCCGGCACCGGCGCCTTGTAGTGAGAAGGCACCGTCAAAGTACATCAGCCATTCTTTAATTGCCTCCTTGACGGGGATGCTCGTCTCTGGAATTTCTTCATCTTGCGTTGGCGTCCACTCTGCTATGAATTCTGCCAATGCCCTGCTCGATAGTTGAAGTGCTTTCGAACTTGAGACCAAAGCTTGACAGTTCCAGTGCCCACTCAACAATCCTGCCTGTTGCTTCTGGATTTTGCAATATCCTCTTCAGCGGAAAGCGAGTGACAACTGTTATCTCATGTGCTTGGAAGTAATGGCGCAACTTCCTCGAGGCCATGAGGAGGCCGAAAAGCAGCTTCTGCACACCAGAGTACCTCGATCTAGCCCCCTGCAGAAGGGAACTGACAAAGTAGACTGGGCGCTGCACCATCTTCTTTCGTATCTTGTCGCAACCCTGCGCTGAACCGCCCTTGTCGGGACCAGAACTTGACGGCGAAGCACCTTGCTTGTCGCCGGATGCGCCTGCCTCGGTTGCCAGCTCATCATCTGCCTCCCTCTCCGCTACTAACGCAGCACTAACCAATTGATTGGTCGCCGCTATATACAGCAGCAACTTTTCTTGTGGCTTAGGTGCGACAAGTATTGGAGCGGAGGACAGGTATCTCTTCAAGTCTGCAGCGCAGCCTCCGCTTCGGAGTCCATTTCATTGGACCTGCCTTTTTCAAAATCTTGAAAAGGGCAGGCACGTTCAGCAGATTTAGAGATGAACCTGCTGAGAGCAGCCACGCAACCGGCAAGCCTTCTGACATCCTTGACGCGCTTTGGTGCTTCGATCTGCTCAATGGCCTTGATCTTGTCGGGATTGGCTTCAATTCCCCGTTGAGATACAAAGAACCCGAGAAGCTTGCCGGAAGGGACTCCAAACACACACTTCTCGGGGTTGAGCTTGAGGTTGATCTTGCGCAGGTTTGCAAACGTCTCATCTAAATCTTGAACCAGAGTCGCTCTGTCCTTGCTTTTGACCACTATATCATCCATGTAGGCTTCTACATTTCTATGTATCTGAGGTCCAAAAGCATCATGGACTACCCTTGCAAAGGTTGAACCAGCATTCTTCAAACCGAAAGGCATCCGTATAAAGCAGTACGTGCCACATGGTGTGATGAACGCGGTTTTCTCTTCATCCTCTTCTGCCATGAAGATCTGATGATATCCTGAATATGCATCAAGAAATGAAAGCAGATCACATCCGGCCGTGGAGTCAACAATCTGGTCGATACGCGGCAAGGGAAATGGGTCTTTGGGACAAGCTTTATTAACATCTGTGAAGTCAATACAAAGTCTCCATTTCCCATTAGCCTTATGTACCACTACCGGATTGGCCAACCACGTGGGGTGGAGGACTCCTCTGACAAGCCCTGCTGCTTCCAATTTCTTGATTTCTTCTGCTATGAACTCTTGGCGCTCCACTGCCTGTTTCCTCACTTTTTGCTTGACGGGCCGCGCGTGAGGACAGACAGCTAGGTGATGCTCAATTACTTTCCTGGGAACACCGGGGATATCAGATGGTTGCCATGCAAACACATCGACATTCGCCCGCAGGAAAGCAACGAGCTCGCCTTCCTATTTGGGATCGAGCGTGGCACTGACGGTGAAGGTACCACCAGTGCCGTCCTCCTTGGCGGGCACCTTCTTGGTCTTTGGCGGAGCTACCGTCGTCTTGTTGCACTTGCCGGTGGAGCTCGATGGTGCGTCCTCGACGGTAGCGCAGCACTCCGAAGAGGTGCGCTTGCCGGAGTGGGCAACAGTCTACCGCGTACGGCAAGTCGCCTGGTTCCCCTGGCGCGTGCATATCGACAGTGGGCCCGGCGCGTTGGTCAGATTGACGGCGCGCTTCTCTTTGGCGCTCGATACGGGTTCGAGCGTCCTCTTCTTGCCATTCCCGAAGAACTTGGCGCTGGTCGCGACGAGCTCGCAGATCCGACGACGCGGTGGAGTCGCTGTCGAGGTGGATCCGGCGAGTCGGCGATCTTGGCCTTCGGGAAGGGGAGTGTACGGTGGGTGCACCCCCGCAAGTCTCTTCGCCATCGGCTCGCGCCTTGTCGCCTCGCCGCGGTTGCGAAGCGCTCGGTTGCCGCGGGACGTCGCCGTTGGCGAAGCCGATGAGACTTTGAATTGTGGCCCTCCACTCGTCGACCTTATCGGCCATCGGAGGGTAATCTAGTAGTAACTGGGCTCTCGCCAAGGCTTCCGCTGGTGTGGTTGGCAGCAAGGGCGTACGGAGCGAAGAACGGGATATGCTCGGACTCCTAACCAAGTTAGGAGGAGCAGCATCCCGCCCTAGGGACCGTACCCCACTCGTACCGGCATGCTGGGGTGCATGCGGGTCTCGAGGGCCTCGGGATCCTCCAGCCTGGCCTTTATCCAATGAGCGTATGGCGCCGCGGGTATCATGACGCTGTCTGTCCCGCGCCTCCTGCGAAGGACGCGATGCAGATTCGGACGCCGACGCCCGCGCCGCATTGTCCTTGGACCTGGCGGCATCGTGGGCTCCCTCGATGACGCCGGTCCCTCCGCCAGCGTTTCCCCCACCACCTGACGGCTCCGGTGGTGGTGGGGTTCGACGCGGACGGCTCAGCTGCTGCCGAATGCTTCTTCTTTGGTGCCATGTTGACAAAGACGTCGATGGAGTTACTCGTGCGACCGCCGAATCGGATTCACGCAGCCTCGACGCCCCCTACCTGGCGCGCCAAAGATGTTGGGGGGAAGAGCTGATCGTGCCCCACGAGCACCTACGGGACCTTGGTCCCTTTGTGGTTCGGAGGGGGGCGGAGATCGCGCAAAGAGCGGATTGAGGCGATGCACCGAGAGGGTTTTTACCCAGCTTCGGAGCTCTCCGGAGAGATGATACTCCTACTGCTGCTTTGTGGATTATCTTCTCTTCTTGCTAGGGAGCAACGCGGGCTACAAAACCTAGCCTGAATGTGATGAACTAATCTGGAGCTGGACCGAAACCAGCCGAACCTCCTTTATGTTGCCCTCGGGCCTCCTTTTATAGACACAAGGGGTTACCACATTTGGCAAGTAGACAAGGGTAAGGCAGTAAAAACTTAGGTAGGTACACCGCTTTGTACAGTGTACAGTAACCTATACCTAACTCTGACGGCAAGGGACAAGAGTCATCAATGCCCGTCGCGGTCGCCCGAACAGTGTAACAGGACCGTTAAGTGCGCCTCCGTCCGCCACGATGGTAGCTTGTCGCGCCGTCTGTCGCTACTCCCGCTGGCTGCACAGCCCGTCAACACGCGTGCTTGGGAGAGCCCGTGGTGACACGTTGGCGGGTGAGCTGGAGCGAGATGAAGAGGTCGCCCGCCCGGCAAGTGCCTTGCATGGCGGGAACCTTGTCGCGCTTGGGGGTTCAGCGCCCGCCAAGCCTTCCCGGCAAGCTCCTCTTGCCGGGGCCTTGTTTCCTTCGCGCCTCGAGTGGCCTTCCAGGCAAGCTCCTCTTGCCGGGGTCTTGACTGCTTTGTTCTTGAATGGCTCCAAAGGAGCCGCCGAGGACCTTGGCGGCCATCAAGTCGGCCCGGCCGTGGGGCGCTGCAACTGTCCGTGCATGAGTTCGGGGTACTCGGGTACCCCTACTCTAGTACACCGACACACGGCCGTACCTGTGCTAACCTCCGGGGATGGAGATCACTGTCAGACGACTCCCCAATAACTCCCTTGGAGTTCTTCTTAGAAGCAAACTTCCTAAAGATATTCATCCTTTTCCTATGAAAAAAAATTCTGAAATTTTTAGTCCATAAATTTTTCCAACAAAACTTCACAAAATTGGTAGCAACTACTCATAGGGGTACATAGAGGCCATAGCAAGCATTCAAACCACTTAGAACTGTAAGAAATCAACATGCAAGCTCATCTACAGTAGCACCAAGAGTATCTAATTATTCAAAATATAAACCACGAAAACAAAAACTAATTGAACAAACGGTGGAGTCACATACCAGGCAACAATCCCCCAAAACAGTTTCGGAAATGGAGCTTCGAGCAAAGAGATCGAAATCCGCGGGTTTGAGAGCAAGAACACGAGAGAGAGAGAGAGAGAGAGAGAGAGAGAGAGAGAGAGAGAGAGAGAGAGAGTAATGGAATTTTTTTCTGGAGGTAAGTGATGATATGGTGTGAAGGGATAAGTGAGTGGGCCCACGTGGGGACCACAACCCACTAGGGCATGCCTGGGGGTCCTGTCGCACCCAGGTGGGCTGTGCCCACCTGGTGCACCTCCCTCTGATATTATTTGCACCAGGAATTCTCAAATATTTAGAAAAAAATCATATTAAATTTTCAGAGCATTTTGAGAACTTTTATTTTTGGGTCATTTTTTTATTGCGTGGAAAATTCAGAAAACAGACAAAACATGGCATTTTATTTTATTTAACTAATAAAAACATAGAACAAAAGGTAGGGATAGAGGGTAGTGCTTACTAAATTCATCAGCTTCATACCTCTCAAAAATGATCCATTAATAAGGTTGATCAGGTCTTATTAACAATCATTTTCGATTAGCATGAAACTGAAGAACTTTTGTAAATCACTAAGTTACCTCAACGGGGATGTGAATATCCCCAACAATAAGCATTTCATATTTCATTTTGGCAGTAGGTAGAGGTAGTTGCAAACTTCCAATAGTGATTGTCGGAGATTTTTCAATAACATTAATAACATTCACTTGGAATTGTTTCTTTGGAAAGTGCACCGTATGCTAATTACCATTGATATGAAAAGTGACCTTGCTTTTATTGCAATCAATAACAGCCCCTGCAGTATCAAGAAGGGTCTACCAAGCATAATCGACATGTTTTCCTCCTTGGGCATCTCAAGTATAACAAAGTCAATCAAAATAGTAACATTAGCAACAACAACGGGCACATCCTCACAAATACCGATAGGTATGGCAGTTGATTTGTCAACCATTTGCAAAGATATTTCAGTAGGTGTGAGCTTATTCAAATCAAGTCTTTTATATAAAGAGAAAGGCATAACACTAACACCAGCTCCTAAATCACATAAAGCAGTTTTCACATAATTCTTTTTGAAAGAGCAAGGTATAGTTGGTATCCCCGGATCTCCAAGTTTTTACGTACTCCATCTTTAAAAGTATAATTAGCAAGCATAGTGGAGATTTCAGCTTCCAGTATTTTTCTCTTACTGGTGATGATGTCTTTCATATACTTTGCATAAGGAGGCATTTTAAGGATATCAGTGAAGCAAGTACGCAAAAAAGACTGGCCTCAACGTTTCAGCAAAGCATTCAAATTCTTCATCATCTTTCTTTTTAGTTGACTTGGGTGGAAAAGGCATAGGTTTTTGAACCCACGGTTCTGTTTCTTTACCGTGTTTTCTAGCAATAAAGTCTCTTCTGTTATATCGTGTATTCTTAGGTTGTCGGTTATCAAGATCAACTGGTGGTTCTATTTCAACATCATTATCTGGTTCTTTTTCATTTTTTGGTTGAGTATCTTCATGAACATAAGCATTATCTTTTTCATTATCACTAGGTGAATGTTCATTACCAGATTGAGTTTCAACATCAGAGATAGAAACACCATTATCATTATCAGGAGGTTTCTCTATTTCAGGTTCACTAGAAGCATGGAAGGTCCTATCATTTTTATTTTCCTTCTTCTTTTTAGAAGAACTAGGTGCAGTGGTGTTGTTCATTTGTGAATCCTGTTCAATTCTTTTTGGGTGTCCCTCTGGATAAAGTGGTTCCTGAGTCATTTTACCTCCTCTAATTGCAACCTTAACAACAAAGTCATGTATATTATTATTCATTTCATCAAGCAACTCTCTTTGAGATTTAGCAACTTGTTCTAACTAGGTTTGAACCATAGAAGCATGTTTTCCAACACCTCTAACATCATTTGAGATCCTAAATAACAAGTCACTCAAGCGAGCAAGCATATCAGAATTGTATTTCAGTTGTTTCATAACATTTGCATTGAAGTGATCTTTTTTTCTAATGTACTTTTCGAACTCATAAAGGCATTGGCTAGGGTGCATATTGTGAGGATTGTCATTATCATTGAACTTCATTAGATAATTTACCTCTACCACCTTTGGTGGTGGTGGTGTATTAAGCCCATGTATTTCTTCAATAGGAGGTAAATTTTTAACATCCTCAGCTTTATTACCTTTTTCCTTCATATATTTCTTTGCCTCTTGCATATCTTCAGGACTAAGATATTATACCGCTCTTCTTCGGAGTGGGTTTAGGAGGTTGTTCAGGAATAGTCCAATCATCATAATTTTTCAATATGTTATTCAATAATTCTTCAGCTTGTCCAACAGTTCGTTCCCTGAAAACACAACCAGCACAACTATCTAGGAAGTCCCTAGAAGCATCCGTTAGTCCATTATAGAAGATATCAAGTATTTCATTTTTCTTAAGAGGATGATCAGGCAAAGCATTAAGTAATTGGTAAAGCCTCCCCCAAGCTTGTGGGAGACTCTCTTCTTCAGTTTGCACAAAGTTAAATATTTCCTGTAAAGCAGCTTGTTTCTTATGAGCAGGAAAATATTCTTTTAGAGAAGTAATAAATCATATCCTGGGGACTACGCACACAACCAGGAGCAAGAGTATTGTACCAAGCTTTAGCATCCCCCTTTAATGAGAACGGAAATAATTTTGGAATAAAATAATAAAAAGTCTTCTCATCATGAGTAAAAAGGGTGGCTATGTCATTCAACTAGGCTCCTAGTTCCCTAGGCTCCTAGGCTCCCTCTAGGCGACCCCAAGGTGACCACCGCTGGTGGCCACTCCGGCCCCGGCAGCCACCCTTCCTTCCGCCGGTAGCCACTCCGGCGCCGGTGGCCACTGCTCCCCTGTTTTTGTCAGCCCGAGGGTGGCAGCCACCAACCTTTCTCCGGTTACTTTGCGGGAAGCGTTGCTGCTAGGATGACCATGGATCCTCCTTCACTCAACTTTGCTCGAGGTAAAGATTTCCAACTGCCCATGAGGCAAAAGTTTGGTCACCCAATTGTGTTTTCACATGGTTTTCGTCAACGTGAGTTCACTTTGGTGGTTTCCTTCTGCCGTGCTCGTTTTCGGTTGGATTGTCACACGGTTAGTATCACGTTGCAATCATGTTTTGGTGGCTATCCTCAAGGTTTCCGCGTGCTTCACCTCAAGGACAGAATGTTCAAGTTCTCTGTTGCCTCAAAAGCTGTGGGTTTTGAGGTCTATAATCAGGGCCGGGTAGTTGAGAAGGATTTTGAGTTAGTTTTCAATCTTTGGGGATTTGGAGGACCTAATTGGCTACGTGAAGAACAACTTTACTTGCGTGAGGAAGAAGCTTCTTGGATGAGAGTTGTCAATGGATCGCGACCGCGATCTGTCGCCGGAAGAGTCTCCGGCGATCAACCCCGGCAGTCAGTTTTTTGCTCGCTTAGCGGATATTCCGACCACTAGCAATAATGTGGTCACAGACTTTAATGTGCCCTTAATGCCCAATATTACCCCCTCAGGAGAGGATCACGCAGCGACTACTGCAGGAGGGAATCGGGGTCCTTCAAATAACTCGTTTCAATGCTATGCGTGTGGCAAGATGGGCCACTTTGCTCGGGAGTGTCGCGACACTCGCCTTCCTGGGCTCTACCCTTCTCTCAGGTTTGCTACTTTCCCCAGCCCACCCAATGAGGCCTGGGACTTGGATGTGGTCTAGGATTGGTTCAAGTCCATTGGCCCGGCCCGCGACCCTTCGCGCGTTTCCTCTTTTCGCGAGCTATGTATGGGATCTTTTCATAATTTTCAGCCTCATCCTACTCTTGCCTCCTCAACTTCTACGCTCTGCTCCTCTGTTTCACCACTTTGCCCAAACTCCGCTCCCATCACCTTGAGCTTGACTGCACCAACGAGTGTTCGTTCTGCGGCTCCGATGGCCCACATCCCAATTGACCCGCGTCCTTTCGTGCCCCATGGTTTCGACATTCAGCAGGTCCCTGACCGCAATGGGGTAGCTAGGGTGGTGCTTCCGCAGCGTCCTTGTCGCCATGAAGATTGGGCGATTGCGACCATCCATCCCCTCCCTGTCGATGCTCCATTCCCCAATGTAAGAGATGTTCTTGAGGAGTTTATTGTTGAACATAGGCAGTTGGGGTTAAGGGGCATTCAGCGCTGCCCATTCGGAGAGGCCTATGTTCGGCTCACAAGGGTTAGGGACAGGGATAAGTTGGTGCTAGATAGTCCTCATGAGTTTGGTGATGTGTTCATTACTTTTGTGAAGCACGATGAGGGCAGAAATCACAGGAGGGTTCATTTCAATAGAACTGTTTCGCTGCTTCTGATGGGAGTTCCGTTTGATTTCCGTAACACTGAAGATTTGGCTTGTGTTGTCAGTAAGTTCGGCCGCATGATATCCTGGGACAAGGAGGATGATCACATGGGGCGTATTGTAGTCAAAGCTAGAGTTATGAACCTAGATATCATTCCTAAAAGTATGCATTGGTCTGAAGGAGATGAATTTGAGGAGGATGGTTGGTCTTCCTCCATTGAAGTGCTGGCAAGTGAGCTCCTTGGTGGAGGTCCTGCAGATGAGGATCCAATTCCTCCTGCCAATGTGGACCCACACCCTCTCCCTGAAGATGCTGAGCCTGCTCAGGGTTTTCATGATGATGCTGCCAACAATAATGATATGGATTCTCAGGTTGCAGAGAATTGGGATAACTGGGAAGAGATTCAACAGAATCAACAGAATGCTGACCTTGAGGATCTTTTGGATGCTGTGCAGCAGGAAGAAATGGCCTGGGCAGATGGAGAAGAACTGCATCCTGCACCAAGTAACAGCAGTTTATCCTCAGACATGTCTTTCTCTGAGGGAGACAACACAAATATGCTTATGGCCTCTGTTGCAGTGGAGGCTATCCCTCCAAGGGAGGTAGTGCCTGCTATTATTCCTCCCCCTGCCATGGTGATTGCTAATGGGCTGCAGAACATAATTCAAGCCTATTAGTCAGATGATGAGGAACCTCCTTTATTGCAAGAGAACATCCAGGATGCTGCTTTGGTTGATGATGTTTTGCATGATCAAGTACATCTTGTTGCAGAGCAACTGCAACATGTTGCTTCCAATAGTCATGGAGCAGATGCCATTGCTGATGTTTCTGCATCTCTTCATATGGATCCTACCCCACACGTGCTGCTGGAAGTTGCATTGGAGCCTGCCTTGGTTCCTGATCCACCTTTAGATGCTGTGTCAACTGATGGGCAAGTTAAACCTTCACTTGCTAGTGGACCTGCAATTGCAGTCCTGGCCTGCAGTCCTGAACATGTTAATACTGCTAGGGGAAGCTTGCAGCCACTGGAGAACATTGAGGATCTTCAGTCAGGGTTACAAGGTAATTGGGTTACTCGAATAAATCAACACTTTAGCATGTCTCCTTCTCTTCTTGGTTTGAAAATAATTCAGATGGCTGCTGCTGCTAATAATGATCATTCTGTTTCTGAAGAAGGCATGCTACTATGGAAACACCACTTTAAGGACCAATCCTTGGAAAACAGGAGCTCTTTCTCTACCAACATTCCTGTAAGTTGGTTTAACTTTATTGTTCACCTGCTTCTGTCCCCTGATAAGTTTGTCTGGACTGTTACTATGTTAAAATCTGGAATGTGGGAACTGTTCACTGCTGTGGAAAATATGGATCAAGCCTTTCTGTTTCATATACCTGACAAGTGTCCTACCTCTCATGCACCTATTTGTCAGGTCATGGAGGACGAGGTCAAGGACAAAGAAAATATTGGTCTGGCTGCCAATATGCAAGATGTGGAGTCCCAGGCCCTGTTGCAACCTTTTGGTCCAGATAACTTGAGGAAGAGAAGAAGTGGAAAGACTCCACTAGTGGAAACAGAGGTAAGGAGAAGTGATAGAATTAAGAAAGACAATGCTGGTTACAAGAGAAACTCCTGCTCTAATAATAATTGTCTACCCTGCAATGCTGTCCCTCCCATCATACAAAAATCAGTTGTTAAAAACCTCACTGCCTCTTTCTGTAAGGTTGCTGAAGGGGAGCTGGAGGACAAGCTGGCCAAGAAGCCCAAGAGAAGGCAAGAGGATGTTTTGGACAAGGTGCCCTTGGCCAATGGAGAAGGACATACCTCCAACTCATCTTAATGTTTATGTCCCTTACTTGGAGTACTGTGTGGAGGGTGTGTGTCTGTGGTTCCCCACCTAGTTTGATGCTATTTTTGATCGATGTAAGACTTGGATATTGGCACTTTATGAACTCTGTATGTCTGGTGATGTACTATCCTATTACTGCTTCTTTGCTGTATGAGTGGCTGCTCTACTGGATATGTGTTGTGCAGTGGATCAGGGTTTTGTGCAATTTTCCTTCATGTGTGGAAGATCAAGTGCTGGGACTTGACCTCTGGTACAAAATAATTATGTGTTTCCATGAATAACACAAACATAAGCTGTAATATTCTCAATTGGAACATTAGAGGAATAAATTCTGAGGACAAATGGTTGGCCTTAAGGCAGAAAATTGATGAGAGTGACAGCAACATTTTGTGTCTTCAAGAAACCAAGAGAGAGACTTTTGACACAGCTTACTTAAATTTTTTTTGCCCTTCCAGACTTAATAAATTTTCCTACCTGCCCTCTGTTGGAGCTTCTGGGGGTCTCCTTGTGGCTTGGAATGGCTCTCAGTTCTCTGGAGAAGTCATTGCACAAAATAGGTTTTCTCTTTCATTACAATTTACCAGTCTGCTCTCCAATCAGTCTTGGATTATTTATAATATTTATGGGACATGTGATCCACAAGACAAAATTGAATTTATTAACTGGTTCCTGAATATTCACATGCCTGATGATGTTGACTGGATTCTAATGGGAGATTTCAACCTTATGAGGGCACCATCAGATAGGAACAGACCTAGGGGAGATGTCAATGATATGCTTATGTTTAATGAGGCTATCAGTAATCAAGGTTTAATTGAATTACCTTTGCATGGCAGAAAGTTTAGTTGGAGTAACATGCAGCATGATCCTCTGTTGGTAAAACTTGATTGGTTTTCACTTCTGCTTCTTGGATGACTACTTTTCCAAACACAATTGTGCTACCTCTTGCAAAGCCTATTTCAGATCATCTTCCCTGTGTAATAAAAGTTGGTACTTCTATCCCAAAGGCAAAAGTGTTCAGGTTTGAAAACTACTGGCTCCAACATTCAGACTTTAAGCAGGTAGTTGCCAATGCTTTGAATATTCCAGTTGGCAATCTTGATGCTGTCAAAACCTTGAATGCTAAGTTTAAAAACTTAAGAAGAGCTTTGAAGCTGTGGGCCAAAATCTTGTCTTGTCTGAAAAATCAAATTGC
This sequence comes from Aegilops longissima, assembly GCA_021605205.1. Lineage (NCBI taxonomy): Eukaryota > Viridiplantae > Streptophyta > Magnoliopsida > Poales > Poaceae > Aegilops > Aegilops longissima. The sequence continues at coordinate 476,761,978 of CM038682.1, forward strand.
AAAGCTGAATGAGTTCATATTCCTGTGGGATCTCTTTGTAGAATTTAGAGAGTTGGACATTCATGAATGGAATTGCAGGGCTATTCTTAAAGAACATCTGCTTATTCTATTGAGGAATCAAAAGATTTATTGGAAGCAAAGAGGGAAAATCAAGGGGGTGAAGTTTGGAGATGAGAACACAAAGTTTTTTCACACTAAAGCTTCAATTAATTACATGCATAATCATATTGATGTACTCCAAAATGATGACCAAGTTGAGATATCTGATCATGCTGGGAAAGCTGCAATTCTATTGGACACTTACAAAAAAAGAATGGGCACATCTCAAAAAACCTCAATGCATTTTGATCTGGCTTCCTTGTTTGGGCAGAGACAACATACAAATATCTTTGATAAACTTGAATTGCCTTTTACTGAAGAGGAAATTGATGCTGTGGTAAAAAATCTTCCCACACACAAATCACCAGGCCCTGATGGTTTTAACAATGAATTTCTCAAGTCTTGCTGGGACATTATTAAGGGAGATGTGCTCAAATTCATATATGATTTTCATGCAGGGCAAATTTCTATTGAGAGCTTAAATACTTCATACATTACCCTCATTCCAAAGGGGAGTACTCCCTTGACAACAAATGATTTTAGACCAATCTCATTACTAAACAGCTGTCTGAAGATTGTCACTAAGCTGCTGGCAAACAGGTTGCAGAAAGTGATTCTCAAGTTGGTTCATATCAACCAATATGGTTTTCTTAAAGAAAGATCTATTCATGATTGTTTGGGTTGGGCATATGAATATCTACACCAGTGTCATAAGTCTAAAGATGAGATTATTGTACTTAAACTGGACTTTGAAAAGGCTTTTGACACAATTGAGCACCAAGCAATGTTGGATATTTTAAAGGCCAAAGGTTTTGGGGACAGATGGATTTCATGGATCAAAATGCTCTTCACTTCTGCTTCATCTGCTATCTTGCTAAATGGTGTCCCTGGAAAAAAAAATTATTGTCTTAGAGGTGGCAGGCAGGGGGACCCTCTATCCCCTCTCCTGTTTGTGCTTGCTGCAGATCTTCTTTAGTCAGTTCTCAACAAGGCAATGCACATGGGATTGTTATCTGCTCCCTTACAAGTGGAGTCATGCCCTGATTTTCCAATTGTCCAGTATGCTGATGACACCCTGGGTATTCTACAAGCAGATGCCAAGCAACTACATTGCCTTAAATCCCTCCTCAGTACTTTTGCAGATGCCACTGGACTTAAAGTAAACTACAATAAATCCAGTATGATTCCAATAAATGTGTCAGAAGAGAAGATGGAGATTTTGATAAATACTTTTCATTGCAAGAAGGAATCTTTTCCAATCAAATATTTGGGAGCACCCTTAGGCCTTCATAAACCCACTGTTGAGCAATGTTTTCCTCTTGTCACAAGGCGCAAAAGAAGCTTCGGTTTGTCCTCCTTTATGACAATGGTCGGAAGATTGCTGTTGGTGAAATCTGTCCTCAATTCTTTGTTGATCTATCTCATGGGATGCCTTGATGTGCCTTTCACCATCAAAACCCAAGCCATAAAGTATTTGAGACACTGCCTGTGGAGAGGCCGAGATCTGGAGGACCACAGACCTGCCATGGTGGCATGGAGCACTGTGTGTAGACCCAAAAATCAAGGAGGTTTGGATGTCATGGATATCTTTATTCAGAATAAGGCCCTGCTACTTAAGAATCTGCACAAGTTTTATAACAGACACAATACCCCCTGGGTCAGCTTGATCTGGGAATCATATTACAACAATGATACACTGCCTGGTAATCACTGGATTGGATCTTTTTGGTGGAAGGCAAACCTTAAGCTTATTGATAACTATAAGTCCTTGGCCAGATGCAACATAGGTGATGGCAAGAGTGCCTTCTTTTGGACTGATTTGTGACACTCTGCTTGTTTGCAAGACATGTTCCCTCATTTATTCTCTTTTGTGAAGAACAAGGATGCTACAGTCCACACCATTCTCCAAGCAGAATTCTTAGAGGATCTATTCCATCTACCCCTGACCGTGCAAGCTTTCCAGGAATTTGAGGCTATGGAGGACATTTGTATTGATTTAAGGTCTTCTGATACACTAGATTGCACTGACACTTGGAGTTACATTTGGGGAAATGAACACTTCTCAGTTGCTAAGGCCTATAAAGTTATGATGGGAGTTAAAATCGTGCCACAATAGTTCAACTGGATCTGGAATAGCTCTTGTTAGCCAAAGCACAAGGTGTTTTTTTGGAGATTGCTCCATGACAGGCTCAATACTAGAAATCTTTTGAGAAGGAAAAGTTTTCATTTGGCCAACTACACATGTGCTGTCAACAATTGTCCACAGAAGAAACTCTTCAGCATCTTTTCTAGACCTGTCCTTTTGCAGCTCAATGTTGGGACTTGATCTGCCCTTCACGACAGGCAAATGTTTCAATTCTGGAAGCTTTTCTTGATCTCAAACTGAAGCTACATGTACCTTTTTTCTTGGAAATAATCATACTTGCTTCTTGGGCTATCTGGATCTCAAGGAACAATTTGATCTTCCAAGCAGTTCAACCTACCATCCAGAGGTGGAAAGCTATTTTCCTGGAGGAGCTCAATCTTCTAAGATTTAGAATTAAGAAGAGTTATGCTGGAGACTACTGTTCTTGGCTTGACAATCTTGGGCTGTAATTCTAGACTCTAGTTTTTCCTCCCTAGTTTTTTCTCTTTTCTTTCTTATTTTTTGCTCCTCTCGCTTTTCTCAAGCATTTTGTACAGTGGAACCTTTTTGTTTTTGTCTTAATTAACAAAAATTGCAGTGGGGTTTTGCCCTACTGTGTACAGTCAAAAAAATGTCATTCAACTTAGTAAGATGTGCCACAACAGTTTCAGTTTCATAACCATGGAAAGGATCAGAATCAACCAAAGTAATTAACTCTGGGCCGATAGCGAATTCATAATCCTTATCATCAATAAAGATAGGTGAGGTAGAAAACTTAGGATCATATTGCATTCTAGCATTCAGAGATTTTTCTTTATACTTGCATAAAAATTTCTCTAGATCATCTCTATCCTTACAAGCAAGAATATCTCTAGTTGTCTCCTCATTCATAACATGACCTTCCGGTACCTTAGGCAATTCATATCTAGGAAGGCTAGTTCTAGCAGATGTTTCAGGAGTATCAGTTTCAAGCTCCTCATCAGATTTAACAACATCATGTTGTATTACTCTAGCAATTTGTTCATCAAGAAATTCACCCAGTGGCACATCATTATCATCAAGCTTGGTACTAGCATCATCATAAGCATCATTCATAGTAGAAGTAGCATCATCAATAACTTGCGACATATCAGGATTTATAGCATGTGGTGGTGTTGCAAGTTTACTTATAACAGAAGGTGAATCTAAAGCAGAACTGGATGGCATGTAACATCCCAAATTTTCAATTTGGAATGTTATACATAGGTCATCATATGCATATCATATTTTATTTGCATTTTGGTTTATCCTAGAAATTCTAAGCAACTCAAGGACCCACGGAGAGAGTTGGGGATTTCATTTATTTTCATATTTGAATTTTTTCTCAAATATTGAAAAGAGGATCATTTTGGTTTTAATTATTTTTTTCTCCAAAATATCCCCAATACTAAAAATAAAGGAGAGGAGGTAATATGAATTCTCCAAAATAAAACAAATATTGGAGGAAAAATGTTAAAAACAAATAATTATTTTATTTGGATTTTATTTGTTATTTTATTTGAATTAGAAAAATATGCATTTTTCAAAATTGCATTTTAGGCCAAGAAAGTGTTCTCTTTGTTCTGAATATTTAATTTAGACGGAGAAAATTGTTTTTGACAATTTTAGAATTTTTTTATACTTATTTAGGATTTTTTCTTTTTCGGCGGATTTTTTTTTAAAAAGAGGCTTCCGAACCAAAGTCGGCCGCAGCCCAGCCGGCTCGCTCGCGCCACTGCCTCAAACTACGGTGAATACTACGATCATAACCGGGAGTAATCCCGACTATTGTCACTCCGGGGTTGCCGAATCATAACACGTAGTAGGTGACTATAACTTGCAAGATCAGATCTAGAACATGGATATAATTGCGATAATAATAAATGGTTCAGATCTGAAATCATGGCACCCGTGCCCAAAGTGACAAGAATTAAGCATGGAAAAGTCATAGCAACATCAATCTCAGAACATAGTGGATACTAGGGATCAATCCCTAACAAAACTAACTCGATTACATGATGAATCTCATCCAACTCCTCACCGACCAGTGAGTCTACGAAGGAATTACTCACTCCCGGTGGGGAGCATCATGGTATTCGTGATGGACAAGGGTTGGTGATGACGAAGAACGAAGATCCCCCTCTCCGGAGCCCCAAACGGACTCCAAATCTAGCCTCCCGATGAAGAACATGAGGTGACGACGGCTCCGTCTCGTGGATCGCGATAATTCTTTCTCCCTAATTTTTTTCTGGAAAAATAGGATTTTATAGCGTCAATTTCAGGGTCTGCGGGGCCACTAGGTGGGGACAACCCACCTGGGCGCGCCTGGGAGGGCAGGCGTGCGCTGGTGGGTTGTGCCAACCCAGGTGCACCCCTCCGGTGGATCTTGGCTCCAGAAATTCTCTTTTATTGTATAAAAAATCCTCGCAAAGTTCCGTTCTATTCTAAGAACTTTTATTTCTGCACAAAAACAACACCATGGTAGTTCTGCTGAAAACAATGTCAGTTCAGGGTTAGTTTCATTCAAATTATGCAAATTAGAGTCCAAAACAAGAGGAAACACATTAGGAAAAGTACATACGTTGGAGACGTATCAGTCCCCCACGCGAATCGAGGTTCATGACATGTAGTATATATATGTTCCCCCTCCCCTCTTCGACGCATAATATATACTCCTATGTACCATAACACACCCCGAAAATAATCCTTCTTGTTCATCAAATTACCTTTCTCGTTGTGTCATATATTAGATGGACGACGACCTCACGGGCCCATGGAGGGAAGAGTCGTAGGCGAATGAGCGGCAATCATTGTTTGCACGTGGCCCAATGTCTTAGTGATGTTTTTAATACCCAATATGCACAACTTCTTTGCAGCTCCTGCCTCGGAAACCGAAAAGTCCCCACACAGAGCGAGATTGATTCATGACGTGTGTGTAGTATATATGTGCTGTCCCGGCCCCCTCCTCCCCTCTTCGACGCGTACTATATACTACTACTACAACACAACCCAAAAAGAAACCTCCTTGCTGGGTCAAAGTGATGGAGGACAACCTCGCGGGCCCATGGATGGAAGCATCGCACGCGAGTGAGTGTCCTTCTCCTATATGACGCGTAGTATTGCCCCCGGCCACCCTCTTCAACGTGTACTATATATATACTCCTACCGTACGTATAACAAAAACCAAAAAATGACCATGCTTGTTGGTCAAATTAACCTCTCTCATCGCATGTCATAGTGTTGGGCGGCGACCTCACGGGCCCACACGAGTGAGTGTCCTAGGAGCACCACGTGCATGTGGCCCAAAGATGCATGTCAAACTTTTTCCGCAGCGAACATGCGACCAAAGGAGTTTAGTGTTGAAAATTGAAAAAAAAGATAACATCTATGCGTTTTTTATACATTGATTGATTTCCCAGGGATTTAAATGTGCAAAAATCAAATTTCATCTACATGAGACCCGTGATAGTGCACGAAAATGGATTGCAAAATCATATGTGTACGTGTCCCTGGGTGCATGTTTAGTCCACATGCAAGAAATTTCTAACATCTAGAATCTTGATTTCAAAATCCAAATAAATCCAAAAATAAGTTCAAATTCATGAAACTTATCGTGGTGTCATATGGACACCAATAGACTGATTTTTTTTTTCAAATTTGAGAGAAGTTTTGATATAATCTTCTTACATACAGGAAATTACAAATAACTATCAACCAATATCACAAATGAACACTTTATTCGAAACGTGCGCTTTAGACCAACAATGTAAGTGCAGTGCTTTGTTAATCAATAAAGCGGCATAATTAATCATCAAAAAGAAAAATCAATATAATATGTGCTGCACATGTGTCCCATGTTCCGTACGAGCATGTGTGAGTTGACAATACACATGCTAGCAGGCAGACCGGGAGGCCGAGGCATGCGGGTGTTTTCTACGCAGTCACCGTGGGGCGTGCTAGTAGCTATGTGAAATGACGGTAGGCGTGCCAGCAGTCCAGTGTGCAGGCTCACCGGGAGTCGAGCCAGCCCTTTGATCGTCGGCCACCTCGCTCCCAGTGCTCCATATTAATGGCGTGCCCAATCCGCGGCTGCACACCCCGTCCACAGTTGTCACCGCTGCATGGAGTGTATTAGGATTTTTCCGAAGTGCACCATCGGTGGGAGTGGCGATGTCGGGGCTGGTGAAGCACCTGCGCAACACATGAAGCTGGGCGTAGAGGTTGCTGTCGCCACCGACGAGGTCTCGCGCGGGTAGAAGCATGACCTTGACTTCGTGACCGTCGTCGTGCTTCCCCAGCCGGAGCCGAAGGTCCACACCTACTCCGGTGATGACTCCGACTCCGACGGAAAACCGGTTAGTCCCCCCGCCCCCCTTGTTGGGAACAGAAACCGTTCGTTATGTTTACCCAATGCATGAAATAAGACTAAGATTCGTTAGATCCATGTAGTGTATTGATTGTTTGAGTGGTACCTATGGTTAGTGATTAATTGTTTGTTCTGTACAAAAGATTTTTTTGCTAATAATCTGACTAGGGTTAGCATGCGTGCTAATAATTCATAGCCAGATCTTGGGAATTGATTTTGATTGTCCTACATATATGTTTATGCCCTTTTTTTTCAGATCTCGAGAATTGATTTTGAATGTCCTACATGTATGTTTCTCCCTTTTTTCCTTCCAGATTGCTATGTACACAGACGAGGCTCCGGCTAGCGGCGCCATCAGCAGTAGATCAAGCGGCCACACCCCTGGATCCGAGGAACCCGTAGAATATCGGGCAGACCGCATCAGCGATCTCTTGGACGCCATCCTTGGGGAGATCATCTTCCTTCTCCCCACCAAGGATGGAAGCCGCACACAGGTCCTCGCATCTCGACGGCGCACTCTGTGGCGCACCACACCTCTTAATCTCGACCACCGCCGGCTATCTGTCTATCATGATTTCGAACTCCACGGAGGCATATTCTGCTCCCGCCAGGGCTCTGTTCAACGCCTATGCATCCCAGCATGCTGCCTACTGCACATACCCTTCATGTTGAACGCCTGTCTGACATTCCGTCAATTCACAAAACTCCTACATCTTGAGTTCTACCATTACTATGAAAATAGCTGTCCACCAAGCGTTGTAGTTGTGCCCTCACCACCAGTGTCCATCTCATGGTTTTCCTCCTCTCTCCACACCACCACCCTGGCCCAATGTCATCTACCAGACAATCTAGTACAAATGCTTCGACTCCCACTGCTAAAAAAACCCGCGCTTGTGGTGGTCGATCTGTCAGAGGCCTCACTGCACAGCATCATCCACTCCTACTACCCTGCCCTGGAGCACTTGCTGCTTGTTTTTGGAAAAGAAATTTGTATCCGTTGTGTCCAAATAAAGCGGCCTCACCTTGTAAGCATTGGAATCTGCTTTAAAGGAGAGGAGCTCATCATCAAAGACTCCACTTCACTCCAAAGGCTGCTCCTTGATTATCGTTATGCACCTTCGCAAATAACTGTGGTCTCTGGTCCTAAACTGGAGACCTCAGGTGTAACTCCTGATCCGTTTGAAGGTTACAAGATGGTGGTTGGCTCCTCACGTATTCAGGTACTCTATATTATCATCAACACTTTTGTAATCATAAGCTGCATTTTTCATTTGTGTGGGTAAGTTTTATATCACCAACACTTTTGTAATCATAAGCTGCATTTTTCATTTGATCGCATAATCTTTATATAATCGTGGAGTACGCTTTTGGTACTAATACTATGTTCTATGCTCAATGAAGAGTTTGTCCATGGGTACCCATTCCATGGTGCTGGATTCTGTCAAGACCTTAAATATCAGTACATGGTGTTTTGATCTGAACATGGTTATCGGCTTGCTGCGATGCTTTCCATGTCTGTAGAATTTGTATATACAGGTGATGATATCAAGAACATTGATATAGTTTACTAGAACTAACCATTCAACTGTACTATTTTTTTAGACATTAACTATTTTCTGGTCCATTTGACTGTGACTGCTCAAAACTTTGGTTGAGTTAGTTGTTATTGTCCTGTTCAATCTGGATTTTGTGTAAAACTAATGAACAATTAATCATCGTGCTTTTGTACCTTCTGTAAGCTGGGGTTAGATATTGCTGCCCTTTTGAACTTGGCTTTGACCCATATTTTTTTTCATACAAACCGGAGCTTCTATCAAGAAGCCTCATGGTTTCGAGAGCGAACTTGGTCAAATGATCTGCTCGCGAAACGACATTTGTTGTATCTTTCCGCCTTGATTTATTTTACAGAGGCAACATGTAACGCCCCGGATTCGATGTGCCAGGTGTCTGCCAGTTATTCACCGTCGTTGCCATGTCATTTGCTTGCGTGTTGCACTTTGCCACGTCATCATCTGCATTTCATATCATGTTCTCATGTGCATCTCATTTTGCATACGTGTTCGTCTCATGCATCCGAGCATTTTCCCCGTTGTCCGTTTTGCAATCCGGCGCTCCTATGTCATCCGGCGTTCCCCTTTTGCCTCTCGTTGTGAGCGGGTGTTAAACATTCTCGGAATGGACCGAGGTTTGCCAAGCGGCCTTGGTATAGCACCGGTAGACCGCCTGTCAAGTTTCGTGCCATTTGGAGTCCGTTTGACACTCCAACGGTTAACCGGGTAACCGTAAAGCCCCTTCTCTTTGCATCCCAACACCCTATCAAAGTGGCCCAAAACCCATCTAATTCCCCTCCATGCTCTCGGTCGTTCGATCACGATCGTGTGGGCGAAAACCGCACTTCATTTGGAGCTCCCTAGCTCCTCCTACCTATAAAAACACCCCTCCTCCCGAAATTTCGGGTCATTCCACCCTAACCCTAGTCTTCTTCCACCTCAGCGCCGGACACGTCCGTCCGGCCGGACGAATCCGCCGCCGCCCAGAGCCAACCGCGACGTGCCACGTCAGCATCGCGCCGTCTCCGTGCCGCCGCCCGTGGAGCCCATCCGGGCCCCCGCATGGGCCCAGATCCGCCGCCGCTGGCCGTCCCGCCGCCATTGCTGCCGCGCCCGCGCCGGTGCCCTCCGCCGTCCGGCCCCGCGCGCCGCCGCCTCGCTGCGGCCTGGCGACCCTCCGCCGAAGGCCGGAGCGCGCCGCCGCCGGACCAACTGTCGCCGGAGACCGGCGCCGCGCCCGCCACGCGCCTCGCCTCCCGGCCCCTCGCCTCGCCGCCGCGCCCGCCTCGCCAGCCAGCCCCACCGACCAGCTGCCTCGCGCTGGCGCCGCCGAGCGCGCCGCCCAGCGCCGCTTCCTCCGCCCAGCGCCGCCGCCACCTCGACGGATCCGGCCAGCGCCCCCATCTCTCCCTCCTCTCCAGCTGCCTCTCCGGCGAAACTCCGGCGACCTCGGATCTGAGATCCAACTAAGGTTGACTTTCCCCCTCCGAAATTCCACCAAGTCCCGAAGGTTTTTGCATTATCATGCCAGTTTCATCACATCAAAACTTGGTGCATACTGCTTCGTTTTGTGTGTATGATATGTCAAAATGTTCGTTGAGAGATGCTCTACATTTCAATCCGTTGCATCATGTTAATTTGAGTCCATCTTGATGCCCTAATCATCATTGCAAGAGTGCTATATGATGTTGATCTGCTGAAACTGTTATAACTTGATGATTTGTCATTTTTGCCATGTTTGATGTGTGCATCCTATGAGCATGAGCTCTACATGAGTTTTGATCTATTTCATGCCATATTGACAGTGGTTCCATCCATGTATTTTTGTGATTCTTGTAGTGAGTGCATCAAGCTTGTTAAGTAGGGTACTTGCTGTTACTGTTTTGCTAGGCTGATTCTGTTATATTTTGTTGCTATGTTAACCTGCTTCTACAAGTCAATCTACGCATAATCGGGAGATGTTCACTAAGGATGTTTTGTTATACATGTCTTGCTCTATCCATTCATGCCCCTGGTTGCATTTATAGCCTGCTGTAGCTTATTGTAATCTTGCTCCAAAGTTGCTAAATAATGTTGCTGTCAACCTGTTAACTTTAAGTTCAGTTTTGCCATGAGCTTTGCTAGTGATCCATGCACCCTATGAACTTTCTCTTACCATGCTTAGCTTCATAAACATGTCTTCTTACTGTTGGTTTCCTTGTCATGCCATTTAATTCTCTGTGGTGAGTGGTACAAGCTCACCAACATGCCTACTTATTGCTGTTCCTGCCATGTATGAACTTGTCATATAACTTGCCATGTTTACATGGGTGCCATCATATCTTCTGTTCCTTCTTGGCTCATGGTCACTAAAGGAAATTTGATCTATGCATTTGGTAGATTCATTCCATGCCTTTGTTTGCCATGATAAGTTCCTGTAACATGTTGTTGGATAGCTCTAAACATTGCAACCTGATGTTATTTCTGCAAAGTCTGAAACTGTTAGTACTTGCAATCTTGCCCTGTCATTTTGAGCATGTTCTAGTGATTTCTGGAGATAGCTCAGTGTTCATGTTTTGTCATGATTTACCTTTACATCATGCCCATGCCTTTTGTTTTCACGTTGATATGCTGTAGCATGTCATTTTGATGCTTGCTAGATGCCTAGTTGCTGTTTTGGAAAGCTTGTCCTTTAAACTTGTATAGCGTGTATGTGTTGCACCGTTGCTCCGTTTTGAGTGTGCTCTGTATGAAACTTGCGTGATTTTGCATGTAGTTTCATATTATCATGTTGCATCCATGTTTTGAGAGTGTTTGCTTGATGTTTGTATGCATTTTGCATCAATCCCATGTTTATCTTGTTTTGCTCATATCTTCTAGGCCGTAGCTCCGAATTTAATGAACTTTATATGTAACTTGACTAGAATTTCATGTAGATCATCATGGTGCATCTTAACTTGCTGTTTAACAACTTGAACATAAGGTTTATTCAGATTTGGACCAATTTCGAAATTTGCATATGAGGACTTACCGGAGTTGTTCTATGTTGTTTCCGGCCTCATTTAAACTTGCTTTGATGTGTTGGTCTTGTATGCATCATCTTTTGCCATGAGTAGCTTCATGTAGCCTTGTCATGCATCATGCTTCGTTGTGCATCATGTCATGTATATGTGTGGTGTGTTTACCTTGTTGTGTGCTTCTTCTCGATAGTTCCCGTTACGTTGCGATCGTGAGGACTCGTTCGTCTACGCTTGGTTCGTCTTCGTGGCTTCATCTTCTTCATGGACTCGTTCTTCTTCCTAGCGGGATTTCAGGCAAGATGACCGTCACCTTGGATCTCATTACTATCATTGCTATGCTAGTTGCTTCGTTCTATCGCTATGCTGCGTTACCTACCACTTGCTGATCAAGCCTCCCAAATTGCATGATAGCCCCTAACCTTTGTCACCCTTCCTAGCAAACCGTTGTTTGGCTATGTTACCGCTTTTGCTCAGCCCCTCTTATAGCGTTGCTAGTTGCAGGTGAAGATGAAGATTGCTCCATGTTGTATTATGTTTATGTTGGGATATCACAATATCTCTTATATTATTAATGCATCTACATACTTGGTAAAGGGTGGAAGGCTCGGCCTTATGCCTGGTGTTTTGTTCCACTCTTGCCGCCCTAGTTTCCATCATATCGGTATTATGTTCCCGGATTTTGCGTCCCTAACGCGGTTGGGTGATTTATGGGACCCCCTTGACAGTTCGCTTTGAATAAGACTCCTCCAAAGAAGGCCCAACATTGGTTTTACCATTTGCCTCACCTATGCCCTTTTATTTCCCTTGGGTTTCGGAGCCCGAGGGTCATCTTCATTTTAGCCCCCCGGGCCAGTTCTCCTTCGATTGCTGGTCCAAACCGAGCGATGTCCGGCGCCCCCTCGGCAACTAGGGTCTATGCCAACCCGACGTCTGGCTCATCCGGTGTGCCCTGAGAACGAGATATGTGCAGCTCCTATCGGGATTTGTCGGCACATCCGGGCGGCTTTGCTGGTCTTGTTTTATTACCGTCGAAATGTCTTGTAGCCGGGATTCCGAGACTGATCGGGTCTTCCCGGGGAGAAGGAATATCCTTCGTTGATCGCGAGAGCTTATCATGGGCTGTTGGGACACCCCCGCAGGTATAAACTTTCGAGAGCCATGCCCGCGTTATGTGGCAGATGGGAATTTGTTAATATCCGTTGTAGTAAACTCAAGTAAACTCTTCTAAAATACACCAACCGTAAAGCGTAACTGTGAGTGTCTCTTTTCGGGTTGATCGAGAGGAGAACACGGTTTCGGGTTATGTCGACGTAAGTAGGAGCTCGGGATCACTTCTTGATCATTACTAGTTGACGACCGCCTTTGTTTCTCTTCTCGCCTCATTTATGTATGTTAGCCACCATACATGCTTAGTCGCTGCTGCAACCTCACCACTTTACCCCTTCCTTACGCATTAAGCTTTGCTAGTCTTGATACCCATGGTAATGGGATTGCTGAGTCCTCGTGGCTCACAGATTACTACAACAACAGTTGCAGGTACAGGTTTGCGATGATCATGACGCGAGAGCAATGTTTGCTTGTTTGGAGTTCTTCTTCTGCTTCTTCTTCGATCAGGGGATAGGTTCCAGGTCGGCAGCCTGGGCTAGCATGGTGGATGTCGTTTGAGTTTTTGTTTGTCTTTCATCCGTAGTCGGATGTTGCTCTTACGTATTGTGATGTTGTAACCGTGTGGCATTGTATGCCTTATGTATGTATCCCTACCTATTTTGTAATGTTGATGTAATGATATCCACCTTGCAAAAGCGTCTTCAAGATGCGCTTCTATCCTTGGTGGGACCTTCGAGTTCCTTTAGGATAGGGTCGCATCTTGGGCGTGACACAACATGAAAGTGTGCTAAACATATGAAATTATTCAGGGTTCGTTTCGCCTTTTTATACATTGATTTTCCTAGTCATTTTTAACAAATAGCCACCACGTTATTATCAGAAACGGTTATATTAGTCAAACCATGGGCATTCAACTAACCATTTACTACCGCGGGCAACTGTTTGATTAGACGGGACGACTGTGAGCACTCCACCACGCACGCCGAGAGTGCTGCAATTTATTGCTGGTTTTAGACTTTTGTTTCGGCCTCCTCAAGAAGGTACATGGAACATTCCTCCGTTCTCATCTACAAGCACCGCCGCCGAGGATCGACACCTGCTGCGAGATGGAGGACGAGACGGCCAACAAGCGGGGGCGGGTAGGTCCAGAACCGCACGAGCCTCCAATGAACATGGACTTCATCGGCAGCCTCCCCGACGAGATGTTGGTAACCATCATATCCCACCTCCCCATCAAATATGGCGTGCAGACCACTGTCTTCTTGCGGCGGTGGCGCCCCCTCTGGCATGACTCCCCCTAGACCTCATTGTTGACCACGAGTTCTGCAGCGGGGAGCAGCAACGCCTGGACGCATTGTCCCACATCCTCGCCACGCACCCTGGGTCGGTCAGACGTCTTGCTATCGGTAGGCTCAGTCCCCACAACAAGACCGAACCCAGGTTGCACTACTAGTTCCTATCCCCAGGCCTGGATCGGCTCGAGGAGCTCAACCTTCATGCTAGACGTCCTTGCTCATTGCCGCCGTCCGTGTTCCGCCTCGCTCCCACGCTGCACCGCACTACATTCAAGTGCTGCATTTTCCCCCGGATCGATGCCCCACACGCTCTTCATCTCTCTAAACTTAAGCACCTCGAGCTCATTGCCGTCCACATCTACAAGGAGGATTTGGAGCGCCTTCTCATCAGATCTACAACGCTCGAGTACCTTCGTCTTCATACGATGGACGGGTTCAGTAGCCTCCACATCACCTCGACGAATGTCCGTGCGATTTATGTGCATTGCTGTCGCCGCCCAAGGCTGTTAGTTCAGGTGTTTCACAATATTGTCAATGAGAATGCACCTTTCCTTGAGAGATTGTATGTACATGATAAATTAGGTCCAGCAAGAATCAGGGTCATTCACGCACCAAAATTGATGGTGTTGGGCTATTCGTGTGCTGAATTCAACGAACTTGTTACTGGATCATTATCCATTCAGGTACAACATTCTTCTTCTTCTCCTTCTTATACATTATCGGACAACACATTTTATCTAATTATTGTTGATCTATATGTTCCCCTGTCATCCAGAAAATGATTCCCACAAGCTTGACCAGGCCTCTACACACAGTGAAGATCTTGGCACTACAATCTGTCGGCCCTGATCTGGATGAAGTTGTTAGATTCCTTAGATGCTTTCCTTGCATGGAGAAGCTATACATCAAGGTGATGCTCCTTTCCTATTAATTGTAACCACAATGGAGCTCAATTTTTTGTTACTTTTACCCATAATTCAATGACGAATGTAGAATCATTTTTGAGATGCTAGTGTTGTACGCGTTTTATTCCTTCGCTCGACATGCTTTCGTGATAAAAATTTATCATGAAAGATTGAAGTAGGCATTTCACTCTATTCGTGTATTTTAGAAATCCTCCAAATCAAAGAGGCCCGAAGTGTTCAAATCTGCAGCTATGCACTAATATGTTGTCTTCGTTTGCAGATACTAGCAGGCCCGAAAGTACAAAATGTTGGGGAGTATGACAACCCCGTTGAATTCCTTGATCTTCATCTCAGATAAATTACTTTTAACGAGTACCGAGGCACCACACTAGAAATTAAATTCGCCAGGTTCTTTGTTGAGAAAGCAAGGTTGCTCAAGGTAATGAGGTTTGCCCTATATTTACTGTGCAGAAGTGAATGGATTGCTAGAGCGCAGGCGTCTACAGCTGAATGGGAAAGGCTCTGCACAAGCTGAATTTCAGTATGTAACTTCGTATGACAGATTATTCGAAAGTCACTATATCGAGCTGCTATATGACTTCTCGGTGGCTGATCCTTCGCAGAAATAATGCATGGAAAAGATTCTGAAGAAGATGAATTTTATGTGTCTAAATAGTTTGAACCTTGTAATTTTTGAGTTTGGGCCTTCTAATGCTGGAATTTGAACCTTGCAATACTTATGGTATTTGTTATATAACGTAATTGGATGTTTAATTTGGTCTTGCAATCATGTCCTATTACAAGTATATATATGTTGTTCTTCTGTACACAGAGCATAGATGTTCTGCAAACAAAGCATATCACATCATACACGTACCACACTAGGTAACCCGTCGGTGATGAATTCATCAATCACAAACGGTTATATACCAGCAAGCGTTTGCCCACAACACACACGGCTTATTCCATCATTCATGATAAATGTTTATTATTCATGCTAGAATTCTATTGATCGGAAACCCAAATACATGTTTGAATACATAGACAAACACTGTCCCTAGTGAGCCTCTACTTGACCAGCTCGTTGATCAAGATGGTTAAGGTTTCCTAAACATGGACATGGGTTGTCATTTCATAATGGGATCACATCATTAGGAGAATGATGTGATGGACAAGACCCATCGGTTAGCTTAGCATATTGATCGTTCAGTTTTATTACTATTGCTTTCTTCGTGTCAAATACATATTCCTTCGACTATGAGATTATGCAACTCCCGGATACCAGAGGAATGCCTTGTGTGCTATCAAACATCACAATGTAATTGGGTGATTATAAAGATGCTCTACAGGTATCTCCGAAGGTGTTTTTTGAGTTGGCATAGATCGAGATTAGAATTTGTCACTCCGAGTATCGAAGAGGTATCTCGGGGCCCTTTCGGTAATACACATCATAAGAAGCCTTGCAAGCAAAGTGACTAATGAGTTAGTTTCAGGATGATGTATTACAGAACGAGTAAAGAGACTTGCCGGTAACGAGATTGAACTAGGTATGAAGATACCGATGATCGAATCTCGGGCAAGTAACATACCGATGGACAAAGGGAATAACATATGTTGTAATAACGGTTTGACCGATAAAGATCTTCATATAATATGTAGGAGAAAATATGAGCATCTAGGTTCCGCTATTGGTTATTGACCGTAGAGGTGTCTCGGTCATGTCTACATAGTTCTCAAACACGTAGGGTGCACACGCTTAGTGTTCGATGACGATATTGTACTATATGAGTTATGTGATTTGGTGACCGAATGTTGTTCGGAGTACCAGATGAGATCACGGACACGATGAGGAGTCTCGAAATGGTTGAGAGGTAAAGATTGATATATAGGACGATAGTATTCGAACACCGGAAGTGTTCCGGAATGTATCAGGTATTTATCAGAGTACCGGGGGGGGGGGGGTTCCCGGAACCTTTGGGGGGAATATATGGGCCATGAGAAGGGAGCACACCAGCCCATAAGGGGTGGCGCCCCCCCTATGGCAGGTGGCCGAATAGGAGAAGGAGAAGAGGGTGTTTGGCCCCCCTTCCTTCTCTTCTCACCCCTTCCTTTCTTCTCCGATGGAAAAAGGAAAGGGGGGGGGGGGCGACACTTGGGGAAACCCCAAGTAGGATTCGGATCCTACTTGGGGCACCCTTGGCTAATTCTCCTCCCCTCCCACCTATATATATGTGGGGAGGGGGGCGCCTAGAACACACAACATCAATTGTTAGCCGTGTGCGGCCCCCCTCCACAGTTTACACCGCGGTCATATTTTCGCGGTGCTTAGGCGAAGCCCTGTAAGAATCACTACACCATCAACGTCACCACACCGTCATGCTGACGAAACTCATCTACTACCTCGACACCTTGCTGCATCAAGAAGATGAGGGACTTCACCGAGCTGAACGTGTGCAGAACTCGGAGGTGTCATACATTCGGTACTCGATCGGTGGAGTGCGATGAAAGTTTGACTAAATCAACCGCATTGTGAAACGCTTCCGCTTACGGTCTACGAGTGTACATAGACACACTCTCCCCTTCGTTGTTATGAATCTCCATGGATAGATCATTGCGTGTGCATAGAATTTTTTTTGTTTTCCATGCAACAATACCCAATAGTGGCATCATGAGCCAGGTCTATGCGTAGATGATATGCACGAGTAGAACACAAACCATTGTGGGCGGTGATAGTCATACTTCTTACCACCAACGTCTTATTTTGATTTGGCGGTATTGTGGGATGAAGTAGCCCGGACCAACCTTACATGTCCACGCACATGAGACCGGTTCTACCGACACACATGCAACTAGTTTTGCATAAAGGTCTGTTTCTTCTACTTTAGTTGAATCGAATTTGACTAAGGTCGGTCCTTGAAGAAGTTTAAAATAGCAAACTTGACGAAACACCATTGTGGTTTGATGCGTAGGTAAGAACGGATCTTACTAGAAGCCTGTAGCAGCCACATAAAACTTGCAACAATAAAGTAGAAGACGTTTAACTTGTTTTTGCAGGGCATGTTGTGATGTGATATATGTTGGGGAACGTAGCATGCAATTTAAAAAATTCCTACGCTCACGCAAGATCTATCTAGGAGATGCATAGCAACGAGAGGGGGAGGGCATCTTATACCCTTGAAGATCGCAAAGCGGAAGCGTTAATCAACGCGGTTGATGTAGTCGTACACCTTCACGATCAGTCCCGATCAAGTACCGAACGTACGACACCTCCGCGTTCAGCACACGTTCAGCTCGATGACGTTCTCACCTTCTTGATCCAGCAAGATGGGCTAAGTAGTAGATGAGTTCCGGTAGCACGACGACGTGATGACGGTGTTGGTGAAGAACAATCTACATAGGGCTTCGCCAAGCACAAGGAAACTATGACGGAGGATAAACTAGAGGGGACGGGGTTGCCGGCACACGGCTTGGTGATTCTTGATGTGTCTTGGGTGCTAGAACTGCCCCTCTATTTATATGTTGAGCCCTGGGGTCGAAACTTGGAGTAAAAGCCTTCTCAAAGTTGGTTTTGCCCGAAAGGCAAGAGTCCTTCTCGGACTCCAGGGCTAGACGCCAGGGTTCCCGGCGTCTACCCCCTAGACGCCAGGGTTCCCAGGGTCTACCCCCTAGACGCCAGGGTTCCTAGTGTCTAGCCTCTGGTGTCCACAAAACTTCCTTTTGCACTTTCCAAAAGCCTCGCGGGCTTTCCCCTTTGGCCCAAATAAAGTGTTCTCGTACCCAAGCATTTCGGGAAACATCCAGAACCCCTTCGAGTGAATTCCGGAACCCTTCCGGAGACCAAACACTATTATTCCATATATCAATCTTTACCTCCGGACCTTTCTGGAGCTCCTCGCCATGTTCATGATCACATCCGGGACTCCGAACAACATTCGGTCACCAACATACATAACTCGAATAATACTATATCGTCAACGAATGTTAAGCGTGCGGACCCTACGGGTTCGAGAACTATGTAGACATGACCGAGACATCTCTCTGGTCAATAACCAATGGCGAAACCTAGATGCCCATATTGGATCCTACATATTGTACGAAAATCTTTATCGGTTGAACCTTATGACAACATACATTATTCCCTTTGTCATCGTTATGTTACTTGCCCGAGATTCGATCGTCGGTATCTTCATACCTAGTTCAATCTCGTTACCGGAAAGACTCTTTACTTGTTCCGTAATACATCATCCTGCAACTAATTCATTAGTTACATTGCTTGCAAGGCTTCTTATGATGTGTATTAACGAGAGGGCCCAGAGATACCTCTCAGATCTTCGGAGTGACAAATCCTAATCTCGATCTATGCCAACCCAACAAACACCTTCGGAGATACCTGTAGAGCATCTTTATATTCACCCAGTTACATTGTGACGTTTGATAGCACACAAGGTATTCCTACGGTATCTGGGAGTTGCATAATCTCATATTCAAAGGAATATGTATATGACATGAAGAAAGCAATAGCAATAAAACTGAACGATCAATATGCTAAGCTAACAAATGGGTCTTGTCCATCACATCATTCTCCTAATGATGTGATCCCGTTTATAAAATAAAAACACATGTCTATGGTTAGGAAACTTAACCATCTTTGATTAACGGGCTAGTCTAGTAGAGGCTTACTAGGGACACGGTGTTTTGTCTTTGTATCCACACATGTATCAAGTTTCCGGTTAATACAATTCTGGCATGAATAATAAACATTTATCATGATATAAGGAAATATAAAATAACAACTTTATTATTGCCTCTAGGGCATATTTCCTTCAGTCTCCCAGTTGCACTAGAGTCAATAATCTAGTTCACATTGCCATGTGATTTAACACGCATTCACATCGTCATGTGATTAACACCCATAGTTCACATCGCCATGTGACCAACACCCAAAGGGTTTACTAGAGTCAATGATCTAGTTCACATTGCCATGTGATTAACACCCAAAGGGTACATAAGGTGTGATCATGTTTTGCTTTTGAGAGAAGTTTAGTCAACGGGTATGCCACATTTAGATCCATATGTATTTTGCAAATTTCTATGTCTACAATGCTCTGCATGGAGCTACTTTAGCTAATTGCCCCCACTTTCAATATGTATTCAGATTGAGACTCAGAGTCATCTGGATCAGTGTCAAAGCTTGCATCGATGTAACCCTTTACGACGAACTCTTTGTCACCTCCATTAGCGAGAACATTTCCTTAGTCCTCTTTAGGTACTTAAGGATAATTTTGACCGTTGTCTAGTGATCTACTCCTAGATCACTAATGTACCCCCTTTCTAAACTCATGGCAGGGTATAAAATAGTTCTGGTACACAGCATGGCATACTTTATAGAACCTATGGCTGATGCATAGGGAATGACTTTCATTCTCTCTATATATATTCTGCCGTGGTCAGGTTTTGAGTCTTACTCAACTTCACACCTTGTAACACAGGCAAGAACCCTTTCTTTGACGGATCCATTTTGAACTTCTTCAAAAGTTTATCAAGGTATGTGCTTTGTGAAATTCCTATCAAGTGTCTTGATCTATTTCTATAAATCTTGATGCTCAATATATAAGCAGCTTCACCGAGGTCTTTCTTTGAAAAATTATTATTCAAGTATCCTTTTATGCTATCCAGAAATTCTATATTATTTCCAATCAGTAATATGTCATCCACATATAATATCAGAAATGCTACAGAGCTCCCACTCACTTTCTTGTAAATACATGCTTCACCATAAGTCTGTATAAGACCATATGCTTTGATCACCTTATCAAAGCATATATTCCAACTCCAAGATGCTTGCACTAGTCCATAGATGGATTGCTGAAGTTTGCAAACTTTGTTAGCACATTTAGGATCGACAAAACCTTTTGGTTGCATCATATACAACTCTTCTTTAAGATATCCATTAAGGAATGTAGTTTTGATATCCATTTGCCAAATTTCATAATCATTAAATGCGGCAATTGCTAACATGATTCGGACAGACTTAATTAAGCATGGCTACTGGTGAGAAGGTCTCATCATAGTCAACTCCTTGAACTTGTTGAAAACCTTTCACAACAAGTCCAGCTTTGTAGACAGTAATATTACCGTCAACGTCAGTCTTCTTCTTAAAGATCCATTTATTCTCTATGGCTTGCCGATCATCGGGCAAGTCAACCAAAGTCCACACTTTGTTCTCATACATGGATCCTATCTCAGATTTCATGGCTTCAAGCCATTTCACGGAATCTGGGCTCATCATCGCTTCCTCATAGTTTGTAGGTTCGTCATGGTCTAGTAACATGACTTCCAGAATAGGATTACCATACCACTCTGGTGCGGAACGTGCTCTGGTTGACCTACGAGGTTCGATAGTAACTTGATCTGAAGTTTCATGACGATGATCATTAGCTTCCTCTCTAGTTGGTGTAGGCATCATGAGAACGGATTTCTCTGATGAGCTACTTTCCAATTCGAGAGAAGGTACAATTACCTCATCAAGTTCTACTTTCGTCCTACTCACTTCTTTCGAGAGAAACTCCTTCTCTAGAAATGATCCATTCTTAGCAACAAAGATCTTGCCTTCAGATCTGTGATAGAAGGTGTACCCAACAGTTTCTTTTGGGTATCCTATGAAGACGCACTTCTCTGACTTGGGTTCGAGCTTATCAGGCTGAAACTTTTTCACATAATCATCGCAACCCCAAACTTTAAGAAACGACAACTTAGGTTTCTTGCCAAACCATAGTTCACATGGTGTCATCTCAATGGATTTAGATGGTTCCCTATTTAACGTGAATGTAGATGTGTCTAATGCATAACCCCAAAATGATAGCGGTAAATCGGTAAGAGACATCATAGATCGTACCATTTCTAATAAAGTACGGTTACGATGTTCGGATACACCATTACACTGTGGTGTTCCAGGTGGCGTGAGTTGTTAAACTATTTCACTTTGTTTTAAATGAAGGCCAAACTCGTAACTCAAATATTCGCCTCCGCGATCAGTTCATAGAAACTTTATTTTCTTGTTATGATGATTCTCCACTTCACCCTGAAATTATTTGAACTTTTCAAATGTTTCAGAATTGTGTTTCATTAAGTAGAGATATCCATATCTGTTCAAATCATCTGTGAAGGTCAGAAAACAACGATACCTGCCATGAGCCTCAACACTCATCGGACCGCATACATCGGTATGTATTATTTCCAATAAGTCAGTGGCTTGCTCCATTGTTCTGGAGAACGGAGTCTTAGTCATCTTGCCCATGAGGCATGGTTCGCAAGCATCAACTCATTCATAATCAAGTGATTCCAAAAATCCGTTCGCATGGAGTTTCTTCATGTGCTTTACACCAATGTGACCTAAACGACAGTGCCACAAATATGTGGCACTATAATTATCAACTTTGCCTCTTTTGGTATCAATATTATGAATATGTGTACTACGATCGAGATTCAATAAACCATTTACATTGGGTGTATGACCATAGAAGGTTTTATTCATGTAAATAGAACAACAATTATTCTCTGACTTAAATGAATATCCGTATTGCAATAAACATGATCCAATCATATTCATGCTTAATGCAAACACCAGATGACATTTATTTAGGTTCAACACTAATCCCGAAGGTAGAGGGAGTGTGCGATGGTGATCTTATCAACCTTGGATTCACTTCCAACACACATCATCACATCGCCCTTAACTAGTCTCTGTTCATTATGTAATTCCTATTTCGAGTTACTAATCATAGCAATTTAACTAGTATCAAATACCCATGGGTTACTACGAACACTAGTAAGGTACACAATGATCTGTATATCAAATTTACCTTTGTTCACTTTTCCATCCTTCTTATCCGCCAAATGTTTGGGGAAGTTCCACTTCCAGTGACCATTCCCTTTGAAGTAGAAGCACTCAGTTTTTAGGTCTAGCTTTGGGCTTCTACACAGGAGTGGCAACTTGCTTGCCATTCTTCTTGAAGTTCCCTTTTCTTTCCCTTGCCCTTTTACTTGAAACTAGTGGTCTTATCAACCATCAACACTTGATGCTTTTTCTTGATTTCTACCTTTGCCGATTCCAGCATCGCAAAGAGCTTGGGAATCGTTTCCGTTATACCTTGCATATTATAGTTCATCACGAAGTTCTAGTAACTTGGTGATAGTGACTAGAGAACTCTGTCAACCACTATCTTATCTGGAAGATTAACTCCCACTTGATTCAAGTGATTGTAGTACTCAGACATTCTGAGCACATGCTCATTGGTTCAGCTATTCTCCTCCATCTTGTAGGCAAAGTACTTGTCAGAGGTCTCATACCTCTCGACTCTGGCATGAGTCTGAAATACCAATTTCAGCTCTTGGAACATCTTATATGCTCTGTGGTGTTCAAAATGTTTTTGAAGTCCCGGTTCTAAGCCGTAAAGCATGGTGCACAAACTATCAAGTAATCATCATACCGAGATTTCCAAACGTTCATAACGTCTGCATCTGCTCCTGCAATAGGTCCGTCACCTAGCGATGCATCAAAGACATAATTCTTCTGTGCAGCAATGAGGATAATCCTCAAATCACGGACCCAGTCCCCGTTATTGCTACTATCATCTTTCAACTTAATTTTCTCTAGGAACATATCAAAAATAAAACAGGGGAGCTATACGCAAGCTATTGATCTACAACATAGATATGCAAATACTATCAGTGAAGGAAATATGCCCTAGAGGCAATAATAAAGTTATTATTTATTTCCTTATATCATGATAAATGTTTATTATTCATGCTAGAATTGTATTAACCGGAAACATAATACATGTGTGAATACATAGACAAACAGATAGTCACTAGTATGCCTCTACTAGACTAGCTCATTACTCAAAGATGGTTATGTTTCCTAACCATAGACATGTGTTGTCATTTGATTAATGGGATCACATCATTAGGAGAATGATGTGATTGACATGACCCATTCCGTTAGCTTAGCACTTGATCGTTTAGTATATTGCTATTGCTTTCTTCATGACCTATACATGTTCCTGTAACTATGAGATTATGCAACTCCTGTTTACGGAGGAACACTTTGGTACTACCAAACGTCACAACGAATCGGGTGATCATAAAGGAGTACTACAGGTGTCTCCAAAGGTACTTGTTGGGTTGGCGATTTGAGATTAGGTTTTGTCACCCCGATTGTCGGAGAGGTATCTCGGGCCTTCTCGGTAATACACATCACATAAGCCTTGCAAGCATTGCAACTAATGAGTTAGTTGTGAGATGATGTATTACGAACGAGTAAAGAGACTTACCGTAACGAGATTGAACTAGGTATTGGATACCGATGATCGAATCTCGGGTAAGTAACATACCGATGACAAAGGGAACAACGATGTCGTTATGCGGTTTGACCGATAAAAGATCTTCAGAGAATATGTAGGAACCAATATGGGCATCCAGGTTCCGCTATTGGTTATTGACCGAGAATGGTTCTAGGTCATGTCTACATAGTTCTCGAACCCGTAGGGTCCGCACGCTTAACGCTTCGATGACATTCATTATGAGTTTATAAGTTTTGATGTACCTAAGGTTGTTCGAGTCCCGGATGTGATCACGGACATGACGAGGAGTCTCAAAATAGTCTAGACATAAAGATTGATATATTGGAAGCCTATGTTTGACTTGAAAGGTTCCGGATGAAAACAGACGTTACCGAACACCGGGGTTACTGAACCCCGGGGTCAATGGGCCTTGATGGGCCATAAGGAGAAGAGGAAGGGCCGGCCGGGGCAGGCGCGCCCCCCCTCTAGTCCGAATAGGACAAGGAGAGGGGTGGCGCCTTCCTCTTCCCTCCCCAAGTCCTAGTCCAACTAGGAGAAGGGGGAGTCCTACTCGGTGGGAGTAGGACTCCTCCAGCGCGCCCCTTTGGCTGGCCGCACCCCTTGCTCCTTTATATACGGGGCAGGGGGCACCCCATGACACACAAGTTGATCTACGGATCGTTCTTAGCCGCAGCGGTGCCCCCTCCACCATATTCCACTTCGGTCATATCGTCATGAGCTTAGGCGAAGCCTCGCGCGGAGAAGTCATATCGTCGTGGAGCTTAGGCGAAGCCCTGCGTCGGTGGAGCATCATCATCGTCCACCACGCCGTCGTCGGCCGACGGAACTCATCCCCGACGCTTTGCTGGATCGGAGCCCGGGATCGCCATCGAGCTGAACGTGTGCAGAACTCGGAGGTGCCGACGCTCGGTACTTGGATCGGTCGGATCGTGAAGACGCACGACTACATCAACCGCGTTGTTATAACGCTTCCGCTTTCGGTCACGAGGGTACGTGACGACTCTCCCTCTCGTTGCTATGCCATCACCATGGTCTTGCGTGTGCGTAGGAATTTTTTGAAATTACTACGTTCCCCAACAAATGGCATCCGAGCCTGGTTTTATGCATTGATGTCATATGCACGAGTAGAACACAAGTGAGTTGTGGGCGATATAAGTCATACTTGCTTACCAGCATGTCATACTTTGGTTGGCGGTATTGTGAGATGAAGCGCCCGGACCGACATTACGCAGACGCTTACGCGAGACTGGTTTCACCGCTCGAGCACTAGTTGCTTAAAGGTGACCGCGGTGTCTGTTTCTCTCACTTTAGTTGAACCGAGTGTGGCTACGCCCGGTCCTTGCGAAGGTTAAAACAGCACCAACTTGACAAACTATCGCTGTGGTTTTGATGCGAGGTAAGAACGGTTCTTGCTCAGCCCGTAGCAGCCACGTAAAACTTGCAACAACAAAGTAGAGGACGCCTAACTTGTTTTTGCAGGGCATGTTGTGATGTGATGTGGTCAAGACGTGATGCTATATTTTATTGTATGAGATGATCATGTTTTGTAACCGAAGTTATCGGCAATCGCAGGAGCCATATGGTTGTCGCTTATTGTATGAAATGCAAAGCCATGTAATTGCTTTACTTTATCACTAAGCAGAGCGATAGTCGAGAAGCAATAGTTGGCGAGACGACAACGATGCTACGATGGAGATCAAGGTGTCGCTACCGGTGACGATGGTGATCATGACGGTGCTTGGCGATGGAGATCACAAGCACAAGATGATGATGACCATATTTTATCACTTATATTGATTGCATGTGATGTTTATCCTTTATGCATCTTATCTTGCTTTGATTGACGGTAGCATTATAAGATGATCTCTCACTAAAATTATCAAGAAGTGTTCTCCCGAGTATGCACCGTTGCAAAAGTTCTTCGTCTTTGAGACACCACGTGATGATCGGGTGTGATAGGCTCTACGTTCAAATACAACGGTGCAAAACAGTTGCACACGCAGAATACTCAGTTAAACTTGACGAGCCTAGCATATAACAGATATGGCCTAGGAACACGGAGACCGAAAGGTCGAACGTGAATCATATAGTAGATATGATCAACATAGTGATGTTCACCATTGAAACTACTCCATCTCACGTGATGATCGGACATGGTTTAGTTGATTTGGATCACGTAATCACTTAGATGACTAGAGAGATGTCTGTCTAAGTGGGAGTTTTAATATGATTAATTAAACTTAAATTTATCATGAACTTAGTACCGATAGTATTTTTGCTTGTCTATGTTTATTGTAGATAGATGGCTCGTCTTTGTTGTTCCGTTGAATTTTAATGCGTTCCTTGAGAAAGCAAAGTTGAAAGATGATGGTAGCAATTACACGGACTGGGTCCGTAATTTGAGGATTATCCTCATTGCTGCATGAAGAATTACGCCTGGAAGCACCGCTGGGTGCCAGCCTGCTGTAGAGCAACGCCGAGAAGTTGTGAACGTCTGGCGAGCAAAGCTGATGACTACTCGATAGTTCAAGTGTGCCATGCTTTACGGCTTAGAACCGGGTCTTCAACGACGTTTTGAACGTCATGGAGCATATGAGATGTTCCAGAGTTGAAGTTAATATTTCAAGCAAATGCCCGGATTGAGAGATATGAAGTCTCCTATAAGTTCTATAGCTGCAAGATGGAGGAGAATAGTTCACGGTGAACATATACTCAAAATGTCGGGTATAATAATCACTTGATTCAACTGGGAGTTACTCTTCCGGATGATAGTGTCATTGATGAATTCTCCAATCACGCCACCAAGCTACAAGAGCTTCGTGATGAACTATAATATGCAAGGGATGACCAAAACAATTCCCGAGCTCTTCGCAATGCTAAAAGCATGGAGGTAGAAATCAAGAAAGAGCATCAAGTGTTGATGTTTAACAAGACCACTAGTTTCAAGAAAAGGGCAAAGGAAAGAAGAAGGAACTTAAAAAGAACAGCAAGAAAGTTGCTGCTCAAGAGAAGAAACCCAAGTCTGGACCTAAGCCTGAAACCGAGTGTTTTACCGCAAGCAAACCGACCTTTGAAGCGGAACTGCCCCAAGTATTTGGCGGATAAGAAGGATGGCAAGGTGATCAAAGGTATATGTGATATACATGTTATTGATGTGTACCTTACTAATACTCGCAGAGTACTGGTATTTGATCTGGTTCATTGCTAATATTTGCAACTCAAACAGAACTACGGATTGCGAAGATTGGCTAAGGACGAGGTGACGATGCGTGTGGGAAATGGTTCCAAAGTCGATGTGATCGCGGTCGGCACGCTACCTCTACATCTACCATCGGGATTAGTTTTAGACCTAAATAATTGTTATTTGGTGCCAGCGTTAAGCATGAACATTATATCTGGATCTTGTTTGATGCGAGACGGTTATTCATTTAAGACAGAGAATAATGGTTGTTCTATTTATATGAATAATATCTTTTATGGTCATGCACCCTTGAAGAGTGGTCTATTTTATTGAATCTCGATAGTAGTAATACACATATTCATAGTGTTGAAACCAAAAGATGCAGAGTTGATAATGATAATGCAACTTATTTGTGTAATCGCCGCTTGGGTCATATCGGTGTAAACGCATGAAGAAACTCCATCTTGATGGACTTCGGAATCACTTGATTATGAATCACTTGGTACTTGCGAACCGTGCCTCATGGGCAAGATGACTAAAACGCCGTTCTCCGGAACTATGGAGCGAGCAACTGATTTATTGGAAATCATACATACTGATGTTTGTGGTCCCATGAATGTTGAGGCACTTGGCGGGTATCGTTATTTTCTCACCTTCACAGATGATTTGAGCAGATATGGGTATATCTACTTAATGAAACACAAATCTGAAACATTTGAAAAGTTCAAAGAATTTCAGAGTGAAGTGGAAAATCATCGTAACAAGAAAATAAAGTTTCTACGATCCGATCGTGGAGGAGAATATTTGAGTTACGAGTTTGGTTTACATTTGAAACAATGCGGAATAGTTTAGCAACTCACGCCACCCGAACACCACAGAGAAATGGTGTGTCCGAACGTCGAATCGTATTTTACTTGATATGGTGCGATCTATGATGTCTCTTACTGATTTACCGCTATCGTTTTGGGGATATGCTTTAGAGACGACCACATTCACGTTGAATAGGGCACCATCAAAGTCCGTTGAGACGACACCTTATGAACTGTGGTTTGGCAAGAAACCAAAGTTGTCGTTTCTTAAAGTTTGGGGCTGCGATGCTTATGTAAAGAAACTTCAACCAGATAAGCTCGAACCCAAATCGGAGAAATGTGTCTTCATAGGATACCCAAAGGAGACTGTTGGGTACACCTTCTATCACAGATCTGAAGGCAAGATTTTCGTTGCTAAATCGGATCCTTTCTAGAGAAGGAGTTTCTCTCAAAGAAGTGAGTGGGAGGAAAGTAGAACTTGATGAGATAATCTGTATCTTCTCCCTTATTGGAAGGTAGTTCACCACAAGAAACGGTTCTGTGACAACTACACCAATTAGTGAGGAAACTAATGATGTTGATCATGAAACTTCAGATCAAGTTGCTCTTGAACTCAGAGGTCAACTAGAGTAAAATACGCACTGCAGTGGTACGGTAATCCTATTTCGAAGTCATGTTACTTGACCATGGCGAACCTACAAACTATGAAGAAGCGATGGTGAGCCCAGATTCGCAAAATGGCTGGAAGCCATGAAATCTGAGATGGGATCCATGTATGAGAACAAAGTATGGACTTTGGTTGACTTGCCCGATGATCGGCAAGCCATTGAGAATAAATGGATCTTTAAGAAGAAGACCGACACGATGGTAATGTAGCTGTCTATAAAGCTCGACTTGTTGCGTAAAGGTTTTCGACAAGTTCAAGGGGTTGACTACGATGAGACTTTCTCACCGTAGCGATGCTTAAGTCTGTCGAATCATGTTAGCAATTGCCGCATTTTATGATTATGAAATTTGGCAAATGGATGTAAAACTGCATTCTTGAATGGATTTCTGAAGAAGAGTTGTATATGATGCAACGAGAAGGTTTTGTTGATCCAAAGGGTGCTAACAAAGTGTGCAAGCTCCAACGATCAATTTATGGTGCAGTGCAAGCCTCTCGAGTTGGAATAAACGCTTGATAGTGTGATCAAAGATATGGATTTATCTGAGACTTATGGAGAAGCCTGTATTTACAAGAAAGTGAGTGGGAGCTCAGTAGCATTTCGATATTATATGTGGACGATATATTATTGATTGGAAATGATATAGAATTTCGGATAGCATAAAAGGATACTTGAATAAAAGTTTTTCAATGAAAGACCTCGGTGAAGCTGCTTACATATTGGGCATCAAGATCTATAGAGATAGATCAAGACGCTTAATTGACTTTCACAAAGCACATACCTTGATAAAGTTTTGAAAAAGTTCAAAATGGATCGTGCAAAGAAAGGTTTTTACCTGTATTACAAGGTGTAAGATTGAGTCGACTCAATGCCCGACCACAGCAGAAGATAGAGAGAAAATGAAAGATGTTCCTATGCTTCAGCCATAGGCTCTATCATGTATGCAATGCTGTGTATCGACCGACGATGCTTAGCAAGATAAGCTTGGCAGGAAGGTACCAAAGTAATCCAGAGTGGATCATCGACAGCGGTCAAGAACATCCTGAAATACCGAAAAGGACTAAGGATATGTTTCTCGTATATGGAGGTGACAAAGAGCTAGTCGTAAATGGTTATGTCAATGCAAGCTTTGACACTAATCCGGACGATTCTAAATCGCAAACCGGATACGTGTTTTTATTAAACGGTGGAGCTGTCAGTTGGTGCAGTTCTAAACAAAGCGCCGTGGCGGGATCTACATGTGAAGCGGAGTACATAGCTGCTTGAAGCAGCAAATGAAGGAGTCGGATGAAAGAGTTCATTTCCGATCTAGGTGTCATACCTAGTGCATCGGGACCAATGAAGATCTTTTGTGACAATACTGGTGCAATTGCCTTGGGAAAGGAATCCAGATTTCACAAGAGGACCAAGCATATCAAGAGACGCTTCAATTCCATTCGGGACCAAGTCCAAGTGGGAGACATAGAGATTTGCAAAATACATACGGATCTGAATGTTGCAGACCCGCTGACTAAGCCTCTTCCACGAGCAAAACATGATCAGCACCAAGACTCCATGGGTGTAAGAATCATTCTTGTGTAATCTAGATTATTGACTCTAGTGCAAGTGGGAGATCAAGGAAATATGCCCTAGAGGCAATAATAAAGTTATTATTTATTTCCTTATATCATGATAAATGTTTATTATTCATGCTAGAATTGTATTAACCGGAAACATAATACATGTGTGAATACATAGACAAGCAGATAGTCACTAGTATGCCTCTACTAGACTAGCTCATTAATCAAAGATGGTTATGTTTCCTAACCATAGACATGTGTTGTCATTTGATTAATGGGATCACATCATTAGGAGAATGATGTGATTGACATGACCCATTCCGTTAGCTTAGTACTTGATCGCTTAGTATATTGCTATTGCTTTCTTCATGACCTATACATGTTCCTGTAACTATGAGATTATGCAACTCCGTTTACGGAGGAACACTTTGGTACTACCAAACGTCACAACGAATCGGGTGATCATAAAGGAGTACTACAGGTGTCTCCAAAGGTACTTGTTGGGTTGGCGTATTTCGAGATTAGGTTTTGTCACCCCGATTGTCGGAGAGGTATCTCTGGGCCTTCTCGGTAATACACATCACATAAGCCTTGCAAGCATTGCAACTAATGAGTTAGTTGTGAGATGATGTATTACGGAACGAGTAAAGAGACTTACCGGTAACGATATTGAACTAGGTATTGGATACCGACGATCGAATCTCGGGTAAGTAACATACCGATGACAAAGGGAACAACGTATGTCGTTATGCGGTTTGACCGATAAAGATCTTCAGAGAATATGTAGGAACCAATATGGGCATCCAGGTTCCGCTATTGGTTATTGACCGAGAATGGTTCTAGGTCATGTCTACATAGTTCTCGAACCCGTAGGGTCCGCACGCTTAACGTTTCGATGACAGTTCATTATGAGTTTATAAGTTTTGATGTACCGAAGGTTGTTCGAGTCCGGATGTGATCACGGACATGACGAGGAGTCTCAAATGGTCGAGACATAAAGATCGATATATTGGAAGCCTATGTTTGACTTGGAAAGGTTCCAATGAAAACAGGACGTTACTGTAACACCGGGGGGGTCAATGGGCCTTGATGGGCCATAAGGGAGAAGAGGAAGGGCCGGCCGGGGCAGGCGCGCGCCCCTCTAGTCCGAATAGGACAGGAGAGGGGCGCGCCTTCCCTCTTCCCCTCCCCAAGTCCTAGTCCAACTAGGAGAAGGGGGAGTCCTACTCCGGTGGGAGTAGGACTCCTCCAGCGCGCCTTGGGCTGGCCGCACCCCTTGCTCCTTTATATACGAGGCAGGGGGCACCCCATGACACACAAGTTGATCTACGTGATCGTTCTTAGCCGTGTGCGGTGCCCCCTCCACCATATTCCACTTCGTCATATCGTCATGAGCTTAGGCGAAGCCTGCGCGGAGAAGTCATATCGTCATGAGCTTAGGCGAAGCCCTGCGTCGGTGGAGCATCATCATCGTCACCACGCCGTCGTCGACGGAACTCATCCCCGACGCTTTGCTGGATCGAGCCCGGGATCGCCATCGAGCTGAACGTGTGCAGAACTCGGAGGTGCCGACGCTCGGTACTTGGATCGGTCGGATCGTGAAACGCGTCGACTACATCAACCGCGTTGTTATAACGCTCGCTTTGGTCTACGAGTGCGTGGACGGACACTCTCCCTCTCGTTGCTATGCCATCACCATGGTCTTGCGTGTGCGTAGGAATTTTTTTGAAATTACTACGTTCCCCAACAATCAGGACTAAGTTCATGATAAACTAAGTTCAATTAATCATATTACTTAAGAACTCCCACTTAGATAGACATCCCTCTAGTTATCTAAATGATCACGTGATCCATATCAACTAAACCATGTTCGATCATCACGTGAGATGGAGTAGTTTTCAATGGTGAACATCTCTATGTTGATCATATCTACTATACGATTCATGTTCGACCTTTCGGTCTTAGTGTCCCGAGGCCATATCTGCACATGCTAGGCTCGTCAAGTTTAACCTGAGTATTCTGCACGTGCAAAAATGTCTTGCACCCGTTGTATGTGAACGTAGAGCTTATCACACCCGATCATCACGTGGCTCGGTATGACGAACTGTCGCAATGGTGCATACTCAGGGAGAACACTTATACCTTGAAATTTAGTGAGGGATCATCTTATAATGCTACCGCCGTACTAAGCAAAATAAGATGCATAAAAGATAAACATCACATGCAATCAAAATATGTGACATGATATGGCCATCATCATCTAGTGCCTTTGATCTCCATCTCTAAAGCACCGTCATGATCTCCATTGTCACCGGATTGACACCTTGATCTCCATCGTAGCATCGTTGTCGTCTCGCCAACTATTGCTTCTACAACTATCGCTACCTCATAGTGATAAAGTAAAGAAATTACATGGTGATTGCATTTCATACAATAAAGCGACAACCATAAGCCTCCTGCCAGTTGTTGATAACTTTTACAAAACATGATCATCTCATACAATAACGTATATCACATCATGTCTTGACCATATCACATCACAACATGCCCTCCAAAAACAAGTTAGACGTCCTCTACTTTCTTGTTGCAAGTTTTACGTGGCTCCTACGGGCTTCTAGCAAGAACCTTTCTTACATGATCCACATGCATGCAAAGCTAACACTCTTCCAAACCCACTTTCAATATTATTGCAAACATATTCATCATGAGGCTTAAATAAATTTTCAAGATCATAAGAAACATCACCCCAATCATGATCATTGCAACAAGTAGTGGACATAGCAAAATAAGCATCCCCAAGCTTGGGATTTTGCATATTATTAGCATAATTGACATTGATAGATTTTATAGTAAAATCATTGCAATCATGCTTTTCATTCAAGGAGCTATCATGAATCACTTCATAAATTTCTTCATCACAATTTCCAGATTCATGAATATCAAGCAAAACTTCATAGAGATAATCTAGTGAACTCAACTCACTAGCAATTTGTTCATCATAATTGGATCATTTAAAAAGATTAGCAAGTGGACGAGGACCCATAACAATAGATTTTTAGCAAGCGAATATGCAAGCATATAGAAGACACATGGCAACATAAACAAACAAAAGGTCAGACGAGAAAACGGCGAAAGAAAAAGAGGGTGAATAAAACGGCAATTTTTTTGTGAAGTGGGGGAGAGGAAAACGAGAGGCAAATGGCAAATAATTTAAATTGCAAGGAGATGAGATTTGCGATTAGGAACCTGGTTGTGTTGAAGATCCTCCCCGGCAATGGCGCCAGAAATTCTCCTTGATGGTAGCTGGAACTACGTCGGTATTTCCCCGGAGAGGGAGGGATGATGTAGCACAGCGACGGTAGAGTATTTCCCTCACTTATGAAACCAAGGTATCGAACCAGTAGGAGAACCAAGCAACACAACGTAAACAACACCTACACACAAATTACAACACCTCGCAACCCGATGTGTTAAAGGGGTTGTCAATCCCTTTTGGGTAACGGCACCAGAAATTGGCGAGATGACGGGAGAAAGTTGTAATTAAGTAATAGATCGCAAATAAAATAAAGTTCAACAAAGTATTTTTGTATTTTTGGTTTAATAGATCTGAATAAAAATGCGAAGGAAAATTAGATCGCAAGGCAAATATATGAGAAAGAAGACCCGGGGGCCGTAGGTTTCACTAGTGGCTTCTCTCGAGAAAAATAGCAAGCGATGGGTAAACAAATTACTGTTGGGCAATTGATAGAACTTCAAATAATTATGACGATATCCAGTCAATGATTGAGGGCATCCTGGATTAGGGGGTCCTCGGGCGTCCGGACTATGGTACGTGGGTCGGACTGATGGGCTGTAAAGATACAAGACCGAAGACTATCTCCCGTTTCCGGATGGGACACTCCTTGGCGTGGAAGGCAAGCTTGGCATCCCAATATGAAGATTCCTTTCTTTGTAACCGACTTTGTACAGCCCTAGTCCCCTCTGGTGTCTATACAAACCGGAGGGCTTAGTCCGTAGAGGCAAGAATCATAATCATAGTCATACATGCTAGACTTCTAGGGTTTTAGACATTACGATCTCGAGGTAGATCAACTCTTGTAATACTCATATTCATCAAGATCAATCAAGCAGTAAGTAGGGTATTACCTCCATAGAGAGGACCCGAACCTGGGTAAACATCGTGTCCCCCATCTCCTGTTACCATCGACCTTAGACGCACAGTTCGGGACCCCCTACCCGAGATCTGCCAGTTTTGACACCGACATTGGTGCTTTCATTGAGAGTTCTGCTGCGTCATCATCAAAAGGTTTGATAGCCCCGTCAATCATCTACAACAATGTTGTCCAGGGAGAAACCTTCCTCCCCGGACTGATCTTGGTATTCGGCGGCTTCGCACCGCGAGCCAACTCGCTTGGCCATCTAGAGCAGATCGATAGCTACGCCCCTGGCCGTTAGGTCAGATTTGGAAGCTTGAACTACGTTGCAGATATCCGCGGAGACTTGATCTTCGACGGATTCGAGACCATGGCAACCGCTCCCTTTCACCACGATGAACATGACTTAAATATGTCATCAGACAATGCCCAGGAGATAGCGCCTGTAACCGCTCTGGCCCTAGATCTGGAGTAGATTGCGCCATTTGAAGACGGGAGGCTCAACCCCGCGACGGAAGTCGCAGACTCAACGACATCGGAGCCGCACACCGACCCAACCTCGAGTGGGATCTGTGTCACTGGAACCTCGGACCCGTTTTCAGTTACAAGTTCCGAACCATGTGCGTCCGCGCACGACGAGCTTGATCAGGCACCGATCGTCGAATTCAGCTCCGCGGACATCTTTCGGCACTCACCTTTAGGCGACATGCTAAACTTATTAAAAAATCTCCTTAGCGGGGGACTCTCAGCCGAATTATATCCGGTTCGAACTGGAGGCTGACGACAGAGAATTTCGCTTCCAACCCCCCGCCCACTTAATAGCCATTGTCGAAGACTTACCCCACATGCTCGATTATGATGTCTACTACACAACCTTCTTCTTGTAGACGTTGTTGGGCCTCCAAGTGCAGAGGTTTGTAGGACAGTAGCAAATTTCCCTCAAGTGGATGACCTAAGGCTTATCAATCCGTGGGAGGCGTAGGATGAAGATGGTCTCTCTCAAGCAACCCTGCAACCAAATAACAAAGAGTCTCTTGTTTCCCCAACACACCCAATACAATGGTAAATTGTATAGGTGCACTAGTTTGACGAAGAGATGGTGATACAAGTGCAATATGGATGATAGATATAGGTTTTTGTAATCTGAAAATATAAAACGGCAAGGTAACTAATGATAAAAGCGAGCACAAACGGTATTGCAATGCTAGGAAACAAGGCCTAGGGTTCATACTTTCACTAGTGCAAGTTCTCTCAACAATAATAACATAATTGGATCATATAACTATCCCTCAACATGCAACAAAGAGTCACTCCGAAGTCACTAATAGCGGAGAAGAAACGAAGAGATTATGGTAGGGTACGAAACCACCTCAAAGTTATTCTTTTCAATCAATCCGTTGGGCTATTCCTATAAGTGTCACAAAAAGCCCTAGAGTTCGTACTAGAATAACACCTTAAGACACAAATCAACCAAAACCCTAATGTCACCTAGATACTCCAATGTCACCTCAAGTATCCGTGGGTTTGATTATACGATATGCGTCACAAAATCTCAGATTCATCTATTCAACCAACACATAGAACCTCAAAGAGTGCCCCAAAGTTTCTACCGGAGAATCAAGACGAAAACGTGTGCCAACCCCTATGCATAAGTTCATGGGTGGAACCCGCAAGTTGATCACCAAAACATACATCAAGTGAATCACGTGATATCCCATTGTCACCACAGATATGCAGGGCAAGACATACATCAAGTGTTCTCAAATCATTAAAGACTCAATCCGATAAGATTACTTCGAAGGGAAAACTCAATCCATTACAAGAGAGTAGAGGGGGAGAAGCAACATAAGATCCAATTATAATAGCAAAGCTCGCGATACATCTAGATCGTGCCAAATCAAGAACACGAGAGAGAGAGAGATCAAACACATAGCTACTGGTACATACCCTCAGCCCCGAGGTTGAACTACTCCCTCCTCCCCATGGAGAGCGCCGGGATGATGAAGATGGCCACCGGTGAGGGTTCCCCCCTCCGGCATGGTGCCGGAACAGGGTCCCGAGAGGTTTTTGGTGGCTACAGAGGCTTGCGGCGGCGGAACTCCAGATCTATTCTGTCCTCTGATCATTTTAGGGTATATGGATATATATATAGGTGGAAGAAATACGTCAGGGGAGCCACGAGGGGCCCACGAGGGTGGTGGGCGCGCCCCCCTACCTCGTGGCTCCCTCGTTTCTTTCCTGACGTGCACTCCAAGTCTATCAGGTTGCTTTCCTTCCAAAAATAACTTCTCCAGAAGGTTTCATTCCGTTTCGACTCCGTTTGATTTTCCTTTTCTTCGAAACACTGAAACAAGGGAAAAAACTGGAACTGGCACTGGGCTGTGAGTCAATAGGTTAGTCCCAAAAATAATATAAAAGTGCATAGTAAATTATAGATACGTTGGAGACGTATCAGCATCACCAAGCTTAATTCCTGCTCGTCCTCGAGTAGGTAAATGATAAAAGAAATAATTTATGAAGTGTGAATGCTAGCAGGTGCATAAGTTTGATCAATGATAATTTCAATCACTTTTCTAGCATCGTTATATGTCATAATAGTAGCTCAACTCATAGAACTTTGCAGGATCAAGTAACAAACTATTCACATGTTAAAGTATAGATCATAAACTTTCTTGAAAACTAACAAACCGTGTTATTAGTCATCAAACAATTATAATTCATCTTATTTTCAGGAAGAGTCTATGTCAGAGCTTTGATTCAGCAAACTTCACATACTCAACTATCATTTAGTCTTCCATGATTGCTACCACTCAAAGCATATTTTTAGAACAAATAGTATTCATCGAACACAGAGAAAGATAGGGGCTTAATGCTTCACCTCCCAACCTTTTACCTCAGGGGTAATGTCAACAGTAATAATTCATGCTCAAATATATTTGAGCGGCCATATATGCCTAGATCTTTCCATCACATGATGCTTGCCAACTAAAGAGTAGGTTGGAATGATAAGGAATACTACTGACTCTTGCATAAAAGTAAAAGATAGGCCCTTCGCAGAGGGAAGCATGGATTTGCAGAGGTGCCAGAGCTCGAAGCAAAAACAGAGATGAAAATAATTTTGAGAGGTATGCTTTCATTGTCAATATAACGACCAAGAGTTCCCTATATCTTCCATATTACATACATTATAGGCGGTTCCCAAATAGAAATTTAAAGATTTTTACTCCCCCTCCACCAACAATCAACAATCCATGGCTTGCCCGACACAACGGGTGCCTCCAATTAACATCAATCCTCGGGGAGTTCTGTATGCAATTATTTTTTATTTGATTTCGATCTTTTGATCATGGGACTGGGCATCCCAGTTACCAGCCATTTTCTCTTGAATGATGAGCGGAGTCCACTCATTGTGAGAGTAACCCACCTAGCATGGAAGATACTGCTAACCTGCAGTCGCTACATGAGTGATTCGGGCATACAAAACATATTATTATTTGAAGGTTTAGAGTTTGGCACATGAAAATTTACTTGGAATGGCAGGTAAATACCGCATATAGGTAGATATGGTGGACACTCATGGAAGAAACTTGGTTCAAGGAGTTTGGATGCACAAGCAATATTCCCGCTTAGTACAGATATTTTGGCTAGCAAAAGATTCTAAATAGCAAACACCACATGTTAGAGGATCCATAACAATATAACTTCTATACAAATATACCCAAGCATAACTCATTATATTGTCTTCCTTGTCCAACTTCAACTAATTTGCTCAGGTTTGAAAATAATTAATGGGGCTCACAATCATAGAAGATGTCCAAGATAGTATATTTATATGTGAAATCTCTCTTCCTTCAATATTCTTTCATGAATT
Organism: Aegilops longissima; assembly: GCA_021605205.1. Classification (NCBI taxonomy): domain Eukaryota; kingdom Viridiplantae; phylum Streptophyta; class Magnoliopsida; order Poales; family Poaceae; genus Aegilops; species Aegilops longissima. The sequence continues at coordinate 476,800,043 of CM038682.1, forward strand.
GTTCAAGTGACCAATACAATGCTTGCTAACTTTCAATATATTTACCACCTCTACTTCTTATATGTAAAATCACTACTCCCCATGGGATAAGCATATGAAACATGTATACTTTCAGATCTATGACATTCAAATCATTCAACCATTTACTCATAGGATATAAGTGAAGCACACGAGTAAATGACAAACTACTCCAAAAAGATATAAGTGAAGATCAATGAGTAGTTAAATAATTATGTAGCTATGTGAAGACTCTCTCTCTCATTTAAGAATTTCAGATCTTGGTATTTTATTCAAACAGAAAGAAAATCTAAAAATGACATGACGCTCCAAGCAAAACACATATCAAGTGGTGAATAAAAATATAGCTCCAAGTAAAGTTACCGATGAACGAAGACGAAAGAGGGGATGCCATCCGGGGAATCCCCAATATTAGGCTCTTGGTTATCCTTGAATATTACCTTGGGTGCCTTGGGCATCCCCAAGCTTAGGCTCTTGCCACTCCTTATTCCGTAGTCCATCAAATCTTTACCCAAAACTTGAAAACTTCAGAACTCAAAACTTAACAGAAAATCTCGTAAGCTCCGTTAGCGAAAGAAAACAAAACACCACTTCAAGGTACTGTAATGAAACATTCTTTATTTATATTGGTGTTAAACCTAATGTATTCCAACTTCTCTATGGTTCATAAACTATTTTACTAGCCATAGATTCATCAAAATAAGCAAGCAACACAATGAAAACAGAATCTGTCAAAACAGAACAGTCTGTACTAATCTGTATCAAACGTATACTTATGGAACTCCAAAAATTATAAAATAAACTGGTGGAACTGAGGAATTTCTCTAGTAATCATCTTCAAAAAGAATCAACTAAATAGCACTCTCCAGTAAAAAGTTGAAGCTAATCTCGTGAGCGCTAAAGTTTCTGTTTTTTACAGCATGATCATAAAGACTTCACCCAAGTCTTCGCAAAGGTTCTACTTGGCACAAACACTAATTAAAACAAAAAACCACATCAAAAAATAAGCTAGATGGATTATTTATTACTAAACAGAACCAAAAAGCAAGAAACTAAAATAAAATTGGGTTGCCTCCCAACAAGCGCTAACGTTTAACGCCCCTAGCTAGGCATGATGATTTCAATGATGCTCACATAAAAGATAAGAACTGAAACATAAAGAGAGCATCATGAAGAATATGACTAGCACATTCAAGTCTAACCCACTTCCTATGCATAGGGATTTTGTTATCAAACAACTTATGGGAACAATAATCAACTAGCATAGGAAGGCAAAACAAGCATAACTTCAAGATTTTCAACACATAGAGAGGAAACTTGATATTATTGCAATTCCTACAAGCATATATTCATCCCTCATAATAAATTTAGTACCATCATGAATGAATTCAACAATATAAACATCACATAAAGCATTCTTTTCATGATCTACATGCATATAATTTTTATTACTCTCCACATAAGCAAATTTCTTCTCATGAATAGTAGTGTGAGCAAACTCAACAAAATAACTATCATGTGAAGCATAATCCAATTGAAAATTAAAATCATGATGACAAGTTTCATGGTTATGTTTATTCGTTATAGCATACGTGTCATCACAATAATCATCATAAATAGGAGGCATGCTTTCATCACAATAAATTTTCTCATCAAAACTTGGGGGACTAAACATATCATCTTCATCAAACATAGCATCCCCAAGCTTGTGGCTTTTCATATCATTAGCATCATAGGTATTCAAAGAATTCATACTAACAACATTGCAATCATGCTCATCATTCAAAGATTTAGTGCCAAACATTTTAATGCATTCTTCCTCTAGCAATTGAGCACAATTATCAGAATCCTTGTTTTCACGGAAGACATTAAAAAGATGAAGTATATGAGGCATCCTCAATTCCATTTTTTTGTAGTTTTCTTTTATAAACTAAACTAGTGATAAAACAAGAAATTAAAAGATTCAATTGCAAGATCTAAAGATATACCTTCAAGCACTCACCTACCCGGTAACGGCGCCAGAAAAGAGCTTGATGTCTACTACACAACCTTCTTCTCGTAGACGTTGTCGGGCCTCCAAGTGCAGAGGTTTGTAAGACAGTAGCAAATTTCCCTCAAGTGGATGACCTAAGGTTTATCAATCCGTGGGAGACGTAGGATGAAGATGGCCTCTCTCAAGCAACCCTGCAACCAAATAACAAAGAGTCTATTGTGTCCCCAACACACCATACAATGGTAAATTGTATAGGTGCACTAGTTCGACGAAGAGATGGTGATACAAGTGCAATATGGATGATAGATATAGGTTTTTGTAATCTGAAAATATAAAAACAGCAAGGTAACTAATGATAAAAGTGAGCATAAACGGTATTGCAATGCTAGGAAACAAGTCCTAGGGTTCATACTTTCACTAGCGCAAGTTCTCTCAACAATAATAACATAATTGGATCATATAACTATTCCTCAACATGCAACAAAGAGTCACTCCAAAGTCACTAATAGCGGAGAACAAACGAAGAGATTATGGTAGGGTACGAAACCACCTCAAAGTTATTCTTTTCAATCGATCCGTTGGGCTATTCCTATAAGTGTCACAAACAGCCCTAGAGTTCGTACTAGAATAACACCTTAAGACACAAATCAACCAAAACCCTAATGTCACCTAGATACTCCAATGTATCCTCAAGTATCCGTGGGTATGATTATACGATATGCGTCACACAATCTCAGATTCATCTATTCAACCAACACATAGAACCTCAAAGAGTGCCCCAAAGTTTCTACCGGAGAATCAAGACGAAAACGTGTGCCAACCGCTATGCATAAGTTCATGGGCGGAACCCGCAAGTTGATCACCAAAGCATACATCAATTGAATCACGTGATATCCCATTGTCACCACAGATACGCACGGCAAGACATACATCAAGTGTTCTCAAATCATTAAAGACTCAATCCGATTAGATTACTTCAAAGGGAAAACTCAATCCATTACAAGAGAGTAGAGGGGGAGAAGCAACATAAGGTCCAACTATAATTGCAAAGCTTGCGATACATCAAGATTGTGCCAAATCAAGAACACGAGAGAGAGAGAGAGATCAAACACATAGCTACTGGTACATACCCTCAGCCCCGAGGGTGAACTACTCCCTCCTCGTCATGGAGAGCGCCGGGATGATGAAGATGGCCTTGGTGAGGTTCCCCCCTCCAGCAGGGTCTTGGGAACAGGTCCCGAGAGGTTTTTGGTGGCTACAGAGGCTTGCGGCGGGGGAACTCCAGATCTATTCTGTCCTCTGATCGTTTTAGGGTATATGGCTATATATAGGTGGAAGAAATACGTCAGGGGAGCCACGAGGGGCCCACGAGGGTGGAGGGCGCGCCCCCTACCTCGTGGCTCCCTCTATCTTGAGGACAAGCTATGTCCGGATTCCCGAGCTCTCCGAGCCGGATACCTGTCTACGGGAGGACATCGCCCAAACTCTGAACTTAGAATCAGGCGACAGGCCAGACCCACTGGGCAACAAACCGAAGCCCGAAGTCACAAGATCGGAAACTCCTCCTCCCCTGGATCTCAAACCAGGTGAAGGTCCGGACTTAAATCCACCCACCCAGATATAAACGATCTTTCCCACATTAGGCAAGAGCCCCAGGAGACAGTACATCACTATTGGGCCAGATTCCTCCTTGTAATGAACAAGGTCAAGGACTGTCGCGTGGAATACGCAATTTCATTCTTTTGCAATAATTGCACGGACAAGGGAATCCTCAACGCCATAAGTCGCCGTGACATAACACGCTTTGCAGACTTGGCGGCCATAGTACGGAAGTATCGTGCGATGGAAAGCGCCCGGAAAACCCAAACAAAATTTTGGGATAACCCGGCTCTGACAAAGCCCCCAGTCCGAATTAAAAGGGTGCACTCTTATAAGTCGCCCGACTCAATTACAAAGAAGCAAAAGCCCACTATAGGGTGTGGAACCGTATTGGAGGGATGGCTTAACGGGCCCTGCAAAATTCACAGTACATCGGATACCATACCAACACACAGCCTTAGAGCATGTTGGGCACTCCGGCAGGTGGCCAAGAGCGGTGAGGATCTCCTCATTCAAAACACCGTAGAGCACCATCCTGTGGATAACAATACAGTATTGACAGTCTTCGAGACCTTCGCCTCAAATAATAGGCGTAAGCGAGCACTCCGCAGCCTTGCCGAAGTCTGCCACGTGGCAGCAAAAAATCCATGGAGCGACACGACTATCACCTTCAATGCCAGTGACGAACCTAAATTCCGAACAGTCCGAGCACCAGCCACCTTGGTCCCCAGTCCAATTGTGGATGGCTTTCGGCTTACTAAAGTGCTCATGGACGGCGGCAGCAGATTAAACCTCATTTATGAGGAGACTCTTCAAAAAATGGAAATAGACAGAAACCGCATTGAACAAAGCAGCACGACCTTCAGAGGAATCATCCCTAGTCGGGAGGCACGTTGCGCTGGGAACATCACACTAGATGTGGTATTCGACACTACGCAGAATTACAAGCCCGAAGAAATTACATTCCAAGTGGCCCCATTCAGTAGTGGACACCACGCCCTTCTAGGGTGGGAGGCATTCATGATCTTCCAAGCCATACCCCATTACGGGTACATGAAGCTAAAAATTCCCGGACCCAATGGAATTATCACTCTAGCTAGTGATCCGGACACAGCGCTCCGCGCCGAAAACAAAACAGCCGCATTGGCCCTCGAGGCGTTATCCAAAGCCCTCGCGGCGGAGGAATTAACTTCGATGCGCTCCAAAGTGGACAGGGACGACGTGATACTAGACAAAAGATCCAAGTCCACCTCTTTTAAACCAGCGAATGAAATAGTCAAATTCCAAGTCCACCCAACGGACCCTACAAAAATAGCATCCATCGGGGCACAGTTAAACCCCGCTGTAGACGCCGCACTACGGGAGTTCCTGTGCGAGAATTGGGACATATTCGCCTGGCATCCTTCAGACATGCCAGGAATCCCACGCAGGCTGGCCGAGCATAGCCTTATAACATTCTAAAGGGATTCAAGCCGGTCAAGCAGGCCCTTCGGCGTTTCTCTGAACCTAAGCGACAAGCCATGGGAGAGGAGCTAGCCGAATTACTGGAGGCCGGATTCATTAGAGAAATAAAACATCCAGACTGGCTAGCAAACCTGGAGATGGTACCAAAGAAGGATAAATCCTGGCGCCTATGTGTCGATTTCAAGGACCTTAACAAGGCTTGCCCCCAGGATCCCTTCCCCCTCCCCCGCATCGATCAAATTATCGACGCTACCGCAGGACACGACTGATTGTGCTTCCTCGACGCATACTCCGGCTACCACCAAATTAAGATGGCGGAGTCTGATCAAGTCGCAATGGCATTTATTACTCCATACAGCCCCTTCTGTTTCAACACAATGCCCTTCGAGCTCAAAAACGCCGGCGCGATGTATCAACGCATGATTCAGACATGTCTGAAAAAACAAATCGGCAAAATAGTGGAGGCACACGTAGACGATGAGGTCGTTGAAACCAGACACGTCGAATCCTTAATAGAAGACTTGAGGCTCACGTCCGACAATCTCCGAACATACGGCATCAAGCTGGAAAAATGTGTTTTCGATGTTCCCGCCGGAAAGCTCCTAGGCTTCATCGTCTCCAGCAGAGGAATTGAAGCAAATCCGACTAAAATCTGAGCTCTGTCACAGTTGGCTATCCCAACTGACCTCAAGCAAATCCAGAAGTTAACTGGATGTGTGGCGGCCTTAAGCCGCTTTATCTCCTGATTAGGAGAAAAGGCACTACCCCTTTATCGCCTCCTTCGGCGCACCGAACACTTCGAGTGGACAGACGCAGCCACGGTCGGATTGGAAGAAATAAAAGCCATCCTGGCCACCAACCCAATCTTGGCCGCGCCAAATGTCGGCGAACCAATGCTATTATATATAGCGGCAACTCACCAAGTTGTAAGTGCAGTGCTCGTCGTCGAACGAGAGGCGGACGGACATAAATTCCCACTTCAAAAGCCGGTATATTATGTATCCATTGTCCTCATTCCATGCAAATCACGGTACCCACATTATCAAAAGATAGCATACGTGGTATTTATGGCATCCCGGAAATTACGACACTACTTTCAAGAGTGTTCAATTACGGTAGCCTCGGAAGTACCACTCAAGGACATAATAAACAACCGCGATGCCATGGGCCGGATTGCCAAATGGGCTATCGAGCTCCTCCCGTTCGACATAACATATAGACCACAGCAAGCCATCAAGTCGCAAGTACTGGCCGATTTTGTCGCCGAATGGACAGAAGTTGAACTCCCTAAAGAAGACGACGCGTACTCCAATTGGATCATGCACTTCGAGGGCTCTAAAATGCTGGCTGGTCTGGGGGCTGGCATCGTCCTGACGTCCCCTACCAGAGATATAGTCCAATACGTACTCCAAATAATATACACAGACTCCAACAATGCAGCCGAATACGAGGCACTGTTACATGGTCTCCGGATGTCAGTTTCCATGGGCATCAACGCCTGGAGGTGTGTGGGGACTCGAACCTCGCAATATCTCAAATAAATGGAGACTTCTACGCCAAGGATCCAAAAATGGCGGCATATCGCAAAGCCGTCCTCAAAATGTCAGCTCGGTTCGAGGGGCTTGAATTCCACCATGTGACTCGGGAAAATAATCAGGCGGTAGATATCCTCGCCCGTATCGGCGCTAAGTGCGACCCTGTCCCACCTATAACATCTTCTTGGAAAGGCTGTTTAAGCCATCCGTGGTATGGGAAGGGGACACCGGTAACAATAGTCCGGACCCGGCCACAACATCAGATAACGAACACTCTGACACAATCGGAGGCTCTGCCACCGAAATAACACCTTCAACCCACGTGATAATCGCCGTCATCCCCCCGTGGACAGAACCATTCCTGGCCTACCTAACCAGGCAGGAACTACCCGAGGACCAAAATGAGGCACGCTGCATAGTGCGGCGGTCTAAAGCCTACAAGGTCCACGAGGGAGAGCTTTATAAGAAAAGCACTACCGGAGTCCTTCAATGGTGCATCTCCGAAGAGGAAGGGCGGAAGCTTTTGGCAGAAATCCATGCTGGACTTGACGGCCACCACGCCGCAGCCCGGGCCCTTGTAAGCAAGGCCTTCCGTACAGGTTTCTATTGGCCGACGGCCCGAGCAGATGCACAGGACCTTGTTCAACGTTGCGTCGGTTGCCAGCTTTTTGCAAACCAAAGCCATATGCCGCCCACCGCTCTCCAAACAATCCCCATTACTTGGCCTTTTGCGGTCTGGGGGCTTGATATGGTCGGACCCCTCAAAGGGGAACCCATAAGAAAAAATACATATTGGTCATGGTGGATAAATTCACCAAATGGATAGAAGCCAAACCAGTCAAAACGGCTGAATCCGGACCGGTGATAGACTTCATATCCGGGGTTGTACACCGCTACGGCATCCCCCACAGCATCATCGCCGACAACGGCTCGAACTTTACAGCCGACGAGGTAAAACTTTGGTGCAGCAACATGGGCATCAAGCTCGTTATGCTTCTGTCTATCACCCGGAAACTAACGTCAAGTTGAGCGAGCAAATGGTCTTATCATGAGCGGCATTAAACCCAGATTAGTGCGGTCCTTAAGGGAATCAAACACGCACTGGGTAGAGGAACTCGACTCCGTACTATGGGGGCTGCGGACCACGCCGAATCGCACTACCGGATACACACCGTTTTTTATGGTGTACGGCGCAGAGGCGGTTCTGCCCTGCGACATAATTCATGACTCACCTCGAGCGCGCATGTATGAAGAAAAAGAGGCCGGGCTCGATCAGCAAGACAGTTTGGACGCCCTGGAGGAGGAGCGTGACGTGGCAAAAGCCCGTTCCGCATTCTATCAGCAACAGGCTCGAAGGTATCAAAGCAGAGAAGTACGGGCCAAAACTTATAACGTTGGCGAACTAGTTCTATGCCTGCCGGAGAAGAAAAAGAACAAGCCCAAGCCCAAATGGGAAGGTCCCTTCATTATCGACCAGGTTCTGACCGGTGGAGCGTACCGTCTGCGGGATGCATCGGACAATCGACTCGAGCCAAACCCATGGAACGCAGCCAGACTCCGATGATTCTACGCCTAATGCCTGTCTCTATGTTCGTCTTTTCTCTCTTTCTTTCGTCTTTTTCTCAAGGCCTTAAAAGGCTAACTTGTGTCTTGACTACACAATCTTGATGCGCTAACCACGCTCATTATACCTGGGGGCTTCTTATACAGAAGCTTAATATAACTACTTTTATGGGCTTTATGCCCCACACATGTGTTAGTCTTCCACATGTACCTTTTTTCGCCATTATGTGCAACGATATGACTTAAGTTTTGGCCAAGCTGGGTTGCCTGGCTCTTGTGTTTATGCCCTACGTTCCCGCTAATTCGGCTAGGGCATAAGCGGAGCACCTCTGCGATTGTTACTGCTGGGTCAGCCGGATGTGTACCTCAGACTGGGTGAAGCTGAAAGCTAGCGTTCTTAAGGGAATATTCGGTCGGTGAACCAAAGATGACTTTTATTTATTTTTGATATACGCCCCCAGATGTTTATAGCCTGCGTCTCTTTTCGCAGTTCGGACATGCACATTAGGGCATGCGTACCCAGGGAAAGGAACCCTTAACGGAACTATTCTCCCTGGAAGATGTTTCTTACTATCCATGTAATATAACATTGCTAGTTGGGTACTTGTCTGTTCAAGCACTTATGACCCCTACGCCTGGTTTCCACGCATACCCCGGTTTTTACATACCCGAGCGGGTATTCGAATATACTCCGGACTATCGGGTCCAGAGGTCGAAGCGAAAAGGTCCGCCATGACAAATGATTTACAATCCGACTAGGGACATTATATATGTCACTTAAAATACACAGTCACTTCGACTGACTAAATTCTTCTTCTATACCATCCAACAGGTTGTCTAGCCTACAATCCTGTTGGGAATACTTTGCGGCCAATTCTACTTGGTCATACACCAAACTGACGGGGATCTCTTTCCCATCGGGCCCCACAGGTCCGACCTCGGCCATGTGGTTTGGGTCAGCCTTGGTATATCGTGCCTTCACCATGCCCAGGCTTCCCTTGCACCTTGTCGGCAGGCTGATATCTTCCATAATCGGAAGCGCCGCCGCGCTCCCTTGAGCTTCTCTCTAAGCTCCCCCATGCCTCCTGGCGCGGAGGCGGATGGCTACAAGGCTTGGGCAATACCCTACATCACCCGCTGAACTTGTTCGTGCAGTTGTGAGAGCTCTGGAAGAAGATCACCCACAGACCCGGGCATCTCCTCCGCGGGACGGCTCGTCAGCATACCTCCAGACATAACTCTGTTAGCCGGCTTCTTCGCCAAACTCTTTCAGAAGTTCGTTCAAGCACTTATTAAAAATGCCTCGTCGAAGCCGCTTATTCTCCTTCATGGAGTCCACAAGCTGGGATCGAACATCTTTCAGTTCCACGCCCAGCTGGATATTGGCGTCTTGGAGATCTTTTTTCTCCTGAATGACCCGCGTAAGCACGCGCTCGCCAGCATTTAGCTGTCGATTAGCATGTTGCGCATCCCCCGGCATGGCCTCCGGATTCACTCCGGAGTCATCTGCAACATCTATTGTTAGATTTGCATGCATGCCGCATACTATCCGGTACCTGTCATCTTTTGCAATGGAAACAAGTGTTACCAGAGGGAGCCTTCTCAGACTCCTTCAATGCGGCAACTGCGGCCCGTAGCTGGGCTTTGCATTCTTCCAGCTCTTGAGACAATTGGGTATTCTTCTCTGTAAGAACCTGCACAAATAATGATCCTTAAATCAGTTGTGCCAACTGTTTCAAGTCTCAGGGGCTACTGATATATATAATCGTCAGATTTCTTACCCGTATATCCTTTACATACTGGTCCGTGGCTCTGGCAAGACCATTTTGAGCAGCACGGATGTACGCGTCTCCTGAGTTGAAGGCATCAAACGCCTCTTGGGAGAAGCACGCGTCACGGATTGCGGCCCGGCGACGCCCGTGATTGATGGCGCTCTCCACTTCGGAATTTGTAGCGGACAGTCTATCCACATCCTCTGTAGGAGGAGCATCCGGCATTCGCCCCATGTTAGCTTCCGCCTCTATGTCCGGCCATGGAGCCCGACTGATGGAGGCGTGATCGGCAACCTCTTCGGATATAGTCCGGCGAGCGTTTTTCCTACTAGGAAACATGGACGTTATTATATTTTAAACGACGACGACCACAGAGCGAGGTTCTGTATCATACCTCTGTGCCGGCGTCTCAGTCCTGACCGCCTTCCTTTTTAGCCTACCCGGCTTCGGTGCCCCTTCTTGGCGAGTCACTGCGGGTTCGGCATGGCATTCCGACGGCCTTCCCTGTAAGACACCATATGTGTACGGTAGGTGAAGTGCATAAAAGGGGATCCTTCTCGGAAGTTGGGACTCCGGTTTTTCTTACATGCGATGCAGTGAGTAGCCTAGGATAGTTGGCTATGATGGCAACCATGGCATCATCGCAGCTCAATTGATAGAATGTCCTGTCAATCAGCTCCACAAATATGTCCGGATCCTCTACGAGTCCGGGATCGAGGTCCCGGCCAGGGTCCTCCGGTTGTGGAGGTGGGCTGTTGACCTCCCTTGCAGCTTTTCGCAGTTCCTACCATGAAATGGCAAGGTGAGTACCTATGACGAAGAATGCGGGAAGGCTAGGATTAAAAAGTGACAGCTTACCCAGCTTGGAGGGTTGTACATGGAGAATCCATCCCGTGGCTTAATACGGATGAACTCCTCTTCCTCTCCCTTGTACAAATCGGACAGAATTTTTGCTAGAGCAGCAACTGAGTCCGATCCCTTACGCTCGCAGCGGGTGGCATCATCTTCCCCGTTAGAATGCCACATGGGGTGCCCTTGATATTGAAGTGGCTGTACCCCCCACATTATACATGTTGACATAACCTCGATTATTGTCAGTCCTGATTGAGCCAGCAGTTTTATCTGGCCCATCAGGTAAAGGACTTCTCCGTTATCTTCCTCTTAAGGGCTCCGAGGGCGCCAGCTGCTGCGCTTCTTCAAAGGGGCATTGTTGAACTCGGGAAGGCCCATCCGAATAGGATCTTGAAGGGGGACATCCTCCATGTAGAACCACTCCGAAGGCTAGTCTTCGGACGTCTTCTTCGGGGTGCCGGACAGGTATCCGGTCCCGGCGATGCGCCATATTTCGGCTCCGCCCACTTGATATATTGACCCCTTCTGTGTACGGGGCACAAGGCAGAATAGCTTCTTCCACAACGCGAAATGTGCTTCGCAGCCCAAAAATAGCTCACAAAGGGCAACATAACCAGCGATGTGTAATATGGAAGCAGGGGTGAAGTTATGCAACTGGAGGCCATAAAACTCCAGGATCACGCGGAGGAACAGATGGATTGGAAATCCAAGTCCCCTTAATAAATAAGGGACAAGGCATACCCGCTCCCCCTTGGAGGGATTGGGGAAGCTCTCTGCTTGCTCCCCGCCATTATAGGTGGCGAGCCCAGCTCGAACAGTGACAATATACGCTGGGGAGAGAAATCCCTGGGTCTGTAGCTCTACTAATTGGCTGTGCGGGGCGGAACACTTCTTCCAATCACTGGGCTTAGGGCTACGGGAGCGAGAGGAGGAGCTGCGATGGCCGGCCATGTTGGAATGGATTTTTCCGAGCACACTCCGATGGATACTCGCCGTGGGAGGACGGTGTGATTTGGATCTACGAATCCCCGTCTCTTTCATAGACAGTTTACTCACATGGCTAGGGTGGCAAATGTAAAAATGCCCTGGCCTCTCGCATCCGCTCGACACGTGGGAGATGGCTATTATTGGGCGTGGAAGCCAAGGAGTGCAACATTTATGGGAAGTCAGACACTACTCAGCAGGTATTCAGAATTTGGAGAAGAACCCGCCTTGCAATGCCGAAGACAATCTGCGCGCCAGACTCATCGTCATTGAAGACTGGTTCAGGGACTACTGAGGGAATCCTGGATTAGGGGGTCTCCGGATAGCCGGACTATATCCTTTGGCCAGACTGTTGGACTATGAAGATACAAGATTGAAGACTTCGTCCCGTGTCCGGATGGGACTCTCCTTGGCGTGGAAGGCAAGCTTGGCAATACGGATATGTAGATCTCCTCCCTTGTAACCGACTCTGTGTAACCCTAGCCCCCTCTGGTGTCTATATGAACCGGAGGGTTTAGTCCATAGGACAAGAACAACAATCAGACCATAGGCTAGCTTCTAGGGTTTAGCCTCTATGATCTCGTGGTAGATCAACTCTTGTAATACTCATATCATCAAGATCAATCAAGCAGGAAGTAGGGTATTACCTCCATCGAGAGGGCCCGAACCTGGGTAAACATTGTGTCCCCCACCTCCTGTTACCATCCGCCTTAGACGCACAGTTCGGGACCCCCTACCCGAGATCCGCCGGTTTTGACACCGACATTGGTGCTTTCATTGAGAGTTCCACTGTGCCGTCACCATAAGGCTTGATGGCTCCTTCGATCGTCGGTAACGATGCGGTCCAGGTTGAGGTTTTCCTCCCCGGACAGATCTTCGTGATTCGGGCGGCTTTCTTGAGCTAACTCGCTTGGCCATCTAGAGCAGATCGAGAGCTACGCCCCTGGCCACCAGGTCAGGTTCGGAAACTTGAACTACACTGCCGACATCCATGGATATTTGATCTTCGACGGATTCGAGCCCATGCCAGGTGCGTCGCACGATCATGACAAGCATGATTTAGCTCTGTCGTCGGACAGTGTTCGGGAGATCACACCTGCAGCTACTCCGACCCTCAATCCGGAGCAAATTGCGCCATCTGAGGACGGGTGGATAGACCCTGCCATGGAGGCCGCACTCTCAGTGGTGATAGAGCAGGATACTAACTTTACCCCTTACGAGAGCCGTGTTGCCGAACCACTGGATTCGTATTCGGCCACGGACCCCGAGCCGCCTACGTCCGTGCCTATCAAATCCGATTTGGCGCCGATCATGGAGTTTACCTCCGCGGATATATTTCAGCACTCGCCTTTCGGCGACGTGCTAAATTCATTAAGGTCTCTCCTTGTCAAGAGAGCCTTGGCCGAACTATGTCCGGCTAGAATGGGATGTGGACGACGAAGAAATTCGCGGCCCACTCACCACCCACTTAGTAGCCACTGTCGATGATTTAACCGACATGCTCGATTTCGACTCCGAGGACATCGACGGCATGGACGATGATGTAGGACAACCACTTCATCACATGACATATACATGGTGGATACACCCAAAGAAAACAATGATGAGGAATGGAAGGAAGCAGCGAAGAATAGCTCCATCGAGAGGCAAACAAAGCATCGACGTAGGCGCCGCTCCAAATCCCGCCTCGGCAAAAACATCGATAACAGCGAAAGAGAAATTAACACCCCAGTCGACTCCAGAGGAAACGACGACCACATTGACCCAGCGGCAGAGCACGATGAAACTGCAAACGGCGAACATAGTACGGATCCGATGTTCGAACACGGCGACGCCGAGGATAAAGCTCATCAACCTCCCTATGGGGAGGAAAACAGTCCCGACGAAGATGCACACATCATCCCGGAAAGGCACTTGGAACAAGAGAACCTCCACAGAAGGCTTATTGCCACAGCGAGGAGTTTGAAGAAGAAGAAGCAAAGGCTTAAGTCCGCACAAAATACGCTCAACAGCAGATGGAACAAAATGCTCGACAACGAAGAAAAGTATGGTGGAAGTTACGACACAAAGAGCTATCCAAAGCGCAAGCTATTGCCCGAATTCGACGACGAGGCCTTAGAGCCCACACAGCCAAAAAATAAAACGGCCAACCGGTCGGATCAACCACCTTGTGGCCGCGATAGAGCGGCTAACAAGGCTGCACATAAGTCAACACACGATCTACGTGAGGACTTGCGCCAAAAATCAAGATGACCAGATCCATCTATGGATCTAGGAAGCCTTCTGACACAAAATAAAACCGAATACTACAACCGTCCAACGCCATGATACATCCAATATAGGGTGCGCACACCCCTATGTTTCACCGATGAGGTCTTGGACCACGAATTTCCAGAAGGATTCAAACCTGTGAACATAGAGGCGTACGACGGGACTACAGACCCTGGGGTCTGGATTGAGGACTTTATCCTCCATATCCATATGGCTCACGGAGATGATCTCCACGCCATCAAGTACTTACCCCTCAAGCTTAAAGGACCAGCTCGGCACTGGCTGAAAAGCCTCCCATAAAACTCAATAGGAAGTTGGGAGGAGCTCGAGGATGGTTTCCGGGATAATTTTCAAGGGACCTATGTCCGACCTCCGGATGCAGACGATTTAAGTCATATAATACAACAGCCCAGAGAGTCAGCCTGAAAGCTTTGGAACAGGTTTCGCACTAAGAAGAACCAAATCGTCGACTGCCCGGACGCAGAAGCCTTAGCAGCTTTCAAGCACAGCGTCCGAGACGAATGGCTCGCCAGACATCTCGGCCAACAAAAACCGAGAACAATGGCAGCCCTGACAAGCCTCATAACCCGCTTTTGTGCGGGCGAAGATAGCTGGCTAGCCCGTAGTAGCACCAGCGACCCAGGAACATCCGAAGTCAGGGATGGCAATGGAAAACCACGACGCAGTAAAAGCAAGCGTCGAAATAAAGAAGACAGCCCAGATAGTACGGCGGTAAACGCCGGATTCAGGGGCTCTCGACCGGGTCAGCGAAAAAAGCCTTTCAAAGGCAACAGAGATGGACCGTCCAGCCTAAGCAAGATTCTAGACAAACTATGTCAGATTCATGGCACCCCCGATAAACCTGCAAATCACACCCACAGAGAATGCTGGGTCTTCAAGCAGGCCGGTAAGCTAAACGCCGAACACAAGGGCAGGGAGACACCAAGCGAAGACGAGGACGAACCTCGCCAGCAAAGCACGGGGGGACGGAAAAAATTCCCACCAGAGGTTAAAACAGTAAACATGATCCACGTGACGAAGAGGAGAAGCAAACATGCACTCCGAGACACATGCGCCGTAAAGCCCGTCACCCCTAAGTTCAACCCCTGGTTGGCCTGCCCGATCACTTTTGATCGCAGGGATCACCCGACAAGCATCCGACACGAACGATTGGCTACCTTGGTGTTAGACCCAATAATAAATGGATACCATCTCACACGAGTCCTTATGGACGGCAGCAGTAGTCTAAATCTGATATATCAGGACACAGTCCGCAAAATGGGGATAGACCCGACAAAAATCAGCCATAGTAATACTACCCTCAAGGGAGTAATACAAGCCCCAGAGGCCCGCTGCACGGGCACTCTATTACTAGAGGTTGTATTCGGTTCTCCCTACAACTTCCGAAGCGAAAAGTTGACCTTCGACATCGCTCCATTCTGAAGTGGCTATCAAGCACTACTCGGAAGAGCGGCTTTTGCTCGTTTTAATGCAGTACCGCACTACAATTCTCTCAAGCTTAAGATGCCCAGTCCATGTGGCATCATCACCATCAGCGGAAATATTGAACGTTCCTTACAAGCGGAAGAATGTGCGATGGCTTTAATAGCCGAACACTAAATGGCCCCTCCAACCAGAATAAAGGATCGGTCGTCAAGACCGCGGACACGGCTAGACGAGTTCGGCGCATTACTAGCTATAACAGCTTAGATAAACCCGAGATTGGTTTGATGGTTATACCCCCATAAACGGCACCAGGGGCTTCCCGCGTGTAATCAGGGCTAGTTCGGCTCAACTTGACTCATCTTGAATTTTAATGGTTTATTGAGAATAACCAATTTTTTGGCACGACAATTTTCACCTAAGTTCTTCTCTTTTCCAGATGACAATTGTGCCACACCCGTCCAGGATATGGCACAACGGAGACACAGGCGCAGACATGCAGCAGGGACCCGCTCACAGGTTTCTTTTTAGATTAAGACCCTGCGTAAACCTTTTTCACTGTCTCTTGTTGTTCACATCCTCCGGATACTTAGTGTAACCGAGAAGGATGCTGACGTTATTGGCATTTCGCCACGTCATAGCATTGCACGTACCTGGACACTCGGGGTTCATTATCAAGGGCATCGCTCAACCCGACATATGTTATAAAGACCGAATACCTTAGGGAGTGTTCGGCATCGCGAGTTTGGCCTTATATGCATCAGCTCTGAATCATGTCTTTGGTTAAATGTAGGGTTTGCCCGGCTCCTGTGTTTTGCTACCTTACGTTCTGCTCTATCGGCTAAGGTGGCACTGGCAGAACTACTGTGATTGTGCCCTGGTTCATCCGGATGAGCACCTCAGTAGAGAAAGCCGAAAACTGACTATCATGATAAAGCGCGAGACTGGTCAACCACTCGATGACTTAGCAGAATCTTTGGGATTCCTCCGCATTAACGAAGGGCCGTTTCCCGGTCATGTACATACGCGCCCCGTATTAGGACGAGTGCGGAGGTACCAGGGGCTATATAGTAGTCCCACCATCAAACTCTTATGGCTAAGTGAAAGTGTTAAAGCAATATAGTCCGATTGCCTCGTTCGCTGCGCTACCACCTCCTCAATGGACCAAGACGTTGGATTGTGAACACGCGTTTTTTTGCAAACACCCCCGCATTATATGCGTGGGGGCTGAAGCCGACGACTGCAAACTTTCAGGTTATATACATATATACATAAACGGCCGCACAAGAGGCATCATAATACTTTCAGGTAAAAGTATAAACACAACCTTTATAATTCAACAAAACATTGTTTTTACAATGGGAATACATGTCACTAGAACATAATATTCTTCGAGCACTGAGCCTCTATTGAACGAGCGCCTTCAAGGACTTCTTCAAAGTAGTGCTCGGCAGATACTCGGCCCACGGTCGAACTCTGGGTTGCAATAGCAGTGGCCTCCATCTCTGCCCAGTATGTCTTGACACGGGCAAGTGCCATCCGTGCACCCTCTATGCACGCTGACCTCTTCATAGCATCGATGTGCAGCACAACACAAAGGAACTGTTGCACCAAACTAAAATAACTATTCGGCCTTGGCCCTTCCGGCCACAGATGATCCACAACAGACCTCATGGCAAGCCCGGACAACCTATGGAGCTCGACCCACTCGGCCATTCGCTCATTCAACAGCAGCGGGCGCACTGGAACATTAAACTGTGACTAGAACAGCTTTTCCACTTCACGATCTTTTTGATCCTTGAAGTACTCGGCCGCATCAGCAGCACAGGCTGCCAAATCCACGTATGCGTCTGCAGAACTCCATAGTTGATCAAGAGTGGCATACTTCGGATCTCCGAACTTCGTCCGCAGCAAAAAGGGCTTCCCAGCCGCGATATCTCCAGCCTGACCCAGCTCCTCCTTCGCCGCTGTAATTTTAGAGCGGGCGTCCTCGGCTGCTACCATTGCCTTCTGCAGGTCCGTCGCCTTCGCTCGGCTTTCTTTTTCAAGAAGCTGGTAACGGTCGGCGGCATCTTTCAACTCAATGGCCATCTTGGCTATTTTTTCCTTGCTTTGGCATTGCGCAGCCTGTTCGGCTCTCAGCTCTTCGACCGCCTTTAGAGCGGCCGCATCACTATTCTTGGCTTGTTCCTTGGCTCAGGCAAGTTCCGCCCGAAGGGTCTCCACGGCGGCAGCTCCATATGCAGTCACAACATATTAAAGATACTAGCATCATGCTCCTCTTACTATGTGCTAATCACCGGAGAAATCACATACCCTGTACCTTATCGAGTTGCTTGTTGACAAGCACGATGTCGGCATCTACTGCATCAAGTTGCTGCTTTAGCTCAGCAAACTCACAAGTCCGGCTAGCCACCGGACCCTCCGCCACCTGCACATGAAGGCGGTCTGATTATTACCTGGGACTATGATCGTCTGTTTGCATAGTCTCAGGGGCTACTATCTGCATAGGGCACACCTAACGTGTGCGGTATCGTAAAAAATATACACCATTTCACGTATCTCAAAGCCTTTCAGCAGACTCATAAAAGCTTCATGCAACCCGCTTTCGGCGGATGAAATCCTCTGAATCACCGTACCCATTAGCGTACGATGCGCTTCTGAGATAGCCGCTTGCTCTAGAAGATCCATCAGTGCGTCCGATCACACACAGGATGGTTCCAGACTCTTTCTGTTGCTCTCCTTAGGAGTCGAATACCGAGGACTTCGGGTGGCCGAGGGATTACCCTCTGGACTTGGTGGATCAGAAGAAGCCCTTCGCAACGACACTTCAGCGTCGCCCGCCTCATGAGGCGGGGTGGCATGGGGAGGTGTTTCACTCTCCATCATCTCTGGAAGAAGATCCCCCGAAGACGAACTCTGTCGAGACGGGCTACGGTCCCAACTACAGGATATATGCTTCAGTTATTGTCCCCAGAAGTAAAGCAGGACATTTTTACTATTAAATGTTTTTTATTTACTTACATCTCGGTGGAGGGCTGATCCCCTTGCGGGCACTGTGCGGCAAGGATACCCTCCGAGGCAGGACCCTCTGCTAAGATTTCTTCCCCCGTTTGGAAACCTTTGTTTCTGGGTCTTCAGAGGTGGTCCTCGTCCTTCCTTGGGGAGAGGGAATTTCAGATCCTTCTCCCCGGTTATCCTCCTTCGCGGAGGCGGTAGTTACCCCGGCTGGGATGAATAATGAGTGAGGCCCGCTTTCATCCTCTTTATTCCCCCCTTTACCTTCCCCTGAGAGCGCCTGATAAGGCGCCAGCTCGAGCATTCTGGCCAGTACTGGATCTGCTGATCCTTCGGGAAGGGGGGCCGAACACCTAATCATCTTCGCCTTTGTTACCCAGTCCTGGTCAAAGAGCGACTTTTCAAAATGATGTTGTGATAAAAAAAGATAGCGTATTCGACCACGGGATTACTTACTTGGGTATCTGGATGATTGCAGCTCAGACCCGCATCCTCGGTGATGTCTGGACACCTTATTTGTTGTCCAAAGAACAATTTGTATATTTCTTCGAGCGTCATGCCGAGGAAGTGCTGAATAGCTCGCGGTCCTTCCGAGTTGAATTCCCACATACGGAGGGGTCGACGTTTGCAAGGTGGGACTCGACGAACTAGCATGACTTGCATTACCGTGACCAGGCCGACATCTCTCTCGAGGAGATCTTGGATGTGACTCTGCAATATCGGCACATCATTTGCTGGCCCCCAGTCCAGACCCTTGTTGATCCATGACGTCAGTTGTGGCGGGGGGCCCGAGCGAAAGGCAGGGGCGGCCACCCACTTGGTACCCCGGGGAGCTGTGATATAAAACCACTCCCGTTGCCATAAACTGGACACCTCCGGGAAGTAGCCCTTTGGCCATGGAACATTGGCGCCTTTGCTTATTACGGCACCTCCGCACTCTGCGTGTCACCCCTCGATCATCTTTGTCTTCACATTGTAAGTTTTGAGCCATAGGCCGAAGTGTGGGGTAATGCGGAGGAAGGCCTCACACACGATGATGAACGACGAGATGTGGAGGATGGAATCCGGGGCTAGGTATGGAAATCCAGCCCATAATAGAACATGAGCCCTCTAACAAAGGGATCTAGAGCAAAGCCTAGCCCTCGGAGGAAGTGAGAGATGAATACAACGCTCTCGCCGAGTTCGGGAGTGGGGATGACCTGCCCCGAGCAGGCAACCTGTGTGAGATTTCGCCGTCAAATACCTGGCCTCTCTTAGCTTCTTGATGTCTTCCTCTGTGACAGAGGAGGGCACCCACCAACCTTGAAGGTTGGATCTGGACATGGTTGCAGGTCTGGAGCGCCTGACTTGATCCTTGGGTGTTGGAACTCGAGGCGGGGGAAGGATTCGATTGAGTGCGAGAGGAAAAAAGGGCGGACCTTGGCCTCTTTATAAAGAGGGTGAATATCAAGCGTCCTCCTCGTGGCCGTTTGGGACTTGCCTAAAATCGAGGAGTCATACCAACGGGCACGATTGGGTTACCCACATCCGTATTGATGAGAATCCTGTAATAAGGGGGACACGATCTCTGCTTCGACAAGACGAGCCAAGAAAACCTCCTCGCAATGCGTGTAGTGGCTGGTTGAGAAAAACAGTTCGAATAATGATCAGCTCGTGGTGTGATGTCACGTT
Source organism: Aegilops longissima (assembly GCA_021605205.1). Taxonomy (NCBI): domain Eukaryota; kingdom Viridiplantae; phylum Streptophyta; class Magnoliopsida; order Poales; family Poaceae; genus Aegilops; species Aegilops longissima. The sequence goes on from CM038682.1 coordinate 476,820,226, forward strand.
ATGAAAAGTCGTCAGCAGATCAGATTGGTGGAAATATTATTCCTTCTACGGTGGTATGTGGAACTTGTTTTGCAGAGCCGGACACTACCTTGTGTTCAAGATCTTCCATGGAGTATTCAGAGGAAGAACCTGCCTTGCAATGCTGAAGACAAATCTACACGCCGGACTCATCGTCATTGAAGCCTGGTTCAGGGGCTACTGAGGGATTCCTGGATTAGGGGGTCTCCGGATAGCCGGACTATATCCTTTGGTCGGACTGTTGGACTATGAAGATACAAGATTGAAGACTTCGTCCCATGTCCGGATGGGACTCTCTTTGGCGTAGAAGGCAAGCTTGGCAATACGGATATGTAGATCTCCTCCCTTGTAACCGACTCTGTGTAACCCTAGCCCCCTCTGATGTCTATATAAACTAGAGGGTTTAGTCTGTAGGACAACAACAATCATACCATAGGCTAGCTTCTAGGGTTTAGCCTCTACCATCTCATGGTAGATCAACTCTTGTAATACTGATGTCATCAAGATCAATCAAGCAGGAAGTATGGTATTACCTCCATCGAGAGGGCCCAACACAGGTAAACATCGTGTCCCCGCCTCCTGTTAACATCCGCCTTAGACGCGCAGTTGGGACCCCTACCGAGATCCGCCGGTTTTGACACCGACATTGGTGCTTTCATTGAGAGTTCCACTGTGCGTCACCATAAGGCTTGATGGCTCCTTCGATCATCAAGAGCGGCGCGGTCCAGGTGAGGTTTTCCTCCCGAACAGATCTTCAGATTCGCGGCTTCGCATCGCGGCTAACTCGCTTGGCCATCTCGAGCAGATCGAGAGCTACGCCCCTGGCCACCAGGTCAGGTTCGGAAACTTGAACTACACAACCGACATCCATGGATATTTGAACTTCGACGGATTCGAGCCCATGCCAGGTGCGCCGCACGATCATGACGAGCGTGATTTAGCTTTGCCATCGGACAGTGTCCAGGAGATCACCCCTGCAGCTACTCCGGCCCTCAATCCGGAGCAAATTGCCATCCAAGGATGGGTGGATAGACCCCGCCATGGAGGCCGCACTGTCAGTGGCATGATACTGACTTCACCCCTTACAAGAGCCGTGTTGCCGAACCACTGGATTCATCTCCGGCTACGGACTTCGAGCCGCCTGCGTCCGTACCTGTCGAATCCGATTGGGCGCCGATCATGGAGTTTAGCTCCGCGGACATCTTTCACCACTCACCTTTCGGCGATGTGCTAAATTCATTAAGGTCTCTCTCCTTATCAGGGGAACCTTGCCCGAACTATGTCCGGCTAGAATTGGATGCGGACAACGAAGAAATTCGCTGCCCACCCACCTCCCACTTAGTAGCCACTGTCAACTATTTAACCGACATGCTCGACTTCGACTCCGAAGACATCGACGGTATGGACGACGATGCAGGAGATGAACAAGAACCACCGTCTATAGGGCGCCGGACCACCACTTCATCACATCACATATACATGGTGGATACACCCAAAGAAAACAATGACGAGGAACAGATGTCACATCCCTAATCCTGGTCTGACCTATGCCAGCTTCCATGTGTGCATCATGTTTAAATTCAAATCAAATTTGAATTGAGGAATTTTCAAAGCCTTAGAAAACCCCTAAAAATAACCAACATTTAAATCTCATCAAATGAGTCCAAGAAAATGTTCCTGTTACTCTGTGAAAATATTGGCATGAGGTGAAATTCAAACCAATATTTTTGGAGTCACAGAAATATTTATTCTGGCCATTTGAATTAATCCAATAACTATTTGCTTTGGATTTATATTTAATATATATTAAATATGACTCCAATAATTCTGGAAGTTTGTGAGTGGCTTTGTATATATTTTAGCAAGCCATATAATAACCAGAATTTATTAAAATGATTTAGTTGCTAAATCAAATCAAAACAAATTGCAGAAAATAGAAAACATTAATAAATAGAAAACCAGAGAGAGACTAACCTGGGCCAACTCATCTGTGCAGCCCACCTGGCGGTCCAAGTGGCTGGCCCAGCCCGCTGGCCTGAAGCGGCTGTCTTCAACCTCTACTAGTAGGCAGAGGCGTGTCGACAGCGCGTGCGCCCGAGCTCCACCTCCGGCTTGCCGCCTCCTGCCTCCCCCTCGCGTCTGGCGACGCCACGAACCCACTCGACCTCTCCCTCGAGCTCTCCCTCTCCCCTGGCTCTCTCCCTCGCCGTTCCCTCGCCTCACCGAGCGCCACCGTCGCCGCCGACAAGCACCATCGTGGCCACTGCCTCCCCCTCGTCTCTCCGACATGCCTAGGAGCTCCGCCACCGTCGCCTACGCCTCCCTGTTGACCCATGCGACTCCAAACGCCGCCGAATGCCGTCTTCGCCTTCGTCTTCAACCTCGGGCACCCGAGCCCGTCTCCGGTCGATTCGGCGCTGCCAGGACTTCCCCGAGCACGCTGAGGCCACCTCTGCACTCGCCGTGAGCTCCTGATTCTCCCCCTGTGTTCGGCCCCTCCATTTCTGTCTCCTAGCTCCGTCTTCCACCATGGCCGAAGCTCACCGTAGCCACCGCACGTCGCCGTCGTGGCCACAACCACTTGGGCTTGATCCCGAGCACGTCACCATCTTCACCGCACTCGCAGGAGCCCAACGCACACCCCCATGCGCCTCGCCGTTCCCCGTAGCCTCGGGTTCGACCTCGCCCGACTCCGGCGACCGCCAAGGTCGTCGCCGGCGACGTCTTCGGCAACCCCGAGCCCAACCACCGCCACCAAACGCTGCGGCTTGCTCCCAACTACCCGTAGATGGTCTCCGCCGACCATTTGATCGCCGGAGCGCGAATTTGCACTTCCTCCGCTGCGTCTGGCCTCGCCGGCGGCTAAACGCTGGTTTGTTGACCTGTTGACTGAGTTGACAAGGTGGGCCCAGTTTGACCCTTGGGTCTATGACAAGTGGGCCCCGCCCTGCTAACTAACATAGGATTAGCGCTAACTAAATTTAGTTAGTTTAACTAACTACTGACACGCGGGACCCACTGGTCAGTTTGACCTGGACCGCCCCGTTGACCGCTGACATCACCCTGACGCAGTGCTGACGCATTAATTCAATTACTAGAATTATTCTTATACAGGAAATTCCAGAAAATAACCAAAACTTCTAAAAATCATAGAAAATCAACCGTAGCTCAGAATGAAATAATTTATATATGAAAAATGATCAGAAAAATCCAACCTATGCATCTGTACCATTTTCATGCATGTTGGAACAACTTAAAGTTGCTGTTTAGGACATTTCAATTAAATGCCATTTAAGAAAGCACATATGAAGTTTGAATTTGAACCTACGGTTCAAACCAACTCCATTTAACTTGTTGCTTTTTGCATTAGGCCAATCAAAAGCATATTGCCATGTCATGATCATGCATCATATTGTGCATTGCATTGATTGTGTTCTTCCTTGTTTGCCGGTATTTGTCCACTCTCGATAGACGTGCTTCCGACGATGAGTTCGATGACACCGATGAAGAACTATATTATCTTCAGAAGTGCCAGGCAAGCAAAACCCCCTTGTTCATTCCGATACAATCCCACTCTCTCGCTCCTGCTCTCTTTTATTGCATTAGGACAACAACGATTCATCTGTTACTTGCTACGGTAGCTGAACCCCTTTATCCTCTGCATGACCTGTCATTCCACAGTAAATAGATGAAACCCACTAGCATGAGTAGGAGTTTTTTGAGCCCTGATGTGCCTACTCATTCATGCTTGTTTGTCATGCCTGCTACTGCTTAGAGTTGAGTCAGGTCTGATTCATCGGGGATGAATCGGAGGTGTGTAAACATGTCCTACTGTGTGTGAGCTAAGTGTGTCAACACGATTTGGTAAAGGTAGCGGTGAGAGGCCATGTAGGAGTACATGGTGGGTTGTCTCATTGAAACCGTCCTCAGGAACTGAGTTATGTGTTTGTGATCCATGAACAGTTACTACCACACATTGGGATCCTTAATTGACTCTCTCGGCTTCTTAACCACCCTTGTTCTCTGTCCAGGAGTTGCAACTAGTTTATTGTGTTTGTAGGATATGTGTTGGAGGCCGTGCGTAGCGCTGACCCTAGGGGTGGGCTATGATGCGGTAGATACACCGTGGCCCGGTGTACCGAGCGCCCGTTTGGTGTCTCGGGAACCCTGCTCACATCGTTCGGGGCCGTATGTGGAAACCTCGGCCGTACTCCCTGCGGATGGAACCTGAATAGGCGATAAACCTGGACTAGAGACTTGAGTGTTTATGTAGGCTGTGGCCGACACCCTCGCCGGGCTTCCGCTTGAAGGTTGCCGAGTACATGTCGTGTAAACGGCGATAAGTGGTGAGAGCGTGTGTGAAGAAGTACACCCCTGCAGGGTTAACATCATCTATTGAATAGCCGTGTCCGCGTAAAGGACTTACAGGTTGCCTATAACAATTCATAGACAAGTGAAAGTGGATACTCTAAAATGCGCAAGATAAGCGTGAGTGCTATGGATGGCGTTCTCGTAGGGAGACGGGAGCGGATCCATGGTGGTGTATTGATTTGGTGAATATGTGGACTCATGTGCGCCACCTCAAAAGAGTTACTTGCAGTCGTAGTTCAGGATAGCCACCGAGTCAAAGCTGGCTTGCTGCAGTCAAACTCCACCACCCCCTTTGTTGATAATGATGCATATGTAGTTAGTTCTGATGTAAGTCTTCCTGAGTACATTTGTACTCACGTTTGCCTATTTTATGTTTTTGGAGAGACTTCAGTCTCACTAGTAGTTTCGCGGGACTTCGACGTTTAGCTTGATACCTCAGCTACGATCTTGTGCCCTCGGCAGGATCTGGTAGATAGTCAGGTTTCTAAGCCTTTTTCATTTATAGATGTCTTTACTCAGACATGTTAAGCTTCCGCGTGTGCTTTGTTTTGTATGCTCTGAATGTTGGGTCAAGAGACCCATGTTTGTAATATCTCGCTCCTCGGAGCCTAATGAATAAATACTTGAGTCGTAGAGTTATGTTGTGATGCCATGTTGTATTTACACATATCGAGCATATTGTGTGTATGTTTGTAATGCTTGGTATGTGTGGGATCCGACAATCTAGTTGTTTATCCTTGGCAGCCTCTCTTATGGGGAAATGTAGTCTAGTGCTTCCTTGAACCATAGTAGTCCGCCACAGCCCGGTTCACCGGAGTCCTGCTAGCCCAGCACTACTGCTCAGGACGCTTGGCTGGCCGACATGTGTTTCACTTCGTTCCTGTGTACTGTCCTTCGGGAAATGTCACACGGTGACATCCGAGTCTGCCTAGCCTGCTACAGCCGGGTTCCCGGAGTCCTGTTAGCCAGTGCTACAGCCCGGATTCACACGTTGCCTGACCGACATGCTCGAAGTTGATTCATGTATGCCTGTCCCCATGGGTTAGTGCCGCTTTGGGTTCACGACTAGCCAGGTCGGCCCGGTTCTCTGTCATATGGATGCTAGCGACACTATCATATATGTGAGCCAAAAGGCGTAAACGGTCCTGGGCCATGGTAAGGCGACACCCGTGGTAATACCGTGCGTGAGGCCGCAAAGTGATATGAGGTGTTACCGGCTAGATCGATGTGACTTGGAATCGGGGTCCTGACAGCTTTGGTGTCAGAGCCTGACTGCCTGTAGGATTACCAAGCCAAACTGGTCAAAGTTATGTCTAGAAATGCTTTAGTTATGTAAGGGAATTGATTGTGGAAGGGAACGTAAGGCTCTTTTTACTCCTTATACCTCATGGCCTTCTGATCTTAGTCATCCTCTTCTCTTCTACGGGGATTAAGAACTAGGCCTTCTCATCTATCTATCAGGATGATGTGTTACTAATCCATAGACTTATAGTATTGATAGTTTCAAATCTCAGTTCAGTTTCTACTACTTCCGTGTGTTCATAGCTGGTCTCGGAACCTTGATTTCGTGCTTCTGAGTGGTTATGCCACCATTTTTGCAGGATGTCTCAAATCATTTTGAGCATTTACAGCCGTTATGCTGTCCGAGTCATCCCAGGTCTCTAAATAGTCTCATGCATTTGCAAATCCTTTCTTTCCATTCCCGATGTCCTTTTTGGTCAGAATAAGCACACTAACCGGAGTGTTGAGGTACTCCGCTGCCTCGGCATATATGTTGGAGCTATTATTATGAACCTAGGTGTTTATGGAGTCACCTAGCACTCTAGCCATGTTTTGTGTTCACAGTGTGATGATTCTGGCCACCATTCTCGAAAGCATCCCGTGATGCCATTTATTAGTAGGTATTCTATTCTTGGGTTTTTGAACCCGAGGATCACCCTACTTACCTCCTGTTGATAGTGTTTGCTAGTTCCTTTAGGATATTAGTAACCTTGCAATAGTCCTCGAAGTCCGTGGTATTTCCTTCTTCCAAATACTATGAACCGCTTATGGCAGAAGTTCCTCGCTGAACTGAAGGATCACAATCAGAGTACTCTTGAGGAGTTCTCCATTAATAATTGTGAATCTGCCAGTTCTAGCCTTTCCGCATGGGTTATCCGGAAGAAATGTTGAGCTTCGCTCGACATACTAATCTATGCATCCACAACTCAGAAAAAAACATATGTTCCTTTGAGTTGTCCCTCTTTAGTTGTATTCTGACCCCCGTCTGTCAATTGATAGTCAGGAGTAGTCGTGCATTCGTCATCGATGCCTATTATTCTTGTGGTCTGTCAAGCCATTCTATTCTGGAATGACTGGGAGAAACAAACTCCAGTACCTCATCCATATCCAGTATTGGGTCAAAGCAGTTGTAATCCGCAGATCAAATGCAATCAAGCTTTTGATCCTGTTCTATCGTGAAGTATTACCCACTTTATGTCAGGAACGTCATGAGAATTGCACCATTTCTCATGAATTCTTGACGTAGTGATACTTCTCGCTATCATTATTCATTCCTCGGTCCCGTGTTGTTGTAATCGGAATGCCGACAAGTGAACTGTGATGTGTGAAATCGATATTCCTAGCAACCATGTTGCTTAGTAGTTCATGGACAATATTCTCATTCTTAGAGTGTTGATTATTGAATCATCACCCTAAGGTTGATCGTGCCACCTTGTCCATTTTCATGGTGCACACTTCGATTGATGAGTTAGGATCTTGTCAAGTCCTCGCTCATTTGATCATATCATCTTGCCTTGAAAAGCAAGATTGTTCTCGTGCTTAGTAACATACCAGTGGTTCGTGATTTCCGAATATCTTCTCAGAAGTATTACCAGGTTGTCCCCTGACTGTTATGTTGAGCTCGTGATCAAGTTGGTTTTCTTGTAACCACCCTTTCTCCAAGAATCTGTGCCGGATACCCTGAGCTAGTTGGTTAAGCTAAACAACAACTTGGAGAGTTGGAAGATAAAAGCTTACGACTTAGTTCATCTCAAGGGATATCTGGTGTGTGTGTGTGTTGAAGAAAGATGATATCTTCATCGATTGGTCCCTGTGATCAGTTGTTGGATCTATTGCCTTGTCAAAACTTTGACTTGAGTATGGGCTATCGTCAAGTCAAATCAGAACCAATGATGTTCGTAATGTTGTCTTACTCGTGGTTGATCCCTCGAGCATACACCATTACATCTTTTGGTCTGACCAATGCTATCACCGTGTTCACATGATGGTGGAAGTCCAGTGATATGGAAATTCCGATGAGTTGTTGTTGAACCCCATCAGCAGCATTTTGTCTCCCCTATGATTCATGCTGAACATCAACCTAGTGTTGAAAATTTTATAAGCAATGCCTTCGTGTTCCATTCATGAAGCTTATGCTTGGATGGAAGGAGTGACTTCCTCTAGTTCATGTGCATTTGAAGCAAGTTGCCGCCGTGAACTTGAGAAAGTTTGTTTTTGCTTCCACTTGTACCATCCCAAGTCAGTCATGCATGTGCGAAGTATGCTATGGTTTGACAGGCTCGCAACCTTCATTCCATATGTATCCCTAGCACACCAAGCCACTGACTGATTTGCTCAAGGAGAAGGAGTCCCTTCATAAGAGCTAATCCGGACTTATGAAAAGATTTCAATATCCTCGATGATGGTTCCCTCCACCTGAACTTGGTAGTGTTTAACATAAGACTACTACGTGGCCATGCTTGTCTGGGACAGCGTGTTCACATGTTTGTAGCAGAACCGCTCATGTTTTGGAGCTTACTACCATAGTCCATCTCCCGAGAATCTCGCAACATCATCTCGTCGATTTTTGTTGCAACCTTTCCTTTTCAGACATGCTGTCTCACATGTCCTGTTACCAACCAGATCTGAATCTCAGGCAGATATGATGGTTGAAACATTCCCAGCATTTGCATTATGTTCCCAGCTTGCACCTCAGCAATTGTTGCCCAGGATCATCTTCAAAAGCGGTCCTACCATGGGTCCCATCCATTTTCGATGATAAGCAAAATCATCCATTGTGTTGTCTTCAACAAGGTAGTCCACATCATCCATTCTAGTCTGAGTATGTCATTCTTTCGAACTCCTTCAAATGATCGATCCTGGTTGCCTTAGGCTGGTATGAAGGGTTTCAATGATCTCTGAATCAAAAGTAATTCTTTTGCCACTTAAGGGAATATTTCTACGAGTCACCTTCCTTAAGATGTCTCGTTATGGTGTCATGGCAACTCAACTCCTTGCTGCGTTGACAACTGTTCACCACCCTCTTAAGTGTGGAATTGTTGTCTACCTGGTGAACCTTCATCATCTGTTACACTGCATCCCGCTGGATGTATGTTTCGTGTCTCCGCTCGAGAGATGTTTCGATGTCTCACTCGATAAGTTGATCGTGAGTTGTTCAATCTTCAGGAAGATCAATCCTCATAGAGTTTTCCCTTTCCTCTCGTTGTCATGATAGCTGGAGTTTTCAGAGCAAGATGTCGAGACAAAGATGGTGACCGAATCAACGTTCTTATGAAGTGCAACCTGGATCGTGAAGATTGTGTTGGTCTTGTGCCCCCTGTGTCTTCTTACCTCACGTCTTGAATCTCGGGACGAGATTCTTGTTTAGTGGGCGTGAGTTGTCACATCCCTAATCCTGGTCTGACCTATGCCAACTTTCATGTGTGCATCATGTTTAAATTCAAATGAAATTTGAATTGAGGAATTTTCAAAGCCTCATAAAACCCCTAAAAATAACCAATATTTAAATCTCATCAAATGAGTCCAAGAAAATGTTCCTGTTACTCTGTGAAAATATTGGCATGAGGTGAAATTCAAACCAATATTTTCGGAGTCACAGAAATATTTATTCTGGCCATTTGAACTAATCCAATAACTATTTGCTTTGGATTTATATTTAATATATATTAAATATGACTCCAATAATTCTGGAAGTTTGTGAGTGGCTTTGTATATATTTTAGCAAGCCATATAATAACCTACAAAATTTATTAAAATGATTTAGTTGCTAAATCAAATCAAAACAAATTGCAGAAAATAGAAAACATTAATAAATAGAAAATGAGAGAGAGAGACTAACCTGGGCCAACTCACCTGTGCAGCCCACCTGGCGGCCCAAGTGGCTGGCCCAGCCCGCTGGCCTGAAGCGGTTGTCTTCAACCTCTGCCAAGATGGCGGGCGTGTCGGCAGCAGGCGTCTTCAGGCTCCACCTCCTGCTTGCCGCCTCCTGCCTCACCCTCGCGTCTGGCGATGCCATGAACCCCCTCGACCTCTCCCTCGAGCTCTCCCTCTCCCCTGGCTCTCTCCCTCGCCGTTCTCTCGCCTCACCGAGCGCCACCGTCGCTGCCGACAAGCACCACCGTGGCCACTGCCTCCCCCTCGTCTCTCCGACATGCCTAGGAGCTCCGGCACCGTCGCCTACGCCTCCTTATTGACCCACGCGACTCCAAACACCGCCGAACGCCATCTTCGCCTTCGTCTTCAACCTCGGGCACCCGAGCCCGTCTCCGGTCGATTCGGCGCCGCCAGGACTTCCCCGAGCACGCTGAGGCCACCTCTGCACTCGCCGTGAGCTCCTGATTCTCCCCCTGTGTTCGCCCCCTCCATTTCCGTCTCCTAGCTCCGTCTTCCACCACGGCCGAAGCACGTCGCTGTCGTGGCCACAGCCACTTGGGCTTGATCCCGAGCACGTCACCATCTTCACCGCACTCGCAGGAGCCCAACACACACCCCCATGCGCCTCACCGTGCCCCATAGCCTCGGGTTCGACCTCGCCCGATTCCTGTGACCGCTAAGGTCATCACCGACAACGTCTTCGGCAACCTCGAGCCCAACCACCGCCACCAAACGCTGCGGCTTGCTCCCAGCTACCCGTAGATGGTCTCCGCCGACCATTTGGTCGCCGGAGCGCGAATTTGCACTTCCTCCGCCGCGTCTGGCCTCGCTGACGGCTAAACGCTGGCGAGTTGAACTGTTGACTGAGTTGACCAGGTGGGCCCAGTTTGACCCTTGGGTCCATGACTAGTGGGGCCCGCCCTGCTAACTAACCCAGGATTAGCGCTAACTAAATTTAGTTAGTTTTACTAACTACTGACACGCGGGACCCACTGGTCAGTTTGACCTGGACCGCCCCGTTGACCGCTGAGCGTCACCACGGACGATCTTGGCGACGATTAATTCAATTACTAGAATTATTCTTATACAGGAAATTCCAGAAAATAACCAAAACTTCTAAAAATCATAGAAAATCAACCGTTGCTCAGAATGAAATAATTTATATATGAAAAATGATCAGAAAAATCCAATCTATCCATCTGTACCATGTTCATGCATGTTGGAACAACTTAAAGTTGCTTTTTAGGACATTTCAATTAAATGGCATTTAAGAAAGCACATATGAAATTTGAATTTGAACCTAAGGTTCAAACCAACTCCATTTAACTTGTTGCTAGTTGCATTAGGACAATCAAAAGCATATTTCCATGTCATGATCATGCATCATATTGTGCATTGCATTGATTGTGTTCTTCCTTGTTTGCCGGTATTTGTCCACTCTCGATAGACGTGCTTCCGACGATGAGTTCGATGACGCCGATGAAGAACTATGTTATCTTCAGAAGTGCCAGGCAAGCAAAACCCCATTGTTCATTCCGATACAATCCCACTCTCTCGCTCCTGCTCTCTTTTATTGCATTAGGACAACAACGATTCATCTGTTATTTGCTGCGGTAGCTGAACCCCTTTATCCTCTGCATGACCTGTCATTCCACAGTAAATAGATGAAACCCACTAGCATGAGTAGGAGTTGTTTGAGCCCTGATGAGCCTACTCATTCATGCTTGTTTGTCATGCCTGCTACTGCTTAGAGTTGAGTCAGGTCTGATTCATCGGGGATGAATCGGAGGTGTGTAAACATGTCCTACTGTGTGTGAGCTAAGTGTGTCAACAAGATTTGGTAAAGGTAGCGCTGAGAGGCCATGTAGGAGTACATGGTGGGTTGTCTCATTGAAACCATCCTCAGGAACTGAGTTCTGTGTTTGTCATCCATGAACAGTTACTACCACACATTGGGATCCTTAATTGACTCTCTCGGCTTCTTAACCACCCTTGTTCTCTGTCCAGGAGTTGCAACTAGTTTCTGGTGTTTGTAGGATATGTGTTGGAGGCCGTGCGTAGCGCTGACCCTAGGGGTGGGCTATGATGCGGTAGATACACCGTGGCCCGGTGTACCGAGCGCCCGTTTGGTGTCTCGGGAACCCTGCTCACATCGTTCGGGGCCGTATGTGGAAACCTCGGCCGGACTCCCTGCGGATGGAACCTGAATAGGCGATAAACCTGGACTAGAGACTTGAGTGTTTAGGTAGGCCGTGGCCGACACCCTCGCTGGGCTTCCGCTTGAAGGTTGCCGAGTACATGTCGTGTGGCGGCGATAAGTGGTGAGCGTGTGTGAAGAAGTACACCCTGCAGGGTTAACATCATCTATTGAATAGTCGTGTCCATGGTAAAGGACTTACGGGTTGCCTATAACAGTTCATAGACAAGTGAAAGTGGATACTCTAAAATGCGCAAGATAAGCGTGAGTGCTATGGATGGCGTTCTCGTAGGGAGGCGGAGGCGGATCCATGGTGGTGTATTGATTTGGTGAATATGTGGACTCGTGTGCGCCACCTCAAAAGAGTTACTTGCAAATCGTATTTCATGATAGCCACGAGTCAAAGCTGGCTTGCTGCGGTCAAACTCCACCACCCCTTTGTTGATAATGATGCATATGTAGTTAGTTCGATGTAAGTCTTGCTGAGTACATTTGTACTCATGTTTGCCTATTTTATGTTTTTGCAGAGAGACTTCAGTCTCACTAGTAGTTCTGCGTGGACTTCGACGTTTAGCTTGATACCTCAGCTACGATCTTGTGCCCTCCGCAGGATCTGGTAGATAGTCAGGCTTCTAAGCCTTTTTCATTTATAGATGTCTGTACTCCGACATGTTAAGCTTCCGCGTGTGCTTTGTTTTGTATGCTCTGAATGTTGGGCCAAGAGACCCATGTTTGTAATATCTCGCTCCTCGGAGCCTAATGAATAAATACTTGAGTCGTAGAGTTATGTTGTGATGCCATGTTGTATTTACACATATCAAGCATATTGTGTGTATGTTTGTAATGCTTGGTATGTGTGGGATCCGACAATCTAGTTGTTTATCCTTGGCAGCCTCTCTTATGGGGAAATGTAGTCTAGTGCTTCCTTGAGCCATAGTAGTCCGCTACAGCCCGGTTCACCGGAGTCCTGCTAGCCCAAGACTCTTGCAGACGCTTGGCTGGTCGACATGTGTTTCACTTCGTTCATGTGTACATCCCTTCGGGAAATGTCACGCTTGGTGACATCCGAGTCTGCCTAGCCTGCTACAGCCCGGGTTCCCGAGTCCTGTTAGCCCAGTGCTACAGCCCGGATTCACACGCTGCTGACCGACATGCTTGAAGTTGATTCATGTATGCCTGTCCCCATGGGTTAGTGCCTCTTTGGGTTCACGACTAGCCATGTCGGCCCGGGTTTTCGGTCATATGGATGCTAGCGACACTATCATATATGTGAGCCAAAAGGCGCAAACGGTCCCGGAACATGGTAAGGCGACACCCGTGGGAATACCGTGCGTGAGGCCGCTAAGTGATATGAGGTGTTACCGGCTAGATCGATGTGACTTGGAATCGGGGTCCTGACAACGGAAGGATGCAGCGAAGAACAGCTCCATCAAGAAGCAAACAAAGCGTCGGCGTAGGCGCCGCTCCAAATCCCACCTCGGCAAAAATAGCGATAACAGCGAAAGAGAAAATAACACCCTAGTCGACTTCGAAGGAAGCGACGACCACATCGACCCAGCGGCAGAGCAGGATGAACTAGAAAACAGAGAACATAGTACGGATCCGCTGTCCGAAAACGGCGACGCCAAGGATAAAGCTCATCAACCTCCCTCCGTTGAGGAAAACAGTTCGGACGAAGATGCACACATCATCCCGGAAATGCACTTGGAACAAGAGAACCTCCGCAGACGGCTTATTGCCACCGCGAGGAGTCTGAAGAAGCAGAAGCAAAGGCATAAGGCCGCGCAGAATATGCTCAACACTAGATGGAACAAAGTGCTCGACAATGAAGAAAAGAATGGTGGTAGTTACCACACAAAGAGCTATCCAAAGCGCAAGCTGTTGCCTGAATTTGATGATGAGGCCTTAGAGCCCACACAGCCGAAAAATAAAATGGCCGACTGGTCGGATCAACCACCTGGTGGCCGCGATAGAGCGGCTAACAAGGCCGCACATAAGTCAGCAAACGCTTCAGATGACGACTTGCATCAGAAGACCGGCGCGACCAGATCCATCTATGGATCTAGGAAGCGTGCTCCGACACAAAATCAAAACCAAATACTACCACCGTCCAAACGCCAAGATACATCCAAATTCAGGGGTGCCACACACCCCCTATGTTTCACCGATGAGGTACTGGACCACGAATTTCCAGAAGGATTCATACCAGTGAACATAGAGGCGTACAACGGGACTACAGACCCTGGGGTCTGGATTGAGGACTTTATCCTCCATATCCATATGGCTCGCGGAGACGATCTCCACGCCATCAAGTACTTGCCCCTCAAGCTAAAAGGACCAGCTTGGTACTGGCTGAAAAGCCTCCCCGAAAACTCAATTGGAAGTTGGGAGGAGCTCGAGGATGCTTTTCGGGCTAATTTTCAAGGGACCTATGTCCGGCCTCTGGATGCAAACGATTTAAGTCATATAATACAACAGCCCGGAGAGTCATCCCGAAAGCTTTGGAACAGGTTTCTCACTAAGAAGAACCAAATCGTTGACTGCCCGGACGCAGAAGCCTTAGCAGCTTTCAAGCACAGCGTCCGAGACGAATGGCTCGCTAGACACCTCGGCCAAGAAAAACCAAGAACAATGGCAGCCCTGACAAGCCTCATGACCCGCTTTTGCGCGGGCGAGGATAGTTGGCTAGCACGTAGTAGCACCAGCGACCCAGGCACATCCGAAGTAAGGGATTGCAATGGAAAACCATGACGCAGTAAAAGCAAGCGTCGAAATAAAGAAGACATCCCAGATAGCACGGCGGTAAACGTCGGATTCAGGGGCGCTCGACCGGGTCAGCGGAAAAAGTCTTTCAAAGGCAGCAAAGCTAGACCGTTCAGCCTAAACAAGATTCTAGACAAACAATGTCACATTCATGGCACCCCCGATAAACCTGCAAATCACACCCACAAAGAATGCTGGGTCTTCAAGCAGGCGGGTAAGCTAAACGCCGAACACAAGGGGAGGGAGACACCAAGCGAACGAGGGCGAACCTCGCTAGCAAAGCACCGGGGGGCTGAAAAAATTCCCACCAGAGGTTAAAATAGTAAACATGATCCACGTGACGAAGAGGAGAAGCAAACATGCACTCCGAGACACATGCGCCGTAGAGCTCGTCACCCCTAAGTTCGACCCCTGGTTGGCCTGCCCGATCACTTTTGATCGCAGGGATCACCCGACAAGCATCCGGCACGAAGGACTGGCTGCCTTGGTGTTAGACCCAATAAGAAATGGATACCATCTCACATGAGTCCTTATGGACGGCGGCAGTAGTCTAAATCTGATATATCAGGACACAGTCCGCAAAATGGGGATAGACCCGACAAAAATCAGCCACAGTAATACTACCTTCAAGGGAGTAATACCAGGCCCAGAGGCCTGTTGCACGGGCTCTCTATTACTAGAGGTTGTATTCGGTTCTCCTGACAACTTCCGAAGCAAAAAGTTAACCTTCGACATCGCTCCATTCCGAAGTGGCTATCAACCACTACTTGGAAGAGCGGCTTTCGCTCGTTTTAATGCAGTGCCGCATTACGCTTCTCTCAAGCTTAAGATGCCCGGTCCACATGGCATCATCACCATTAGCGGAAACATTGAACGTTCCTTACAAGCGAAAGAATGGGCGACGGCTTTAACAGCCGAAAACTAAATGGCCCCTCCAACCAGAATAAAGGATCGGTCGTCAAGACCGCGGACACGGCGAGACGAGTCCGGTGCATTACTAGCTATAACAGCTTAGATAAACCCGAGATTGGTTTGATGGTTATACCCCCATAGACGGCACCAGGGGCTTCTCGCGTGTAATCAGGGCTAATTTGGCTCAACTTGACTTATCTTGAATTTTAATGGTTTATTAAGAATAACCGATTTTTGGGACGACAACTTTCACCTAAGTTCTTCTCTTTTACAGATGACAATCGTGCCACACCCATCCAGGATATGGCACAACAGAGATACAGGCGCAGACGTGCAGCAGGGACCCGCTCAAAGGTTTCTTTTCAGATTAAGACCCTGCGTAAACCTTTTTCACTGTCTCTTGTTGTTCACATTCTCCGAATACTTAGTATAACCGAGAAGGATGCTGACGTTATTGGCATTTCGCCACGTCAGAGCATTGCACATACCTAGACACTTGGGGATCATTATTAAGGGCATTGATCAGCCCGACATATGTTATAAAGACCGAATACCTTAGGGAGTGTTCGACGTCGCGAGTTTGGCCTTATATGCATCAGCTCCGAATCATGTCTTTGGTCAGATGTTTGGTTTGCCCGGCTCCCGTGTTTTGCTAGCTTACGTTCCACTCTATTTGCTAAGGTGGCACCGGGAGAACTACTGTAATTGTGCCCTGGCTCATCCGGATGAGCACCTCAGTAGAGAAAGCCGAAAACTAACTGTCATGATAAAGCGCGAGACTGGTCAACCCCTCGATGACTTAGCGGAGTCTTCGGGATTCCTCCGCATTAACGAAGGGCCGTTTCCCAGTCATGTATGTACGCGCCCCGTATCCGGGCGTGCGCGGCGGTACCAGGGTGTAACGCCCCCGATGCGGCTATATCTCCCACGTGTCGAAGCACGACTTAGAGGCATAACCGCATTGAAAGCAATGTCGCAAGTGAGGTAATCTTCACACAACCCATGTAATACATAAGGGAAAGAGATACATAGTTGGCTTACAGTCGCCACTTCACACAATACATAAATAAACATCCGTCATTCAGAGTACACTCAAGGTCCGACTACAGAACCAAAATAAAAGAAGATACCCCAAATGCTACGGATCCCGATCGTCCCAAGCTGGGCACCACTCTGATCATCAGGAAAAGACACATAATAACGACCACGTTCCTCGTCGAACTCCCCTTGAGCTCGGTTCGTCACCTGCCCGCATCGTCGGCACTGCAACTGTTTTGGTAGAATCTGTGAGTCACGGGACTCAGCAATCTCACACCGCGAGATCAAGACTATTTAAGCTTATAGGAAGGACAGAGTTATAAGGTGGAGCTGCAGCAAGCGACTAGCATATATGGTGGCTACATTCGCAAAAGAGAGCGAGAAGAGGAGCAAAGCACGGTCGTGAAGCTAGTAGCGATCAACAAGTGATCTGAACTACGACGTCAAGCATAACTCCAACACCGTGTTCACTTCCGGACTCCACGAGAAGAGACCATCACGGTTACACACGCGTTGATGTGTATTTTATTTAAAATCAACGGGTTTTCTACAACCGGACATTAACAAATTCCCATCTGCCTCATAACGCGGGCACGGCTTTGAAAGATAATACCTGCAGGGTGTCCCAACAGCCCATTATAAGCTCTCACGGTCAACGAAGGATATTCCTTCTACCGGGAAGACCCGATCAATCTCGGAATCCCGGACTACAAGACATTTCGACAGCAATAAAACAAGACCAGCAAAGCCGCCCGATTGTGCCGACAAATCCCGATAGGAGCTGCACATATCTCGTTCTCAGGGCACATCCGGATGAGACATCCTACGAGTAAAACCAAGCCTCGAGTTTCCCCGTGGTGGCCCCGCAGTCTACTCGTTTCGGGCCAGCACTCGAAGGAGCACTGGTCCGGGGGGTTAAAATAAAGATGACCCTCGGGCTCGCGAAAACCCGGGGGAAAAAGGCTTAGGTGGCAAATGCTAAAACCAAAGTTGGGCCTTCTTTGGACGAGTCTTATTCAAAGCGAACTGTCAAGGGGGTCCCATAAATCACCCAACCGTGTAAGGAACGCGAAATCAAGGAACATAACACCGGTATGACGGAAACTAGGGTGGCAAGAGTGGAACAAAACACCAGGCATAAGGCCGAGCCTTCCATCCTTTACGAAGTATATAGATGCATTAATTATAGCAAATATATTGTGATATCCCCAACAAGTAAATATGTTCCAACAAGGAACAACATCTCCATGTTCCAACAAGGAACAAACTTCAACTTCACCTGCAACTAGCAACGCTATAAGAGGGGCTGAGCAAAGCGGTAACATAGCCAAACAACGGTTTGCTAGGAAAGGATGGTTAGGGGCTGACATGGCAATATGGGTGGCATGATAAGCAAGTGATAGGCATCGTAGCATAGGCATAGCAAAAGAGCGAGCATCTAGCATAGCAAAGATAGAAGTGATTTCGAGGGTATGGTCATCTTGCCTGCAATGTTCTCAGAGTTGTCGAAAGCTTGATCCTAGTAAGCGTTCTCAACAGGTTCCTCGTTCACGTACTCGTCTCCCGGATCTACCCAAAGCAAAAACACAAACAAAGGAACCACAATAAATCACGGTGCAATGCACAAGCAACATGATGCAATATATGGCATGATATGCGGGATGTGATATGCAATGCGTATCTGGCGCTCGGAAGGAAAATGATGAACCAGGCGTCAACTTGGCAAACCAAGTATGCCGCTGGAAAGATGAGATGATTTCGGTTGAAATCGATATAAAGATCATCGGAATTGGATGCACGGTTTGCAAATGACAACCAAAACAAGAATGGCACAAATCTGCCATTAACAGCATGATGCCACTTAGCAAGCAACAAGAAATTAAGCTACTGCACCCAAACGTACCAACAAAGTATATGGCAGTGATCTACTCAACATGCTTGACAAAAGATGAACACTGAGCTACGGCTAAATCACATCATAACAGGTTCAAACAAGCATGGCAAAAGTGCAAAACATATCAGCTTCACAGACTTAGTGAAATTACTGAACATGGCTAAAGCAGCATCAGGTAGCAATGTTCAGAGCAATAAAACAACATGCTACAGGAACTTATAATAGCAAAACAAGGCATGGCATGAATCTACTCAAAGCATAGAACAAAAGTCCCTTACTGACCAT
Source organism: Aegilops longissima (assembly GCA_021605205.1). Taxonomy (NCBI): domain Eukaryota; kingdom Viridiplantae; phylum Streptophyta; class Magnoliopsida; order Poales; family Poaceae; genus Aegilops; species Aegilops longissima. The sequence goes on from CM038682.1 coordinate 476,838,858, forward strand.
AAGCCAAAAAGGATTCGAAAATATAGTAACACCCATGTCAATATAGCAAGTTTCGTTAACAGATTCAGCAACAGGGTCAAAAACAGATAACAAGTAGGCATGTTTAAGAGCTCAAAGCACTCACTACAGAGCCTTTCATGATAAACTAAGCATACATACATCAAGAAGACATGGCATAGAAGACATACATGGCAAGAACAACATCATAGCATACACGGGTCAACCACAACAACCTTGGCAAAATTGAATAACATGTAAACAATCTGCCAGGAAACATTTTATAGCAAAAGTAGAGCTCGATTGACTCAAGCTATGGCACTCCATAATTGCAAAAAAGGGCATGGATGGATAGAGCATAACCATATGTTCAAAACATCCTTACTGAAGTATCTCAAAATATGCATGGATCTCTCGGTAGGATCAAGTAAACATGGCATGAAAATATCAGCAAAACAGGGCTGAAAACAGCAACATCAGGAAGCCAACTTTGCATGCTTGTGCTAGTCACCACATAGATCACAAAAATACATGGCATACACCCCTGGAAAGATGGCATGGCATATTACAAAACACATGTAGGACTCAAGATCATAGGATGCACACATCAATCATAGCAAAAATAACAAAAGTGCAAGTTACATTAAGAAGCGAAACTAACATCACATAGCCCTCTTCCAACAGCATTTCGGGCATCAAGATGAGCTCAAATGAAACTGATGCGATGAGATGAAATGATCTACTCTTCGAGACAAATATTTTGACATATTACACGCACGAAACGGAGCTACAGGTGCTTATGGCACGATGAAAATGCATCAAAGTAATCACCGAAATAAAAACTTAGACGAAATTTAGGGGCGGGGGGGAAGAAGTCAACCCAGAGATCCGGATCGGGATCTCAGATCCGAGGCGGCCGACGGCCTGCTGCTCGCCGAGCAACGTCGGACGAGCCGGAGGCGCCGGCCGGGCGGCCGGAGGCAGCGCCAGCGGTGGCGGGCTGGCCGGGCGAGGCAGGCTTGGCGGGTGGTGGAGGCATGTGGCGGAGTCGGGGCAGTGGCGTCCGCCGGCGAGGCGCGGCCGGCGGAGGGGGCGGTGGCGGAGCGCGGCGGGACGGGGAAGCTTGGCAGCAGCGGCGCGGCCGGGCAGGAGGAGGCATGGGAGGGCCAGCAGTGGGCCTCGCGGGCGGCGGGCAAGGCAGCGGGCGGCGACACGTGGCGCAGCCCGATTGGCGGAAGCGGGGCGGGGTTTCGCCCAGCCGGACGGACGTGTCCGGGCGCGAGGTAGGGAAAGGCTAGGGTTTGTACCGTGATTTGGAATGGGGGTGTATATATAGGCATAGAGGAGCTAGGAGAGTCCAAATGAGGTGTAGTTTTCGCCACACGATCGTGATCGAGCGATGGAGAGCATGGAAGTGACTTAGATGGGTTATTGGACTATTTTGAAGGGTGTTGGGCTGCAACTTAAAAGAGGCCTTTGCGAGAGTGCGGTTAACCGTTGGAGTACCAAACGAGCTCCAAATGACCGAAACTTGACCGGTGGTCTACGGTGGTATACCAAGGCCACTTGACAAACCTCGGTCCATTCCGAGAAAGTTTAGTACCGCTCACGGAAAAAGCGTAAAAGGGGCGCCGGGGACATAGGAGTGCCGGATTGCAAAAGCGGACAACGGGAAAATGTTGGAATCATGAGGCGAACACGTATGCAAATCGATGCACATGATGACATGATATGAAATGGATGACATGGACAAAATGCAAAACGAAGACAAAAACCCAACCACGGAGGGAATATCATATCACAATGCGAAAATGGCAAGAGTTGGAGTTACAAATATGGAAAGTTACATCCGGGTGTTACAACACTCCACCACTACAAAAGGATCTCGTCCCGAGATCTAGGACTGAAAGAACTCCGGATATTCAGAACGGAGGTGATCCTCGCGCTCCCAGGTGGCTTCTCGGTCGGAATGGTGTGACCACTTCACTTTCAGGAATTTGATTGACTTGTTGCGAGTCTTGCGCTCGGTTTCTTCAAGAATAGCAACGGGGTGCTCATGATAAGAGAGATCTTCTTGAAGGTCAATTTCTTCGAAGTTGATAGTGCGTTCAGGAGTCTTGAAGCACTTGCGAAGCTGTGACACATGAAACACATCGTGCACGTTCGCGAAGTTGGGCGGAAGCTCAAGTTGATAGGCGAGATCGCCTCTTTTGCCAATGATCTTGAAAGGACCCACGTATCTAGGGGTAAGCTTCCCTTTGATACCGAAGCGACCAGTGCCTTTCATTGGAGAGTCGCGGAGGTAGACATGGTCTCCAATTTCAAAAGCCACATCACGATGCTTATCATCACAATAGCTCTTCTGGCGCGATTGCGCGGCTTTGAGATTCTCACGAATGACTTTGCACATTTCTTCGGCTTCTGTGATCAAGTCGTTGCCAAGAAGTTGGCGTTCACCTGTCTCAGACCAATTGAGAGGAGTACGGCACTTTCTGCCATAGAGAATTTCGAATGGGGCCTTGCCCGAACTCGCTTGGAAGCTGTTGTTGTAGGAGAACTCAGCATATGGAAGACAATCTTCCCACTTCATACCGAAGGAAATGACACAAGCCCTGAGCATATCTTCAAGGATTTGATTTACTCTCTCGACTTGGCCACTTGTTTGAGGATGGAAAGCTGTCTTTGAAAGCGAATGTTGGTGCCCATGGCCTTGAAAAGAATCCCAAAACTTGGAGGTAAAGATGCTGCCACGGTGCGAGGAGATCACTTGTGGAATGCCGTGCAAGGAGACAATCCTGGAGGTGTATAGCTCGCAAGCTGAGCTGCTGTGATAGATTCTTTGATAGGAAGAAAATGAGCCACTTTAGTAAGCTTGTCAATGACAACGAAGATAGCATCATTTCCACGCTTGGACTTAGGAAATCCAGTGACGAAGTCCATTTCAATATGATCAAACTTCCATTCGGAATAGCAAGAGGTTGGAGGAGACCAGCTGGTCGTTGGTGTTCCGCTTTCACTCTTCTGCAGACATCACACTCATTCACGAATTGAGCAATTTCTCGCTTCATTCGAGTCCACCAATATGATTGCTTGAGGTCTGGTACATCTTCGTACTTCGGGATGAATGGATAGAAGCGAATTGTGTGCCTCGTTCATAATGACTTTCGTAGATCACCCTTAGGAACCACAATCTGGTCCTCGAAGAAAAGAGTATCTTTGTCATCAATGTGGAAGCACTTGTACTTGGAAATGCCCTTGTCGATACCACGTTTCACCTTTTTCACCATGGTATCCAGGAGTTGAGCCTCACGAATTTGATCTTCCAAAGTAGGAGAGACTATGAGGTTGGCAAGAAAGCCTTGAGGAACAACTTGAAGATTCAGCTCATGGAAAGCTTCACAGAGATCCGTTGGAAGGGCTTGAGGATTAAACTGTTGCAATAAGCCTTCTGCTCAAAGCATCTGCAATGACATTGGCCTTGCCCGAGTATATTCAATACTTGGGTTGTACTCTTGAATCATTTCGACCCATCGAGTCTGCCTGAGGTTGAGGTTGGGTTGAGTGAAGATATACTTGAGGCTCTTGTGATCGGTGAAAATGTCCACTTTCCTTCCCAACAAGAGATGTCTCCATGTTATCAATGCATGGACAACTGCCGCCAACTCAAGATCGTGAGTGGGGTAGTTCTTTTCGTTGGGCTTCAGCTGACGAGAGGTATAGGCCACAACTCTCTTCTCTTGCATTAACACAGCACCGAGACCTTGAAGAGAAGCATCACAGAAAACTTCGAATGGCTTGGATTCATCAGGAGGAGTCAAGGCAGGGAGCTGTGACGAGTTTCTCTTTGAGAGTATTGAAAGCAACATCACACTCGGGAGACCGGACATACTTCACATGCTTACGGAGGAGGTTGGAAAGAGGCTTTGCAATCTTGGAGAAGTTCTCAACGAATCTTGACAATAGCTTGCAAGACCAAGAAAACTGGAGCTGCTTGACATTACGAGGAGGTTCCCAATTCACAACTGCGGACACCTTCTGGGATTAACAGCGATGCCCTTGGCGGAGATGATATGACCAAGGTAAAGCACTTCATCAAGCCAAAATTCACATTTGGAGAACTTCAGATAGAATTGATACTCTCGAGCTTGTCTAGCACCAATCGCAAATGTTTGGCATGATCCTTCTTATTCTTGGGAAGACCAAAATATCATCAAGATAGACCAAGGCGAATTCATTGGTGTAGGGGTTGAATATGAAGTTCATCATCCGAGAGAATGTTGGAGGAGCATTGACAAGGCGAAAGACATGACGGTATATTCATAAGAACCAAAGCTTGTTCGAATCTGTCTTGGGAATATCTTGTTCACGAATGCGAATCTGATGATAACCCATAGGAAGGTCAAGCTTGGAGAACACTTTAGCACCTTTGAGTTGCTCGAAAAGCTCATTGATGTTGGGAAGTGGATACTTGTTCTTGATTGTCTTCTTATTCAATGGGCGGTAATCGGCGCAAAGTTGGTCCGTGCCATCCTTCTTACGGACAAAAGAACACCACAACCCCAAGGAGATGAACTCGGTGCGATCAAACCAGACGCTCTTGTTCATCGAGCTGCTTCTTCAATTCCTTCAGCTCATTAGGTCCAAGCTTGTATGGGCGCTTGCAAGCGGGTTCAATGCGGGCTCAAGATCGATAACGAACTCAAGCGGCGATGAGGAGGCATACGGAAGCTCTTCGGAAAGACATCTTGGTACTCACAAGCATTTGGAATCGAGAGATAGCATCCAATTCGCCCTTCTCATTGAGAGAAAACAACCGAATGGTTTCATCACGAGCGGCATAGATGATCACATCATTAGAAGAGTGAGTCAATTGAATTTCCTAGCAGCACAATCAAGCTGAGCTTTGTCTTTGAGAAAGCCGATCCATCCCGAGAATAAGATCAATATCCGAGTCACCAAGGACAATTGGTTTAGCAGAAATCTATAATCGCCCATCTTGATAGAGACATTGGGAGCAAACAAACTAGAAGTCATAAGCTTTGCTGGAGAAACAACTTGCATAACTTTGGACAAAATCTACGTGTCAACATTGTGCTTGATGCAAAAGGGTATGACATGAAAGAATGCGATGCACCAAGTATCAAATAAGACTTTTGCAGGAATATCATTAGCGGAAGATTACCCATTATCACATCGAAGATTCCTCCGCTTGAGCTGCATTCATCATATTGACCTTGGCATGCTTTGGATTATGCTTGACCTTTGCATTGCTGGAAGATTTCACGGGAGGAGGAGGCGGAAGGCGCCTTTGGTTGAAGCACTTGTTCGCATAGTGACCTTCTGCGACACTTGTTGCAAGTCACCTCGAGAGCAGACGGTGATAAGGAGCACTTGACCTTGGAGCTTGAGAATTAGACTTGTTACGATAGCTTGGGTTGGGTGGGTGGGAAGATCCGACCCCCTGAGTTCTTCTCTGATAAGGCCGACGGAACGGAGGAGGAGGAAGGTAGAACTTCTGCTTAGCTGCCACTTGAGAGGAAGAAGAAGACTGAACTGCATCCCCGATTCTCTTCTTAGAAGCCTCACATTTGAGCTGGGCAGCTTCTTGCTTGATGCCATGTTGTAGAATTCATCATACTTTTACGGCTCAAAAGCACAAGAGCTAATTGCAGATCTTCTCCGAGACCACCTCTGAATTGATAGATCATACTCTTTTCATCGTGGACGTCTTGCTTAGCAAAGCGGCGAGTTTCGAACTGGATATTGTATTGATACACAGACATGTTGCCTTGCTTGAGATTGCGGAACTCCTCACGCTTGCTCTCAACAACACTTTTGAATGTGGTGAGCTCTGAAGTCTCGGCGGAACTCATCCCTGTAATGACACGACCTCCTCTGGAATCTTTGTATTCTGGTACCACTCAGCATCTTGGTCCTTGAGTTGAAAGGATGCAAACTTGACAAAGTCCTCGTGTCCGACATTGCTACATTCAAAATGCTTGCAGATGTCCACAAGCCAATCGTCGGCGTCTATGGCCTCGACACGTAAACCGAAAGACTTGGCTGATTAGCGAGGAACCGATCGAGAGTAGCAAAGTGCGGCTGGTTGTTGCCTTGACCTTGATTTCCTTGACTGCCTTGCCCTTGAGTGCGCTCTTGCAAGAGCTGCAAAATCATCGAGCATTGGCATTGGTGGCTGCCATGATAGCTTGCCGAGCCTCCGGAGGCGGAGGTGGAGGTGGAGGTTCGGTGATTCCCATCATTTCGTTCCGGATTCTGACGCGTTGGCGGAGCCATCCTGAAGAGGGTGACATCCGTTAGCACTTGATAGACAGATAGACAAGTAGAATCAACGGATAGAAATTGCAACATATAGTCTTCACAATAAACATTCGAACAAGGATGAACGAATGAATTCCAAAGTTAACATCACACGTCCATTAAGGTGAGAAGCCACTTGATTAAAGGTTGATGAAAGAAAAAAAAATAACAAGGTACGACTGGAACAAATAAGTGGTAAGGATTACCCAATCACGAACCAAATATCTGCGGGAAGAAATGCTAAGAGCTACTTGAATCCCACCTATAAACTCCCGAAACTTTCTGGTTATGCAATCTGGTGTTGGGGATACAGGGGACACAAAATATATCACCCAAACTAACAATACCTAGATCCAGTTGTATCCATCCGTCAACACATAACCAAGAAATCCTCGGAAATCATGTACCTCGACCTTTGAAAAACATCCGTTATACGAGTCATGGCAATACTCCCGAGCTCGCCCCAGTACTGGGTTATCGGGGTTATCTCACCAACAACTGCACAAAAGAGATTTCGATGTCGGCAAAACTCAGATATTCCAGAACTGCAACGATAAAATTGTGACGACAACACCTCGGAGCTCAATTCCCCGGGACACTGCCACAACCCCTAAATGTCAGGAGGCACCAAGAACAATGTTCTCGTCACAAAACCATCGGAACGATTCTAAGATACCCGCGTGATCCTAAATTTTTTTTAGTGAAATTTGAGGAGAGGAGAGTCAAAACTTCTACGTCAGGAGACCTCACCAGAGCGACGAAGGGACTGGGGAGTAAAAAGAATACTACTCTCCGATATATATAATCCTAAGACTCAAATCATTTTCCGTTCTAGACTCAACAACGCCAGCAAACAATCAAGTAGGGGGCTCCTAAGTCGGGGAAGGCTCTGATTACCAACTTGTAACGCCCCCGATGCGGCTATATCTCCCACGTGTCGAAGTACGACTTAGAGGCATAACCGCATTGAAAGCAATGTCGCAAGTGAGGTAATCTTCACACAACCCATTTAATACATAAGGAAAGAGATACATAGTTGGCTTACAATGCCACTTCACACAATACATAAATAAACATCCATCATTCAGAGTACACTCAAGGTCCGACTACGGAACCAAAATAAAAGAAGATACCCCAAATGCTACACAGATCCCGATCGTCCCAAGCTGGCACCACTATCGATCATCGGGAAAAGACACATAGTAACGACCACGTTCCTCGTCGAACTCCCACTTGAGCTCGGTTCGTCACTGTCTTGGCATCGTCGGCACCTGCAACTGTTTTGGTAGAATCTGTGAGTCACGGGACTCAACAATCTCACACCCGCGAGATCAAGACTATTTAAGCTTATAGGAAGGACAGAGTTATAAGGTGGAGCTGCAGCAAGCGACTAGCATATATGGTGGCTACATTCGCAAAAGAGAGCGAGAAGAGGAGCAAAGCACGGTCGTGAAGCTAGTATTGATCAAGTAGTGATCCTGAACTACTTACGTCAAGCATAACTCCAACACCGTGTTCACTTCCCGGACTCCGTCGAGAAGAGACCATCACGGTTACACACGCGGTTGATGTGTATTTTATTTAAGATCAACCGGGTTTTCTACAACGGACATTAACAAATTCCCATCTGCCTCATAACATGGGCACGGCTTTGAAAGATAATACCTGCAGGGTGTCCCAACTTAGCCCATTATAAGCTCTCACGGTCAGCGAAGGATATTCCTTCTACGGGAAGACCCGATCAATCTCGGAATCCCGGACTACAAGACATTTCGACAGCAATAAAACAAGACCAGCAAAGCCGCCCGTTGTGCCGACAAATCCCGATAGGAGCTGCACATATCTCGTTCTCGGGCACATCCGGATGAGACATCCTACGAGTAAAACCAAGCCTCGAGTTTCCCGTGGTGGCCCCTGCAGTCTACTCGTTTGGGCCAGCACTCGAAGGAGCACTGGTCGAGGGGGTTAAAATAAAGATGACCCTCGGGCTCGCGAAAACCGGGGAAAAAGGCTTAGGTGGCAAATGGTAAAACCAAAGTTGGGCCTTCTGGACGAGTCTTATTCAAAGGAACTGTCAAGGGGTCCCATAAATCACCCAACCGTAAGGAACGCGAAATCAAGGAACATAACACGGTATGACGGAAACTAGGGTGGCAAGAGTGGAACAAAACACGGGCATAAGGCCGAGCCTTCCACCCTTTACCAAGTATATAGATGCATTAATTATAGCAGATATATTGTGATATCCCCAACAAGTAAACATGTTCCAACAAGGAACAACATCTCCATGTTCAACAAGGAACAAACTTCAACTTCACCGCAACTAGCAACGCTATAAGAGGGCTGAGCAAAGCGGTAACATAGCCAAACAACGGTTTGCTAGGAAAGGATGGTTAGGGGCTGACATGGCAATATGGGTGGCATGATAAGCAAGTGATAGGCATCGTAGCATAGGCATAGCAAAAGAGCGAGCATCTAGCATAGCAAAGATAGAAGTGATTTCGAGGGTATGGTCATCTTGCCTGCAATGTTCTGAGTTGTCGAAAGGTTGATCCTCGTAAGGGTTCTCAACAGGTTCCTCGTTCACCTACTCGTCTCCCGGCTCTACCCAAAGCAAAAACACAAACAAAGGAACCACAATAAATCACGGTGCAATGCACAAGCAACATGATGCAATATATGGCATGATATGCGGGATGTGATATGCAATGCATATGCGCGCTCCGGAAGGAAAAGGATGAACCAGGCATCAACTTGGCAAACCAAGTATGCCGCTGGAAAGATGAGATGATTTCGGTTGAAATCGATATAAAGATCATCGGAATCGGATGCACGGTTTGCAAATGACAAGCAAAACAAGAATGGCATAAATCCGCCATTAACAGCATGATGCCACTTAGCAAGCAACAAGAAATTAAGCTACTGCACCCAAACGTACGAACAAAGTATATGGCAGTGATCTACTCAAGATTATTAACAAAAGATGAACACTGAGCTACGGCTAAATCACATCATAACAGGTTCAAACAAGCATGGCAAAAGTGCAAAATATATCAGCTTCACAGACTTAGTGAAATTACTGAACATGGCAAAAACAGCATTAGGTAGCAATGTTCAGAGCAAGAAAACAACATGCTACAGGAACTTATAATAGCAAAACAAGGCATGGCATGAATCTACTCAAAGCATAGAACAAAAGTACCTTACTGACCATAAGCCAAAAAGGATCAGAAAATATAGTAACACCCATGTCAATATAGCAAGTTTCGTTAACAGATTCAGCAACAGGGCATGTCAAAAACAGATAACAAGTAGGCATGTTTAAGAGCTCAAAGCACTCACTACAGAGCCTTTCATGATAAACTAAGCATACATACATCAAGAAGACATGGCATAGAAGACATACATGGCAAGAACAACATCATAGCATGCACGGGTCAACGACAACAACCTTGGCAAAATTAAATAACATGTAAACAATCTGCCAGGAAACATTTTATAGCAAAAGTAGAGCTCGATTGACTCAAGCTATGGCACTCCATAATTGCAAACAAGGGCATGGATGGATAGAGCATAACCCTATGTTCAAAACATCCCTACTTAAGTATATTAAAATATGCATGGATCTCTTGGTAGCATCAAGTAAACATGGCATGAAAATATCAGCAAAATAGGGCTGAAAATAGCAACATCAGGAAGCCTACTTTGCATGCTTGTGCTAGTCACCACATAGATCACAAAAATACATGGCATACACCCCTGGAAATATGACATGGCATGTTACAAAACACATGTAGGACTCAAGATCATAGGATGCACAAAACAATCATAGCAAAAATAACAAAAGTGCAAGTTCTGTTAAGAAACAGAAACTAACATCACATATCCCTCTTCCAACAGCATTTCGGGCATCAAGATGAGCTCAAATGAAAATGATTCACTGAGATAAAATGATCTACTCTTCGAGGCGAACATTTTGACATATTACAGGCACGAAACGGAGCTACAGGTGCAAAGCTATGGCACGATGAAAATGCAACAAAGTAATCACAGAAATAAAACTTATACGAAATTTAGGGGGAAGAAGTCAACCGAGAGATCCGGATCGGGATCTCAGATCCAGGCGGCGGGCGGGCTGCTCGCCGAGCAACGTCGGGCGAGCCGGAGGAGGGGCGCCGGCCGAGGAGGAGGAGGCAGCCGGGGCGGCTGGAGGCTGGCCGCGCTGGCGCTGCGGGCGGCGCTGGCGATGCCTTGTGGCGGCCTGGTGTGGCGGCGGCGCCGGGCGGCAAGGCAGTGGCGGCGGTGGAAAACATGTGGCCGGTCGGGCGGGCCAGAGGGCGTGATGGCGGAGCGCTTGCGGGGACGGGGCGCGCGCAAGGCATGGCGGGCGGCCGGGCCGGGGAGGAGGCTGGAGGGCCCATGGTGGGCCTCAAGGGCAGGGCGGCGAAGCGGCGGGCGGCGACACGTGCCGGGGCGCGAGGTAGGGGAAGGCTAGGGTTTGTCTGTGATTTGGAATGGGGGGTGTATATATAGGCATAGAGGGAGCTAGGAGAGTCCAAATGAGGTGTAGTTTTCGCCACACGATCGTGATCGAGCAGCGGAGAGCATGGAAGTGACTTAGATGGGTTATTGGACTATTTTGAAGGGTGTTTGGCTGCAACTTAAAAGAGGCCTTTGCGAGAGTGCGGTTAACCGTTGGAGTACCAAACGAGCTCCAAATGACCGAAACTTGACGGTGGTCTACCGTTGGTATACCAAGGCCACTTGACAAACCTCGGTCCATTCCGAGAAAGTTTAGTACCGCTCATGGAAAAACGTAAAAGGGGCGCCGGGGACATAGGAGTGCGGATTGCAAAAGCGGACAACGGGAAAATGCTCGGAATCATGAGACGAACACGTATGCAAATGTGATGCACATGATGACATGATATGAAATGCATGACATGGACAAAATGCAAAAACGAAAGACAAAAACCAAACCACTGAGGGAATATCATATCACGATGCCGAAAATGGCAAGAATTGGAGTTACAAATATGGAAAGTAACATCCGGGGTGTTACAACACTCCACCACTACAAGAGGATCTCGTCCCGAGATCTAGGACTGAAAGAACTCCGGATATTCAGAACGGAGGTGATCCTCGCGCTCCCAGGTGGCTTCTCGGTCGGAATGGTGTGACCACTTCACTTTCAGGAATTTGATTGACTTGTTGCGAGTCTTGCGCCCGGTTTCTTCAAGAATAGCAACAGGGTGCTCATGATAAGAGAGCTCTTCTTGAAGGTCAATTTCTTCAAAGTTGATAGTGCGTTCAGGAGTCTTGAAGCACTTGCGAAGCTGTGACACATGAAACACATCGTGCACGTTCGCGAAGTTGGGCGGAAGCTCAAGTTGATAGGCGAGATCGCCTCTTTTGCCAATGATCTTGAAAGGACCCACGTATCTAGGGACAAGCTTCCCTTTGATACCGAAGCGACCAGTGCCTTTCATTGGAGAGTCGCGGAGGTAGACATGGTCTCCAATTTCAAAAGCCACATCACGGTGCTTATCATCATAATAGCTCTTCTGGCGCAATTGCCCGGCTTTGAGATTCTCACGAATGACTTTGCACATTTCTTCGGCTTCTGTGATCAAGTCGTTGCCAAGAAGTTGGCGTTCACCTGTCTCAGACCAATTGAAAGGAGTACGACACTTTCTGCCATAGAGAATTTCGAATGGGGCCTTGCACGAACTCGCTTGGAAGCTGTTGTTGTAGGAGAACTCGGCATATGGATGACAATCTTCCCACTTCATACCGAAGGAAATGACACAAGCCCTGAGCATGTCTTCAAGGATTTGATTTACTCGCTCGACTTGGCCACTTGTTTGAGGATGGAAAGCTGTCTTTGAAAGCGAATGTTGGTGCCCATGGCCTTCAAAAGAATCCCAAAACTTGGAGGTAAAGATGCTGCCACGGTCTGAGGAGATCACTTGTGGAATGCCGTGCAAGGAGACAATCCTGGAGGTGTATAGCTCTGCCAACTGGGCTGCTGTGATAGATTCTTTGATAGGAAGAAAATGAGCCACTTTAGTAAGCTTGTCAATGACAACGAAGATAGCATCATTTCCACGCTTGGACTTAGGAAATCCAGTGACGAAGTCCATTTCAATATGATCAAACTTCCATTCTGGAATAGCAGGAGGTTGGAGGAGACCAGCTGGTCGTTGGTGTTCTGCTTTCACTCTTCTGCAGACATCACACTCATTCACGAATTGAGCAATTTCTCGCTTCATTCGAGTCCACCAATACGACTGCTTGAGGTCCTGGTACATCTTCGTACTTCCAGGATGAATGGATAGAAGCGAATTGTGTGCCTCGTTCATAATGACTTTACGTAGATCACCCTTAGGAACCACAATCCGGTCCTCGAAGAAAAGAGTATCTTTGTCATCAATGTGGAAGCACTTGTACTTGGAAATGCCCTTGTCGATACCACGTTTCACCTTTTTCACCATGGTATCCAGGAGTTGAGCCTCACGAATTTGATCTTCCAAAGTAGGAGAGACTATGAGGTTGGCAAGAAAGCCTTGAGGAACAACTTGAAGATTCAGCTTGCGGAAAGCTTCACAGAGATCCGGTTGGAAGGGCTTGAGGATTAAACTGTTGCAGTAAGCCTTCCTGCTCAAAGCATCTGCAATGACATTGGCCTTGCTCGAGTATATTCAATACTCGGATTGTACTCTTGAATCATTTCGACCCATCGAGTCTGCCTGAGGTTGAGGTTGGGTTGAGTGAAGATATACTTGAGGCTCTTGTGATCGGTGAAAATGTCCACTTTCCTTCCCAACAAGAGATGTCTCCATGTTATCAATGCATGGACAACTGCCGCCAACTCAAGATCGTGAGTGGGGTAGTTCTTTTCGTTGGGCTTCAGCTGACGAGAGGTATAAGCCACAACTCTCTTCTCTTGCATTAACACAGCACCGAGACCTTGAAGAGAAGCATCACAAGAAAACTTGAATGGCTTGGATTCATCAGGAGGAGTCAAGACAGGAGCTGTGACGAGTTTCTCTTTGAGAGTATTGAAAGCAACATCACACTCAGGAGACCAGACATACTTCACATGCTTCTGGAGGAGGTTGGAAAGAGGCTTTGCAATCTTGGAGAAGTTCTCAACGAATCTTCGGCAATAGCTTGCAAGACCAAGAAAACTGCGGAGCTGCTTGACATTCTGAGGAGGTTCCCAATTCACAACTGCGGACACCTTCTCGGGATTAACAGCGATGCCCTTGGCGGAGATGATATGACCAAGGTAAAGCACTTCATCAAGCCAAAATTCACATTTGGAGAACTTCGCATAGAATTGATACTCTCTGAGCTTGTCTAGCACCAATCGCAAATGTTTGGCATGATCCTTCTTATTCTTGGAGAAGACCAAAATATCATCAAGATAGACCAAGACGAATTCATTGGTGTAGGGATTGAATATGAAGTTCATCATCCGAGAGAATGTTGGAGGAGCATTGACAAGGCGAAAGACATGACAGTATATTCATAAGAACCAAAGCTTGTTCGAATCTGTCTTGGGAATATCTTGTTCACGAATCTGAATCTGATGATAACCCATCTGAAGGTCAAGCTTGGAGAACACTTTAGCACCTTTGAGTTGCTCGAAAAGCTCATTGATGTTGGGAAGTGGATACTTGTTCTTGATTGTCTTCTTATTCAATGGGACGGTAATCGGCGCAAAGTCGGTCCGTGCCATCCTTCTTCGGACAAAAGAACACCACAACCCCAAGGAGATGAACTCGGTCCGATCAAACCAGACGCTCTTGTTCATCGAGCTGCTTCTTCAATTCCTTCAGCTCATTAGGTCCAAGCTTGTATGGGCGCTTGCAAGCGGGTTCGATGCGGGCTCAAGATCGATAACTTGAACTCAAGCGGCCGATGAGGAGGCATACCGGAAGCTCTTACGGAAAGACATCTTGGTACTCACAAGCGATTGGAATCGAGAGATAGCATCAATTAACCCTTCTCATTGAGAGAAAACAACCGAATGGTTTCATCATGAGCGGCATAGATGATCACACCATTAGAAGAGTGAGTCAATTGAATTTCCCTCGCAGCACAATCAAGCTGAGCTTTGTCTTTGAGAAAGCCGATCCATCCGAGGATAAGATCAATATCCGAGTCACCAAGGACAATTGGTTTAGCCAGAAATCTATAGTCGCCCGTCTTGATAGAGACATTGGGAGCAACCACACTAGAAGTCATAAGCTTTCCTGGAGAAACAACTTGCATAACTTTGGACAAAATCTCTGTGTCAACATTGTGCTTCGATGCAAAAGGGTATGACATGAAAGAATGCGATGCACCAGTATCAAATAAGACTTTTGCAGGAATATCATTAACTGGAAGATTACCCATTATCACATCAAAAGATTCCTCCGCTTGAGCTGCATTCATCATATTGACCTTGGCATGCTTTGGATTATGCTTGACCACTGCATTGCTGGAAGATTTCACAGGAGGAGGAGGCAGAAGGCGCCTTTGGTTGAAGCACTTGTTCGCATAGTGACCTTTCTGCTGACACTTGTTGCAAGTCACCTCTGAGAGCGGACGGTGATAAGGAGCACTTGACCTTGGAGCTTGAGAATTAGACTTGTTCTAATAGCCTGGGTTGGGTGGGTGGGAAGATCCACGACCCCCTGAGTTCTTCTGCTGATAAGGCTGACGGAACGGAGGAGGAGGAAGGTAGAACTTCTGCTGCTTAGCTGCCACTTGAGAGGAAGAAGAAGACTGAATTGCATCCCTGATTCTCTTCTTAGAAGCCTCACATTTGAGCTGGGCAGCTTCTTGCTTCAGTGCCAACAAAGTATATGGCAGTGATCTACTCAAGATGCTTGACAAAAGATGAACACCGAGCTACGGCTAAATCACATCATAACATGTTCAAACAAGCATAGCAAAAGTGCAAAACATATCAGCTTCACAGACTTAGTGAAATTACTGAACATGGCAAAAACAGCATCAGGTAGCAATGGCAAAAACAGCATCAGGTAGCAATGTTCAGAGCAAGAAAACAATATGCTACAGGAACTTATAATAGCAAAACAAGGCATGGCATGAATCTACTCAAAGCATAGAACAAAAGTTCCTTACTGACCATAAGCCAAAAAGGATCAGAAAATATAGTAACACCCATGTCAATATAGCAAGTTTCGTTAACAGATTCAGCAACAGGGCATGTCAAAAACAGATAACAAGTAGGCATGTTTAAGAGCTCAAAGCACTCACTACAGAGCCTTTCATGATAAACTGAGCATACATACATCAAGAAGACATGTCATAGAAGACATACATGGCAAGAACTACATCATAGCATACACGGGTCAACCACAACAACCTTGGCAAAATTGAATAACATGTAAACAATCTGCCAGGAAACATTTTATAGCAAAAGTAGAGCTCGATTGACTCAAGCTATGGCACTCCATAATTGCAAACAAGGGCATGGATGGATAGAGCATAACCATATGTTCAAAACATCCTTACTGAAGTATCTCAAAATATGCATGGATCTCTCGGTAGCATCAAGTAAACATGGCATGAAAATATCAGCAAAACAGGGCTGAAAACAGCAATATCAGGAAGCCTACTTTGCATGCTTGTGCTAGTCACCACATAGATCACAAAAATACATGGCATACACCCCTGGAAAGATGGCATGGCATATTACAAAACACATGTAGGACTCAAGATCATAGGATGCACACATCAATCATAGCAAAAATAACAAAAGTGCAAGTTCTGTTAAAAAACAGAAACTAACATCACATAGCCCTCTTCCAACAGCATTTCGGGCATCAAGATGAGCTCAAATGAAACTGATGCAATGAGATGAAATGATCTACTCTTCGAGACAAACATATTGATATATTACACGCACGAAATGGAGCTACAGGTGCAAAGTTATGGCACAATGAAAATGCAACAAAGTAATCACCGAAATAAAAACTTAGACGAAATTTAGGGGAAGAAGTCAACCCAGAGATCCGGATCGGGATCTTAGATCCAGGGCGGCGGTGACCGGCTGCTCGCGGAGCAACGCCGGGCGAAGCCGGAGGAGGGGCGCCGGAGGAGGAGGAGGCCGGGCCCGGCCGGGCGGCTGGAGGCGGCGCTGGGCGAGGGCGTGGCGAAGGCGGTGGAGGCGCGGTGGCGGAGTCGGGGCAGTGGCGACCGACCTGCAGGGGAGGCAGCGACGGCGCCGGGCAGCAGGCGCTGCCGACCGGGGGCGCGTGGCGGAGCCTTGGCGGGACGGGCGCTGGAGGGCCCATGGTGGGCCTCGCAGGCCGCGGCGGCAGCGGCAGGTGGCGACACGTGGCGCTGACCCGATTAGCCGGCAGCGGCGGCTTTTCGTCGCCGGACGGACGTGTCCGGGGGCGCGAGGTAGGGGAAGGCTAGGGTTTGTACCGTGATTTGGAATGGGGGGGGTGTATATATAGGCATAGAGGGAGCTAGGAGAGTCCAAATGAGGTGTAGTTTTCGCCCACACGATCGTGATCGAACGACGGAGAGCATGGATGTGACTTAGATGGGTTATTGGACTATTTTGAAGGGGTGTTGGGCTGCAACTTAAAAGAGGCCTTTGCGAGAGTGCGGTTAACCGTTGGAGTACCAAACGAGCTCCATATGACCCGAAACTTGACCGGTGGTCTACCAAGGCCACTTGACAAACCTCGGTCCATTCCGAGAAAGTTTAGTACCCGCTCACGGAAAAACGTAAAAGGGGGCGCCGGGGGACATAGGTGTGCCGGATTGCAAAACGGACAACGGGGAAAATGCTCGGAATCATGAGAGGAACACGTATGCAAATGCGATGCACATGATGACATGATATAAAATGCATGACATGGACAAAATGCAAAAACGAAAGACAAAAACCCAACCACGGAGGGAATATCATATCACGATGCCGAAAATGGCAAGAGTTGGAGTTACAAATATGGAAAGTAACATCTGGGGTGTTACACAGGGGCTATATAGTAGTCCCACCGTCAAACTCCTATGGCTAAGTGAAAGTGTTAAAGCAATATAGTCTGATTGCCTCGTTCGCTACGCTACCACCTCCTTAGTGGACCAAGACGTTGGATCAAGTGTTAATACGCGTTTTTCTGCGAACACCCCCGGATTATATGCATGGGGGCTGAAGCCGACAACTGCAAACTTTTAGGTTATATACATATATACATAAACGGCCGCACAGGAGGCATCATAATACTTTCAGGCAAAAGTATAAACATAGCCTTTATAATTCAATAAAACATTGTTATTACTATGGGAATACATGTCATTAGAACATAATATTCTTCGAGCACTGAGCCTCTATCGAACGAGCGCCTTCAAGGACTTCTTCAAAGTAGTGCTTGGAAGATACTCGGCCCACGGCCGAACTCTGGGTTGCAATAGCGGTGGCCTCCATCTCTGCCCAATATGTCTTGACATGGGCAAGTGCCATCCGCGCACCCTCTATACACGCCGACCTCTTCATAGCGTCGATGCGCGGCACAGCACCAAGGAACTATTGCACTAAACTAAAATAACTATTCGGCCTTGGCCCTTCCGGCCACAGATGATCCACAACAGACCTCATGGCAAGCCCGGACAACCAATGGAGCTCGGCCCACTCAGCCATTCGCTCATTCAAAAGTAGCGGACGCGCTGGAACATTGAACTGTGACCAGAACAGCTTTTCCACTTCACGATCTTTTTGATCTTTGAAGTACTCGGCCGCATCAGCAGCACTGGCTGCCAAATCCACGCATGCGTCTGCAGAACTCCATAGTTGATGAAGAGGGGCATACTTCGGATCTCCGAACTTCGTCCGCAACAAAAAGGGCTTCCCAGCCGCGATATAACTAGCCTGACGCAGCTCCTCCTTCGCCGCTCTGATTTTAGAGCAGGCTTCCTTGGCTGCTACCACGGCCTTCTCCAGGTCCGTCGCCTTCGCTCAGTTTTCTTTTTCAAGAAGCTGGTAACGGTCAGCGGCATCTTTCAACTCAACGGCCATCTTGGGTATTTTTCCTTGCTTTTGCAATGCGGAGCCCGTTCGGCTCTCAGCTCTTCGACCGCCTTTAGAGTGGCCGCATCACTATTCCTGGCTTGTTCCTTGGCTCTGGCAAGTTCCGCCCGAAGGGCCTCCATGGAGGCAGCTCCATCTGCAGTCACAACATATTAAAGATACTAGCATCATGCTCCTCTTACTATGTGTTGATCACCGGACTCAGAAAACTCACAAGTCCGGCTAGCCACCGGACCCTCCGCCACCTACACATGAAGGCGGCCTGATTATTACCTGGGACTATGATCCTCTGTTTCCGCCGTTCTCGACGACAACCAGAGTCTCAGGGGCTACTATCTGCATAGGGCACACCTAATGTGTGGGGTATCGTAAAAAACATACACTATTTCACGTACCTCAAAGCCTTTCAGCAGACTCATAAAAGCTTCATGCAACCCGCTTTCGACGGATGAAATTCTCCGAATCACCGTACCCTTTAGCGTACGATGCGCTTCTGAGATAGCCGCTTGATCCAGAAGATCCATCAGTGCGTCTGATCGTACACCGGACGGTTCCGGACTCTTTCTGTTGCTCTCTTTAGGAGCCGAATACTGAGGACTTCGGGTGGCCGAGGGATTACCCTCTGGCCTTGGCGGATCAGGAGAAGCCCTTCGCGATGACACTTCAGCGTCGCCCGCCTCATGAGGCGGGGTGGCATAGGGAGGTGTTTCGCTCTCCATCATCTCCGGAAAAGATCCCCCGAAGACGAACTCTGTCGAGAAGGGCTACAATCCGAACTACATGATATATGCTTCGGTTATTGTCCCCAGAAGTAAAGCAGGACATTTTTACTATCAAATGCTTTACATTTTACTTACAGCTCGGTGGAGGGTGATCCTTGCGGACCTTGTCGGCAAGGGTACCCTCGAGGCAGGACCCTCTGGCGAAGATTTCTTCCCCCGTTTGTAAACCTTTGTTTCCGGGTCTTCAGAGGTGGTCATCTTCCTTCCTTGGGGAGAGGGAATTTCAGATCCTTCTCCCTGGTTATCCTCCTTCGCGGAGGCGCTAATTCCCCCGGCTGGGATAAACAATGAGTGAGGCCCGCTTTCAGCCTCTCTATTCCCCCCTTTATCTTTCCCTCAGGGCGCCTGATAAGGCACCGACTCGAGCATTCTGGCCAGTACTGGACCTGCTGAGCCTTCGAGAAGGGGGGCCGAACACCTGATCATCTTCGCCTTTGTTACCCAGTCCTGGTCAAAGAGCGACTTTTCAGGATGATGTTGTGATAAATAAAAAGACAGCGTATTCGGCCACGGGATTACTTACTTGGGTATCTGGACGAGTGCAGCTCAGACCCGCATCCTCGGTGATGTCTGGACACCTTATTTGTGGTCCGAAGAACAATTTGTACATGTTCGAGCCTCATGCCGAGGAAGTGTTGAATAGCTCGCGGTCCTTCCGGGCTGAGCTCCCACATACGGAGGGGTCGACGTTTGCAAGGTCGGACTCGACGAACTAGCATGACTTGCATTACCGTGACCAGGCCGACATCTCTCTCGAGGAGATCTCGGATGCGAGTCTGCAATATCGGCACATCATTTGCTGGCTCCCAGTCCAGCCCCTTGTTGATCCATGACGTCAGTTGTGGTGGGGGGCCCGAGCGAAAGGAGGGCGGCCACCCACTTGGTACCCTAGGGAGCTGTGATACAAAACCACTCCCGTTGCCATAAACTGGACACCTCCGGGAAGGAGCCCTTTGGCCATGGAACATCGGCACCTTTGCTTATTACGACACCTCCGCACTCTAGGTTTCGCCCCTCAATCATCTTCGGCTTCACATTGAAAGTTTTGAGCCACGGACCAAAGTGTGGGGTAATGCAGAGGAAGGCCTCACACACGACGTTGAACGACGAGATGTGAAGGATGGAATCCAGGGCCAGGTCATGGAAATCCAGCCCATAATAGAACATAAGCCCTCTGACAAAGGGATCTAGAGCAAGGCCTAGCCCTCGGAGGAAGTGAGAGATGAATACAACGCTCTCGCCGGGTTCGGGAGTGGGAATGACCTGCACCCGAGCAGGCAACCTGTGCGAGATTTCGCCGGTCAAATACCTAGCCTCTCTTAGCTTCTTGATGTCTTCCTCCGTGACAGAGGAAGGCATCCACCGACCTTAAAGGTTGGATCCAGACATAGTTGAAGGTCCAGAGCGCCTAACCTGAGCCTTGGGTGTTGGAACTCGAGGCGGGGGAAGGATTCGATCGAGTGCGAGAGGAAAAAAGGACGGACCTTGGCCTCTTTATAAAGAGGGTGAATATCAAGCATCCTCCTCGTGGCCGTTTGGGACTTGCCTAAAATCGAGGAGTCATACCAACGGGCATGATTGGGTTACCCACATCCGTATTGATGAGAATCCCGTAATAAGGGGGGCACGATCTCTGTTTCGACAAGACGTGCCAATAAAATCGCCTCGCGAGACGTGCGGTGGCAGGCTGATTGAGAAAAATGGTTCGAATAATGATCAGGCCGTGGTGTGATGTCACGTTGTGAAAAGTCGTCAGCAGATTAGATTGGTGGAAATATTATTCCCTCTGCGGTGGTATGTGGAACTTGTTTTGCAAAGGCGGACACTATTCTTGTGTTCAAGATCTCCTACGGAGTATTCGGAGGAAGAACCCGCCTTGCAATGCCGAAGACAAATCTGTGCCGGACTCATCGTCATTGAAGCCTGGTTCAGGGTCTCTTGAGGAGTCTGGATTAGGGGTCTCGAACGGTCGGACTATATCCTTTGGCGGACTGTTGGACTATGAAGATACAAGATTTAAGACTTCGTCCCGTGTCCGGATGGGACTCTCCTTGGCGTGGAAGGCAAGCTTGGTAATACGGATATGTAGATCTCCTCCCTTGTAACCAACTCTGTGTAACCCTAGCCCCGTCCGGAGTCTATATAAACTGGACGATTTAGTTCGTAGGACAACAACAATCATACCATAGGCTAGCTTCTAGGTTTAGCCTCTACGATCTCGTGGTAGATCAACTCTTGTAATAATCATGTCATCAAGATCAATCAAGTAGGAAGTAGGGTATTACCTCCATCGAGAGGGCCCGAACCTGGGTAAACATCGTGTCCCCCACCTCCTGTTACCATCCGCCTTAGACGCACAGTTCGGGACCCCCTACCCGAGATCCGCCGGTTTTGACACCGACAACCACAGATACACACGGCAAGACATACATCAAGTGTTCTCAAATCATTAAAGACTCAATCCGATAAGATTACTTCAAAGGGAAAACTCAATCCATTACAAGAGAGTAGAGGGGGAGAAGCAACATAAGATCCAACTATAATAGCAAAGCTCGCGATACATCAAGATCGTGCCAAATCAAGAACAGGAGAGAGAGAGAGAGAGAGATCAAACACATAGCTACTGGTAAATACCGTCAGTCCCGAGGGTGAACTACTCGCTCCTCGTCATGGAGAGCGCCGGGATGATGAAGATGGCCACTGATGAGGGTTCCCCCCTCCGTGAAGTCTTTGGAGCAGGTCTGAGAGGTTTTGGTGGCTCTGAGAGGCTTGCGGCGGAACTCCAGATCTATTATGTCCTCTAATTGTTTTAGGGTATATGGATATATATATATATATAGGCGGAAGAAATACGTCAGGAGAGCCACGAGGGGCCCACGAGGGTGGAGGGCACGCCCCCTACCTTGTGGCTCCCTCATTTCTTTCCTGGCGTGCACTCCTAGTCTATCAGGTTGCTTTCCTTCCAAAAATAACTTCTCCAGAAGGTTTCATTCCGTTTCGACTCCGTTTGATATTCCTTTTCTTCGAAACACTGAAACAAGGGAAAAACAGGAACTGGCACTGGGCTCTGAGTCAATAGGTTAGTCCCAAAAATAATATAAAAGTGCATAGTAAAGCCCATAAAACATCCAAGATGGGTTATATAATAGCATGAATACTTCATAAATTATAGATATGTTGGAGACGTATCAGATTACAGCTCCGAAGACATCGACGGTATGGACGACGATGCTAGAGAGGAGCAGGCCGGAAACCCACTGTTCATCGGACGATGGACGGACTGAAGGAAATATGCCCTAGAGGCAATAATAAAGTTATTATTTATTTCCTTATATCATGATAAATGTTTATTATTCATGCTAGAATTGTATTAACCGGAAACATAATACATGTGTGAATACATAGACAAACAGATAGTCACTAGTATGCCTCTACTAGACTAGCTCATTAATCGAAGATGGTTATGTTTCCTAACCATAGACATGTGTTGTCATTTGATTAATGGGATCACATCATTAGGAGAATGATGTGATTGACATGACCCATTTCTTTAGCTTAGCACTTGATCGTTTAGTATGTTGCTTATGCTTTCTTCATGACTTATACAAAGTTCCTGCAACTATGAGATTATGCAACTCCCGTTTACCGGAGGAACACTTTGTGTGCTACCAAACGTCACAACGTAAATGGGTGATTATAAAGGTACTCTACAGGTGTCTCCAAAAGTATATGTTGAGTTGGCATGAATCGAGATTAGGTTTTGTCACTCCGATTGTCGGAGAGGTATCTCTGGGCCTTCTCGATAATGCACATCACATAAGCCTTGCAAGCACTGCAACTAATGAGTTAGTTGTGAGATGATGTATTACGGAACGAGTAAAGAGACTTACCGGTAACGAGATTGAACTAGGTATTGGATACCGACGATCGAATCTCGGGTAAGTAACATACCGATGACAAAAGGAACAACGTATATCGTTATGCGGTTTGACCGATAAAGATCTTCGTAGAATATGTAGGAACCAATATGGGCATCCAGGTTCCGCTATTGGTTATTGACCGAGAATGGTTCTAGGTCATGTCTACATAATTCTCGAACCCGTAGGGTCCGCACGCTTAACGTTTCGATGACAGTTCATTATGAGTTTATAAGTATTGATGTACGAAGGTTGTTCGAGTCCGGATGTGATCACGGACATGACGAGGAGTCTCGAAATAGTCGAGACATAAAGATTGATATATTGGAAGCCTATGTTTGGACTTGGAAGGTTCGGATGAAAGCAGAAGTTCTGGGAACACCGGGGTTACGGAACCCCGGGGTCTATGGGCCTTGATGGGCCATAAGAGAGAAGAGGAAGGGCCGGCCAGGCAGGCGCGCCCCCTCCCCTCTAGTCCGAATAGGACAGGAGAGGGGCGCGCCTTCCTCTTCCCTCCTCCAATCCTAATCCAACTAGGAGAGGGGGAGTCCTACTCCGGTGGGAGTAGGACTCCTCGGCGCGCGCCCCCTAGGGCTGGCCGCACCCCTTGCTCCTTTATATCTGAGGGCAGGGGGCACCCCATGACACACAAGTTGATCTACGGATCGTTCCTTAGCCGTGTCGGTGCCCCCTCCACCAAATTCCACTTGGTCATATCGTCGCGGAGCTTAGGCGAAGCCCTGCGCCAGTGAAGTCATATCGTCGCGGAGCTTAGGCGAAGCCTGCGTCGGTGGAGCATCATCATTGTCCCACGCCGTCGTCTTGTGGAACTCATCCCCGACGCTTTGCTGGATCGGAGCCGGGGATCGTCATCGAGCTGAGCGTGTGCAGAACTCGGAGGTGTCGTGACGTTCGGTGCTTGGATCGGTCGGATCGTGAAGGCGTCGACTACATCAACAGCGTTGTTATAACGCTTCCGCTTTCGGTCTCACGAGGGTGCGTGGACGGACACTCTCCCCCTCGTTGCTATGCCATCACCATGGTCTTGCGTGTGCGTAGGAAATTTTTGAAATTACTACGTTCCCCATCGATGGCATCCGAGCCTGGTTTTATGCGTTGATGTCATATGCACGAGTAGAACACAAGTGAGTTGTGGGCGATATAAGTCATACTGCTTACCAGCATGTCATACTTTGGTTCAGCGGTATTGTGAGATGAAGCGGCCGGACCGACATTACGCGTCACGCTTACGCGAGACTGGTTTCACCGCTTGAGCACTAGTTGCTTAAAGGTGACCGGCGGGTGTCCGCTCTCTCACTTTAGTTGAACCGAGTGTGGCTCGCCCGGTCCTTGCGAAGGTTAAAACATCACCAACTTGACAAACTATCGTTGTGGTTTTGATGCGTAGGTAAGAACGGTTCTTGCTCAGCCCGTAGCAGCCACGTAAAACTTGCAACAACAAAGTAGAGGACGTCTAACTTGTTTTTGCAGGGCATGTTGTGATGTGATGTGGTCAAGACGTGATGCTATATTTTATTGTATGAGATGATCATGTTTTGTAACCGAGTTATCGGCAATGGCAGGAGCCATATGGTTGTCGCTTTATTGTATGAAATGCAAAAGCCATGTAATTGCTTTACTTTATCACTAAGCAGTAGCGATAGTCGTAGAAGCAATAGTTGGCGAGGCGACAACGATGCTACGATGGAGATCAAGGTGTCGCGCCGGTGGCGATGGTGATCATGGCGGTGCTTGGAGATGGAGATCACAAGCACAAGATGATGATGACCATATCATATCACTTATATTGATTGCATGTGATGTTTATCCTTTATGCATCTTATCTTGCTTTGATTGACGGTAGCATTATAAGATGATCTCTCACTAAAATTATCAAGAAGTGTTCTCCACGATTATGCACCGTTGCTAAAAGTTAAGTAGTACCCGGACACCACGTGATGATCGGGTGTGATAAGTTCTACGTCCATCTACAACGGGTGCAAGCCAGTTTTGCACACGCAGAATACTCGAGTTAAACTTGACGAGCCTAGCATATGCAGATATGGCCTCGAACACGGAGACCGAAGGTCGGCGTGAATCATATAGTAGATATGATCAACATAGTGATGTTCACCATTGAAACTACTCCATCTCACGTGATGATCGGACATGGTTTAGTTGATTTGGATCACGTAATCACTTAGATGACTAGAGAGATGTCTGTCTAAGTGGGAGGTTTTAATATGATTAATTAAACTTAAATTTATCATGAACTTAGTACTGATAGTATTTTGCTTGTCTATGTTTCATGTAGATAGATGGCTCGTCTTTGTTGTTCCGTTGAATTTTAATGCGTTCTTGAGAAAGCAAAGTTGAAAGATGATGGTAGCAATTACACGGACTGGGTCCGTAATTTGAGGATTATCCTCATTGCTGCATTGAAGAATTAAATCTGGAAGCACCGCTGGGTGCCGAGCCTGCTGCAGAGCAACGCCGAAGTTGTGAACGTCTGGCGAGCAAAGCTGATGACTACTCTATAGTTCATGTGCCATGCTTTACGGCTTAGAACGGGTCTTCAACGACGTTTTGAGCGTCATGGAGCATATGAGATGTTCCAGGAGTTGAAGTTAATATTTCAAGCAAATGCCGGATTGAGAGATATGAAGTCTCCAATAAGTTCTATAGCTGCAAGATGGAGGAGAATAGTTACGTCGGTGAGCACATACTCAAAATGTCCGGGTATAATAATCACTTAATTCAGCTGGAGTTAATCTTCCGGATGATAGTGTCATTGACAGAATTCTCCAATCACGCCACCAAGCTACAAGAGCTTCGTGATGAACTATAATATGCAAGGGATGACTAAAACAATTCTGAGCTCTTCGCAATGCTAAAAGCAGCGGAGGTAGAAATCAAGAAAGAGCATCAAGTGTTGATGGTCAACAAGACCACTAGTTTCAAGAAAAGGGCAAAGGAAAGAAGAAGGAAACTTCAAAAGAACAGCAAGAAAGTTGCTGCTCAAGAGAAGAAACCCAAGTCTGGACCTAAGCCTGGCGAGTGTTTTACTGCAAGCAGACCGACCTCGGAAGCGGAACTGCCCCAAGTATTTGGCGGATAAGAAGGATGGCAAGGTGAACAAAGGTATATGTGATATACATGTTATTGATGTGTACCTTACTAGAGCTCGTAGTAGCACTGGTATTTGATACTGGTTCATTGCTAATATTTGCAACTCAAACAGGGACTACGGAATAAGCGAGCACCGGCAAAGGACGAGGTGACGATGCTGCGTGGGAAGCGGTTCCAAAGTCAATGTGATCGCGGTCGGCACGCTACCTCTACATCTACCTTCGGGATTAGTTTTAGACCTAAATAATTGTTATTTGGTGCCAGCGTTGAGCATGAACATTATATCTGGATCTTGTTTGATGCGAGACGGTTATTCATTTAAATCGAGAGAATAATGGTTGTTCTATTTATATGAGTAATATCTTTTATGGTCATGCACCCTTGAAGAATGGTCTATTCTTGTTGAATCTCGACAGTAGTGATACACATATTCATAATGTCAAAGCCAAAAGATGCAGAGTTGATAATGATAGTGCAACTTATTTGTGGCACTGCCGTTTAGGTCATATCGGTGTAAAACGCATGAAGAAACTCCATACAGATGGACTTTTGAAATCACTTGATTATGAATCACTTGGTACTTGCGAACCGTGCCTCATGGGCAAGATGACTAAAACACCGTTCTCCGGTTGTATGGAGAGAGCAACAGACTTATTGGAAATCATACATACAGATGTATGTGGTCCGATGAATGTTGAAGCTCATGGCGGATATCGTTATTTTCTCACCTTCGCAGATGATTTAAGCAGATACGGGTATATCTACTTGATGAAGCATAAATCTGAAACATTTGAAAAGTTCAAAGAATTTCAGAGTGAAGTTGAAAATCATCGTAACAAGAAAATAAAGTTTCTAAGATCTGATCGTGGAGGAGAATATTTGAGTTACGAGTTTGGTCTACATTTGAAGCAATGCGGAACAGTTTCGCAACTCACGCCACCGGGAACACCACAGCATAATGGTGTGTCCGAACGTCGTAATCGTACTTTACTAGATATGGTGCGATCTATGATGTCTATTTCCGATTTACCGCTATCGTTTTGGGGTTATGCTTTAGAGACGGCCGCATTCACGTTAAATAGGACACCGTCAAAATCCGTTGGGACGACGCCTTATGAACTATGGTTTAGCAAGAAACCAAAGTTGTCATTTCTGAAAGTTTGGGGTTGCGATGCTTATGTGAAAAACTTCAACCTGATAAGCTTGAACCCAAATCGGAAAATGTGTCTTCATAGGATACCCAAAGGAGACAATTGGGTATACCTTCTATCACAGATCCGAAGGCAAGACATTCGTTGCTAAGAATGGATCCTTTCTAGAGAAGGAGTTTCTCTCGAAAGAAGTGAGTGGGAGGAAAGTGGAACTTGATGAGGTAATAGTACCAGCTCCCTTATTGAAAGTAGTTCATCACGTAAATCAGTTTCGTAACACCTACACCAATTAGCGAGGAAGATAATGATAAAGATCATGAAACTTCAGATCAAGTTGTCTTGAACTCAGAGATCAACCAGAATAAAATCCGCACCAGAGTGGTACGGTAATCCTATTCTGGAAGTCATGCTACTAGATCATGGTGAACCTACGAACTATGAAGAAGCGATGGTGAGCCCAGATTCCACAAAATGGCTTGAAGCCATGAAATCTGAGATGGGATCCATGTATGAGAACAAAGTATGGACTTTGGTAGACTTGCCCGATGATCGGCAAGCCATTGAGAATAAATGGATCTTTAAGAAGAAGACGGCGCCGATGGTAATGTAGCTGTCTACAAAGCTCGACTTGTTGCAAAAGGTTTTCGACAAGTTCAAGGGGTTGACTACGATGAGACTTTCTCACCCGTAGCGATGCTTAAGTCTGTCCGAATCATGTTAGCAATTGCCGCATTTTATGATTATGAAATTTGGCAAATGGATGTAAAAACTGCATTCTTGAATGGATTTCTAGAAGAAGAGTTGTATATGATGCAACCAGAAGGTTTTGTTGATCCAAAGGGTGCTAACAAAGTGTGCAAGCTCCAACGATCAATTTATGGTCTGGTGCAAGCCTCTCGAGTTGGAATAAACGCTTTGATAGTGTGATCAAAGATATGGTTTTATATGAGACTTTTGGAGAAGCCTGTATTTACAAGAAAGTGAGTGGGAGCTCAGAGCATTTCGATATTATATGTGGACGATATATTGTTGATTGGAAATGATATAGAATTTCTGGATAGCATAAAAGGATACTTGAATAAAAGTTTTTCAATGAAAGACCTCGGTGAAGCTGCTTACATATTGGGCATCAAGATCTATAGAGATAGATCAAGACGCTTAATTGGACTTTCACAAAGCACATACCTTGATAAAGTTTTGAAGAAGTTCAAAATGGATCGTGCAAAGAAAGGTTTTTACCTGTATTACAAGGTGTAAGATTGAGTCGACTCAATGCCCGACCACAGCAGAAGATAGAGAGAAAATGAAAGATGTTCCTATGCTTCAGCCATAGGCTCTATCATGTATGCAATGCTGTGTACCAGACCGACGATGCTTAGCTGTAAGCTTGGCAGGAAGGTACCAAAGTAATCCAGAGTGGATCATCGGACAGCGGTCAAGAACATCCTAAAATACCGAAAAGGACTAAGGATATGTTTCTCAGATATGGAGGTGACAAAGAGCTAGTCGTAAATGGTTACGCCGATGCAAGCTTTGACACGATCCGGACGATTCTAAATCGCTAACCGGATATGTATTTTTATTAAACGGTGGAGCTGTCGGTTGGTGCAGTTCTAAACAAAGCGCCGTGGCGGGATCTACATGTGAAGCGGAGTACATAGCTGCTTGAAGCAGCAAATGAAGGAGTCTGGATGAAAGAGTTCATTTCAATCTAGGTGTCATACCTAGTGCATCGGGACCAATGAAGATCTTCTCGTGACAATATCGTGCAATTGCCTTGGCAAAGGAATCCAGATTTCACAAGAGGACCAAGCATATCAAGAGACGCTTCAATTCCATTCGGGACCAAGTCCAAGTGGGAGACATAGAGATTTGCAAAATACATACGGATCTGAATGTTGCAGACCGTTGACTAAGCCTCTTCCACGAGCAAAACATGATCAGCACCAAGACTCCATGGGTGTTAGAATCATTACTGTAATCTAGATTATTGACTCTAGTGCAAGTGGGAGATCAAGGAAATATGCCCTAGAGGCAATAATAAAGTTATTATTTATTTCCTTATATCATGATAAATGTTTATTATTCATGCTAGAATTGTATTAACCGGAAACATAATACATGTGTGAATACATAGACAAACAGATAGTCACTAGTATGCCTCTACTAGACTAGCTCATTAATCAAGATGGTTATGTTTCCTAACCATAGACATGTGTTGTCATTTGATTAATGGGATCACATCATTAGGAGAATGATGTGATTGACATGACCCATTTCGTTAGCTTAGCACTTGATCGCTTAGTATGTTGCTTATGCTTTCTTCATGACTTATACAAAGTTCCTGCAACTATGAGATTATGCAACTCCTGCTTACCGGAGGAACACTTTGTGTGCTACCAAACGTCACAACGTAAATGGGTGATTATAAAGGTACTACATGGTGTCTCCAAAAGTATATGTTGAGTTGGCATGAATCGAGATTAGGTTTTGTCACTCCGATTGTCGGAGAGGTATCTCTGGGCCTTCTCGATAATACACATCACATAAGCCTTGCAAGCACTTCAACTAATGAGTTAGTTGTGAGATGATGTATTACGGAACGAGTAAAGAGACTTACCGTAACGAGATTGAACTAGGTATTGATACCGACGATCGAATCTCGGTAAGTAACATACCGATGACAAAAGGAACAACGATATCGTTATGCGGTTTGACCGATAAAGATCTTCAGAGAATATGTAGGAACCAATATGGGCATCCAGGTTCCGCTTATTGGTTATTGACCGAGAATGGTTCTAGGTCATGTCTACATAATTCTCGAACCCGTAGGGTCCGCACGCTTAACGCTTCGGCGAGTTCATTATGAGTTTATAAGTATTGATGTACCAAGGTTGTTCGAGTCCCGGATGTGATCACGGACATGACGAGGAGTCTCAAATGGTCGAGACATAAAGATTGATATATTGGAAGCCTATGTTTGATTCTCGGAAAGGTTCCGGATGAAAACAGAAGTTACGGAACACCGGGGTTACCGGAACCCCGGGGGTCTATGGGCCTTGATGGGCCATAAGAGAGAAGAGGAAGGGCCGGCAGCAGGCCGGCGCGCCCCTCCCCTCTAGTCCGAATAGGACAGGAGATGGGGGGCGCGCCCTTCCTCTTCCCTCCTCCAATCCTAATCCAACTAGGAGAGGGGGGAGTCCCACTCCCGTGGGAGTAGGACTCCTCCAGCGCCTCCCCTAGGGCTGGCCGCACCCCTTGCTCCTTTATATATGGGGCAGGGGGCACCCCATGACACACAAGTTGATCTACGGATCGTTCCTTAGCCGCAGGCGGTGCCCCCTCCACCATATTCCACTTCGTCATATCGTCATGGAGCTTAGGCGAAGCCCCGCGCCGTGAAGTCATATCGTCGCGGAGCTTAGGCGAAGCCCTCGCCGGTGGAGCATCATCATTGTCACCACGCCGTCGGTCGACGGAACTCATCCCCGACGCTTTGCGGATCGGAGCCCGGGATCGCCATCGAGCTGAACGGTGCGTAACTCGGAGGTGTCGACGCTCGGTGCTTGGATCGGTCGGATCGTGAAGACGACGACTACATCAACCGCTGTTATAACGCTTCGCCGGGTCTACGAGGGTACGTGGACAGACACTCTCCCCTCTCGTTGCTATGCCATCACCATGGTCTTGCGTGTGCGTAGGAAATTTTTTGAAATTACTACGTTCCCCATCACGGACACCTCCTCATATGACGTATACATGGTGGATGCACTAAAAGAGAATAGAGGCGATGAAAAGGAAGATCCAATTGAGGATAAACTTCCTGAGATACAACCAAAGCGCCGACGTCAGCGGCGCCGCTCTAAATCACGCTGCAGCAAAGACAGCAACACCGGCACAGGAGAAGAT
This sequence comes from Aegilops longissima, assembly GCA_021605205.1. Classification (NCBI taxonomy): domain Eukaryota; kingdom Viridiplantae; phylum Streptophyta; class Magnoliopsida; order Poales; family Poaceae; genus Aegilops; species Aegilops longissima. Next base: position 476,870,125 of record CM038682.1, read on the forward strand.
AACACTCCGGACGGTGCCGAAGACAATGAAGACCCCGTTGAGGCAACTTCCGAACAAGATGAACAGGAAGACGGGCAAGTTAGCCCTGATGAACAGGCCACACACAAAGACTCGGAGGACAGTAATTATCTTCCACTCTTCGAGGATGAGGTGAGCCTCGGCACTGAGGATTTTATTGTGCCGGAGGAACCTCTCGAGCAGGAGCGCTTCAAGCGCCCGCTAATAGCCACTTCAAGAAGCCTAAAGAACAAGCAGCAGCAGCTTCAAGCTGATCAAGATCTACTCAACGATAGATGGACTAAATGTCCTGGTAGCCGAGGAATATGGCCTTAAGCGCCCAGCAAAAAGTTACCCGAAGCGCAAATTGCTAACTCAGTTCGATGATGAGGCGCTGGAGCCCATACCATCATCGTGCAATGCGGCTGACCGACCACCACATGGTCGAGATAAAGCGGCAACTCAAGTGAAACACCAGCCCGCCCCACCTCACCGTAAAGGCAGAGATAAAACAGCTCGGGGACATACATACGACCTGTGGCAGGACTTGGATAGTAGAGTAGGTTAGAATAGATCGATCTCTTGACCACGGGGACGCCCCCCGACACGCGACAATGGCTACCTAGCCGGACGCAATAATCATACTCACGCCCGGGCCGAGAACCGCGGACGGACTCCATCCGAGCTACGTCATGACTTGGCCCGATATAGAGGCGCCGCACACCCCCTTTGCTTCACTAACGAGGTAATGGAGCACGAATTCCCAGAAGGGTTTAAACCCGTAAACATCGAATCATACGATGGGACAACAGACCTCACGGTATGGATCGAGGATTTTCTTCTTCAAGTTCATATGGCCCGCGGCAATGATCTCCATGCCATCAAATAACTCCCACTAAAACTCAAAGGACCAGCACGTCACTGGTTGAACAGTCTACCTGAAAACTCCATCGGCAGCTGGGAGGACTTGGAAGAGGCCTTCCTTGACAACTTCCAAGGTACATATGTTTGACCTTCGGATGCCGACGACTTAAGTCACATAATTCAGCAGCCCGGAGAGTCAGCCAGGAAACTCTAGACTAGGTTCTTAACCAAAAAGAATCAGATCATCGACTGTCCAGATGCCAAAGCCCTGGCGGCCTTTAAACACAGCATCCGAGACGAATGGCTCGCCCGACACCTCGGCCAAGAAAAGCCTAAGTCCATGGCAGCCCTTACAACACTTATGACCCGCTTTTGCGCGGGCGAAGGTAGCTGGCTAGCCCGTAGCAACAGACACAAGCGTCGAAACAACGGTGATAATACCGACGACACGGCGGTCAACGTCGGATTCAGCGGCTCCAAGTCCGACCAGCGGAAGATGCCGTTCAAAAGGAACAATTCGGGCCCATCCTGCTTGGACCGCATACTCGATCGCCCATGCCAGATACATGGCACCCTCGACAAACCAGCCAATTACACCGACAGAGACTGTTGGGTTTTTAAACAGGCCGGCAAGTTAAATGCCGAGAACAAGGAGAAGGGGGGGCGCAAAGTGAGGACGATGACGAGGATCCCCGTCCACCGAACACAGGGGGACAGAAGAAGTTTCCCCCCCATGTTAAAACGGTGAACATGATATACTCTACCCACATCCCCAAGAGGGAACGTAAGCGCGCGCTCAGGGACATCTATGCGATGGAGCCAGTCGCCCCAAAGTTCAACCCATGGTCTTCCTGTCCGATCACTTTTGATCGCAGGGACCATCCGACCAGTATCCGTCATGGCGGTTCAGCCGCATTGGTCCTCGACCCAATCATTGATGGATTCCACCTCACGCGAGTCCTCATGGATGATGGTAGCAGCCTCAACCTGCTCTATTAGGATACAACACGCAAAATGGGTATTAATCCCTCAAGAATTAAGCCCACAAAGACTACCTTTAAAGGAGTCATACCAGGTGTAGAGGCCCGCTGTACGGGCTCAATCACACTAGAGGTTGTCTTCGGATCCCCGGACAACTTCTGAAGCGAAGATCTGATCTTCGATATCGTCCCCTTTCACAGCGGCTATCATGCACTGCTTGGACGAACCGCATTTGCGCGCTTCAACGCGGTGCCACGCTACGCTTATCTTAAGCTCAAGATGCCCGGACCACGCGGCATCATAACAGTCAATGGAAACACGGAGCACACCGCTGCGTTAGTAACAGAAGTACAGAGCGGCCTTCTCAAACAGAACCTTAATTCGTCAGCCGAGCTCCCGGACACTATCAAAGGAGTCAGGACTACTCTGCAGCAGGACAGCCCAGCTCGTCAAGAGCTCGACTAGAAATTTGGCCTCCATCCCAATCCCAACCAAGTGGCGGATTCGCATCGCAAGGTACACAACTCACGCACTCAAAATACCATGGGCATAGACGGAGGCATAACTAGCTTGTGATCCATAATACTGCTCGACCGCTCCTGGACACACATACTTTCAATTTTCCTTTTTATCCCTTTCAGGTTTCTTTTTCGCAGGCTTCTTCTGACAACCTGGTCATATGTCCTCTCGACTGGATGGACACACCAAGGTGGCAAGAAGCACTGGCGTACAAGGGAATTTCTAGGTGGTCTCTTTAACGACCACTCTACTGTCTTCAGGACCCGCGTGCAGCTCTCCCTTGGTTGTGGCATGTTAAATATCCCGTTGCTTATGGTGCCACTTGTACAAATACGCTTTTGACGATTAATCAAACTATAATTGAAACAGTTTATGCCCACCTTCATGGCACTAGCTTACTACCCCTTTTTTCCTTTTTTTCTTGATAATCATCTCAAGTTGCACCCGTAGTATTTGGTATGCTTTAAATCTGCCAGGGGCTTCATTGCGACCCATAATACGGCAACAATGTCCAAACACTTTTTACAATATAGTTCGCACCTTAATTTAGCATTATATGCATTGGCTCTAATCATGTCTTTGGTCAATAGTTGTTGCCTCGCCCCCGTGCTTACTACCTTACGCTCCGCTATATTGGCTAGGGTAGTAAAGGAGAACTATCGCGATTGTTGTCGGATTTCGGTTCCGCACCCTCTAGGTTCGAACTCTGGGTGCACGCCAAGATCTCACCTCCTACCTACCCGCACCTCGTCAGCTTTGCAAGGATCTAAACTACACAAAGAGCAACACAAGGGACATAAGGTTTATATGGTTCGGGCCACCATTGTGGTGTAATACCCTACTCCAAAGGTGTGGTGTGGTGGATTGCCTCAGGCGGATGATGAATAAGACAAGGAAGAACAGCCTCGCAATGGTCTCTTTCTGGGCGGTGATTTAATCGCTAGGGGAGAGCCGCTCTCTCTCTCTCTCCGATTGATTTGCCGATCCGATCCGCCTCTTCTCTCGGATCTAGATGCCTCTACTCTATGGGTGGCTAGTCCTATTTATAGGCAGAGGCCCTGGGCCTCTTCCCAAATATTGAGCAGGAAGGGCGCCAACAATTGGCCATTTTAAAGGGGAACATCTAGTACACTTATCCTGACTAAAGTTGGTCCTCGCCTGTCAAGGCTCTGACGATGACGCCGGCTTGGGCTCCACGATGACCTCCTTCCCGCCGCTGTGTAGGTCTTGGTCTTGTTGCAATCAAATGGTTGCCTTTGCTTGATGCTCTCGCCAAGCGCTTGCCTCCTTTGCACCAAAGAGGAAAACAGACATCACTGCTGGCTGGCGCCTCACCGCACCCTTGGTCGCCATGGCTTAAGCGCCATGGGCACCTCGTGAGGTACCCCGCTTGATCTCTCCGCCTCGCGAGCCAGCCTCGACGAGGCTGCGCCCGAGGAAGCTTCTGTCGTCCGCCTCATGAGGCTTGCCTCGCGAGGGTCTTGAGCTTGTGCCGATGAAGATGGGCCATACTGGCCACCCCTTGAGCCACGCCAGCAGTCCGGCAGCAAGTCTGGTACCCTGCTCCCGTAACGCCGACAAGAGCCCCCGGCCCAAGGTGCGCCTGGACTTGGCTTAGCAGAGAAGCTGGCAAGGCGCGGCGCCATGGCTCCTAACAGCTCATGGGCCTTGGGCGCCAAGGTGGCGTGTTGATTGGACGGGCGCCCCTGTTCCCCACACCTCCTTATTTTGCGCCCAGCTAGGCGGACCCTGGTTGCACATAGTCATCCATCTTTCGCCGCCGAGCCGCCTCCTGCTTCTTCCTCCTCTCGAGCCCTGACTCCGCCTAATCCGATTCAATCCTCCCTTCCTGCCGCCATGGTTCGACGAAGAAGGGAAAGGGAAAAGCCGTGCCTCCGCTTCGCCGCTGCCGCCGACGGTTCCCGCCGCCGATCGGTCAATCATACTCAACCGAGAAGGCTTGGACAAGGTCAGTTCTGCCTCGCCACCATCTTCAACGAAAAGGGAGGACGACGGTCTGGCTCTCGCTCACTTCTCCATTGATGTATTAGTCATCGAGGTCCGCATTTCGCCGACGCCTGTATGGGACTAGTTCCCCTTTTCCAATTTGTTCAATGTTGTGCTTTCCCATTACCAGATCCACATGATGCATTTGGGTCCCGAATCCATTACTCTTCTTGCCGCTTTTTGCTTTTGTTCATGGGTTATGATGGGCATTCCTCCTTAGTTGCCTTGTTGCGCCACTTCTTCTTCTTTGCGCCCAGCACCCCACCCAATGCTCGGGTGCGGAGCTTTATTGCTTAACTGAAATAGCGGCTTCAGGAATTGATTTCAGCCTTCCTCCGCCCGCTACCGGGTTCCACGAGCGGTGGCTGTATGTGGATGTCGGGGTGCCTAGCCCTCGCTGGGCCAACATTACTAGCTATCCCCAATTGGCTAGCTGAGACGCCACGAGCCCCCGCCTCGCCTTCGTCTCGCATCGCTTCACAGCATTTGAGGTCGCTGGCGGACGGCGCCTAAGGTGGTGAAGGAGTTCCTCCTATGCCGCATTGCCCCTCTCAAGTGCCATTCCCACGGATGTGGGCCTTTGGCGGGCGTGAAGACCGTGATGAGGCTCCGTGGAGGAGGACCTGACACCAAGTGCCGAGGAAGGTTCTCATGATCCCGACCGGGACCCTTCCTCGTAGCATCCGCAAGGAGGTGCCCTGCTGTACCTTTGCTCGAATAGGGTGATTTCGTGAAGCAAATGCCCAGCTGACGAATGGGGCTGCGCCTGCAGGCCTCATGGGACCTCGTGAGAACCTGGGCCAGGTGGCTGTCCTTCCGGCCGCCCACGCCGGGTCCTTCCTCGAGTGGTGGAGCAGGGAGGCAAGGGCCACCGGGGGCTGAGGTGGCCTCCGCCGGGATGACGACGCCAGGCGGCACTCCTGAGGTGGAAGCTCCTGTGGCCCGCCCTGCATCGGCTGAAGGCGTTGAGCCGCGGCCCACGGCTCCCGTGGCAAAGGCCCCTGAGGCCCCGGCTACCCTTCTTGGTGAGGCGACTGGCGGCGTGCGCCAGGACGACGCCCCTGACGCTGGTCACTTTGGCGCTTCTTCCTCGTCGCAGGCTGACCCCCGCGCCGAGCTCCTGTTCCGCTTCCGTGTGGACTTCGAGGCTATCCGAAAGAGAAAGGAGGCCTTGGGTGATGATTACCCTTGCCGCCTACTGAAGCGCAGGAAGTATTTCGCCATTGATGAGTAAGCCTTCCCCTTTCTTAGTTCCTCATTTTCCCGTTGCTGGCTGATCCTTGCTCTGTAGGGCCCTTCCTGCCGAGCTCACGGAGATGGCTGAGGAGCCATCCCCCCAGGCTCCGCCCTCTCCATCGTCCCCAAGCGCTCCGAGCTCAAGCACTGCCCTCGTGGTGAGGCCGGTTGGAGAGGTGAGCCATCCTGTGATGCATCATGGTTCTGCGCACCTCGCGAGCCTCCTTCGCGAGTCTTCCCGGGGTATAGCCGGCCTGCCTTGGGCTCTTCGATTGGTCATAGACGACTATTGGCTGAGGTCGGCCCTGCGTTCTTCCTTTGAGAATAAGCCGGTTCCGGGCCGGGCTTCTGGCGAGGCGTGGCTGGACACCGCGAGGGCGCCAGACCCCAGCCCCCTGCCCAGAGGGGGAGTGCTGATTCGTGGCCACCCGCGCGCACCTGGGGCGGAGGACGACGCGGAAGACGTGCTCGAGCGCGCCCGGGAGCTGCGCCCTTCGCCAAGGGTTTCTCCGGAGGGCGGCTGACGCAGTGAGCCAGCTTGGTGTAGAGCTCGCTGATGAAGACGCGCGCCTTGAAGCTGAGGGCCTGCGCCTAGCTGAAGAGAGGCGCAAGCTGAAGGTGGCCATTGCCCTTGCGCGCCACCAGCGTGACCTCGACAATGAGAAGGCCGAGGTGTCGCTGGCGGCTTCTCGGGAGGCCCGTTCCTGGGCCGTCGAGGAGGCCCGGGAGGCTGACCGGCGGTGCGAGGCGGCAGAGGAGCGGGGGCGGGAGCTCCAGGCCTGGAGCAATTCCCTGGAGCAGCAGGTGGAGCTACGTGAGACGGCCCATGCGTCGATGAAGGGGGCTTTGGTCGACCAGGCGGAGCTCCAGAGACGTGAGGAGGCACTGACGCTGGAAGCTGCCGAGCGCGCCCGTGACCTTGAGCAGCTGGAGACGAGAGAGCGCTTGGTGGCGCAGGCGGAGGACAATGTCGCTGCACGGGAGGACCGAGTCCTGGAAGAGGTTGATCGCCGGGTGGTGGCGGCCCGCTCGAACCTCGAGCGCAAGTTCGAGGAGAGGCTGGAGTTGATCAGGCCAAGCGAAGGCAGGACCGCCACCGAGGGCCAAGCTGATGAAGTGACGCGCTGGCTGATGCTTCCCGTGCCACCCTTGGAGTGGCACAGGAGGAGCTGACTTCCTCTCGCGCCGAGGTGCTTCTTCTCCGTCAATGGGTGGACGCGGCTGAGGCCGTTGCGCGGCGGATCAAGGACGAGATACGCCAGCGGCAGATCCTGGAGCATGAGCATGGCCCTATGCTCCGCACGCTCCGGGAAAGAGCTAACACGGCCTTGGGCAACATCTGTGAGGCGACCGTTGGGGAGCCCCATGCGGTTAACTATGCTGGTAACCTCCAGTTCTTCACTGATGTGGTGAAGCAGCTGGAGGCGCGGTCGGCCAGAGCCAACAGGTTGGTGGAGGAGAGGAGCCATGCCCTGCTCGGGCGTGCTTATTCTCGCGTCTTCAGCCATCTTCGGAACATGGATCCCCAGTTTGACTTTGATGCCGCCATTGCCCCGGTACCCTAGGCCATCCGGGACGACCTGGCGCATTGGGTGGAAGACAACGCGGATGCCCTCGTCAGGGCCTTCACTACTGACAATGATGGCGTGGTCGTGGCTGCTGATGAAGGCGGCGTGGTGAACGGCCCTGACGCTGCTGACGGCGACACGGAGGGCGATGGCGAGGCCAGCGACGCCAGCAAAGATTCAGGAGGTGCCCTTGTGGATGCATTGGGGGATTTATCCGATTGACCGTGTGTTGTTCCCGCTTTGTTACCCTACGCAGATAGAGTTCGGGCTTGGCCCTGAAGGTTGTAAGAGCATTTTGGGAGGGGGAGCCCCTCGTGTAAAAACTCGCAGTTAGTGTATTAGTAGATACGATATTACCAGCACGCCTGCGCTTAAGTGGCGGCCTTATGACGAGCTGGCTGGCTTGTTTACCTCACGCCCCTGTGGGCCCCGAGATAGCTCATGGAGGGCTGTGGTGTCACGAGTTCCTCCCGAACGAGCCCATTGAACCTGTAATGAGAACCTCCCGAGAGGGCGTGGTCATGGCAGTCCGGGCTGCACGCATGCTAGGCTCGCCCGCCGCGAGGGGCTCACGAGGGAGGCAGCTGAGGCAAAGTGGTAACCAGAACGCTAGAGATTGCTCGAACGAGACTAAACACCCTTCCCTAACACACACAAATCTCAAGCTCAAATCCAACTTAAATCCAAACGGGAGAAAAGCGACAGCCAAGGGGAAAAGCAAGAAAAGCAGAAAGCCGCGTCCGCACCTAGTCTAGTCTTGGACGCCTTCTCACCAGCTGAGCTAAGTGCTGCCATCTGGCGGGAGGGAGCCCCAGGGCCCGAGGCCGACGCCTCGAGACTGGGCGGTACAGCCCCACTCATTATTACGTGAGAGTGTCACGGGCGGCGAAGCCACAGCACCGGGCCTTCTTCATGTGTACCGCCTTGCTTCATATCGCCAGACGAGGGCCCCGCTTTGCGCCACATTTCTAGTGCCATCGACGACGGTCGGAGACCGAGGACGCCGCCGATGGGGTAGAGCGGTCGCCAGAGTTCTCGACGACCACGGGTCCTCCGCCGGGTAGGCCCCGAGGCACCTCCCGGCAGAGGGCCTACCTCCCGAGGACGCTTTGTTCAACGCCGCGGTGGTGATGCCGGATCTCGCTCCTCTCCTGCAGCCCCCGGCGCCTCGGCCCCGAGGGGTAGGAAGTCGCTGATTGGGGCAGCCATCCGCCATGATGACATGTACCTCCCGCGATCCATGGTAAGCGTATGCCTGCTCCCGAGGAATTAGCGGTACCCAATAATCGCTGCCTCCAGCACGGTCGATGGGGCCTTCCCAAGGCTCCTGATAGAGCTCAGCTTCGGGTGCCTCGTCCCCCCAGCTTGGGCCGAGGAGCGAGCCATGTTCATCCTCCCTGCGTTCTTGGTCCATCATGTGGGGCACATACTCTTCCGGGCCGCCACCTCAATGCTTCGCCAGAGTGCCCCTGGTGCCACGATCTCGCTCGAGGCACCCACTGGGGTGGTAGCTGGGCTGCCCATCGGGGTCGTGGCTGTGGCGAGTCCTCCTTCGCTGGTCGGGGCGGCGAAGCACCGCTGTTAGCCCGGTGCCGACGGCCCTGTTGGCGCTGGAGTGGCCTTGAGTCCGCTTGAGCTGTGCGAGGCGTGGGGCCTCAGGTGGCCCGCCTGACCTGAGTTGGCAGTTGGGTGCAGGTGAGCCCCGGATGTGGCGGCACGTGAGCTCGCCACCCGCTCCAGCAGCACGTCAGGCCGCTTCCAACAGCCTGCACTGCAGTAGTTCTCGGCCACCGTGAGCGCCCTTGAGTTTGCCTCGCCTCTGCCGGGTGTACGGGCGCCGTGGGGCGGGCGTGGTTCGAGGCCTCGCCACGACCGCACCTGCCGGGCGTGAGAGCCGACGTTGTTCGACCGTGCCGCTGCCCGCAGCTCAAGGGACCACGGGCTGCCTGGGCACGGGTTGAGGTCGCCTGGGCAAGCGGCTCAAGGCGGGCGGGCCAGCCGCCCAGGATCGGGTTGCCTGGTCGCTGACATGATGATGACGATGCGACGGGCGCGAGGCGGCGAAGGTGGATTCCGCGCACTTTACCTGGCATGCCAAATGTCGATTTGGGTTCCGCTGCACTTCTAGGTTCAACTCGGGGTGCATGCGGAGATCTCACCTCCTACCTACCTACACCTCGTCAGCCGCAAGGATCTAAACTACACAAAGAGCAACACAAGGTACATTAAGGTTTATATCTGTTCGGGCCACCATTGTGGTGTAATACCCTACCCAAAGGTGTGGTGTGATGGATTGCCTCAGGGCGATGATGAATAAGACAAGGAAGAACAGCCTCATGAGGGTCTGTTTCTGGCCGGTGCGATTTAACTGCTAGGGGAGTTCAGCCGCTCTCTCTCTCTCTCTTTGATTTGCCGATCCGATCCAGCCTCTTCTCTGGATCTAGATGCCTCTACTCTATGGGTGGCTAGTACTATTTATAGGCAGAGGCCCTTGGCCTCTTCCCAAATATTGAGCGGAAGGCGCCAACAATTGGCCATTTTGAAGGGGAACATCTAGTACACTTATCTTGACTAAAGTTGGTCCTCGCCGCCAAGGCTCACGATGACGCCGGCTTGGGCTCCACGATGACCTCCTTCCTGCTGCTGTGTTGGTCTTGGTCTTGTTGCAATCAAATGGTTGCCTTTGCTTGATGCTCGCCGCGCTTGCCTCCTTTGCACCAAAGAGGAAAAGAGGACATCATGCTGGCTGGCGCTCACCGGGCGCCTTGGTCGCCATGGTTGCGCCATGGGCACCTCGTGAGGTACCCCGCTTGATCTCTCCGCCTCGCGAGCCAGCCTCGACGAGGCCGCGGCTCGAGGAAGCTTCCTATCATCCGCCCCCACGAGGCTTAGCCTCCTCGCGAGGGTCTTGAGCTTGTGCCGATGAAGATGGGCCGCATCGACACCCCTTGAGCTATGCCGCAGGCCGCAGCAGCAAGTCTGGTACTTCGCTCCTGTAACACCGACAATTGTGTCCTGGTTTATCCGGATGAGCACCTCAGTAGAGAAAGCCGAAAACTGACTGTCATGATGCAGCGAGAGCTGGTCAGCTCTTCGCAGGTTTCAAATCTTAAGCGATTTTTTCCGCATTATGCGATGAATCTGCTATCACCCGATCAGGTGTTTACAAGACTTCAGCCGGATACTAGGGGTTGCGCCTTAAATTTTCATTGTCAAACTCCTATGGCTAAGTGAGGGTCATAAAGCCACATAGTCCGATTATGGTTCGTTGCACTAAGCACCTCCTTCAAGGACGAAACAATTGGATCAAGAGTGTTTAGATTCCATCCCTAACACCCCCGCATTTCTACTACCTACGGGGGCTGAAGCCAACGATCGCCAACTCTCAAAATTTCATAAAACACGGCAGCACAGGAGGTAAAATAGTAAATAAGCATTATATTACATAGTCAACTTGTTTCATAATACAGAGCGAGACAATATGAATGTATTCATTCAAAGATTACATCTTTCGTACATTGCTCCGCCACAATGCGGGATCCCTCCAGGACATCGCTAAAATATCGCTTCGGCATGCGGTGCTCCTTGCCCATGGGCGGTCCCTCGGTCGCGATCGTGACGGCATTCATCTTCGCCCACTGCATCTTGACACGGGTGAAGGCCATCTGCGCACCTTCGATGCAGACCGACCGCTTGATGGCATCAAGCTGAGGGCAGGCATCGACTAGCCGTTTCACGAGACCGAAGTAGCTGCTGGGTATGGCTTCGGCAGGCCACAACCGGATTATTAAGTCCTTCATGGCCAGTTCGGCCACCCTATGCAATTCGACCAGCTGTTTTAGCTGATCGCTAAAGGGCACTGGATGTTCTGGCGCAAGGTATTGTGACCAGAATAGCTTCTCCATTGAGCTCCCTTCTTCGGCTCGGAAGAATTCCGCAGCGTCAGAAGAACTGCGCGACAGATCCACAAACGTCCCTGGGGAACTCCAAATCCGGGTTAGTAAGAGATACCTCTTCTTCACATACTTGCTTTGCATACTAAAAGCCTTACCCGCTGTGATTTTCTTGGCCTCCTGGATCTCCTGGAGGGCGCCGTGGGCTTCAACCTGGGCCTCTTCCACACTTTGGTGAGCCTTGGCGAGTTCGATCTCTTGATCCAAACATCGCTTCCAAGGACTCGTGATTTCTTCACGGCATCCTAGAGCTCTTGCTGATCTCATCACATGTCCCCCTGCTTCACGGGTGACTTGTTCCTTGGCAGCTTTTCCTTGGCTTCGCCAGCGCCATCTTAAGGACCTCGACCTCGTCGCCATTGCAGACAAATATCATGGCACTACGGTCAATACATCGCCATTCATTCTTTCCAAATATACAACAAGTCTCCACATACCTTGCTTGTCCTCCAGCCTGCCCTTTTACAAGGTCGAAGCTCTTCTTTGGCCCGCCTGCACTCGCTTAGTCCGAGACCTTAATAAAGATGAGAGGTTGCGCCAAGAACGATGCCTTCTTATTCACATAAGACACATTCATTAGTTTCTCGCGAAATTATTTGATACTCTATCCGGCTTTTCTTTCCGAACACCGGACAGTGTCTCAGGGGCTACTATCTATACTATGACTTTCTCTTTTGCATCGCTCACTTCAAAGCCTGTCAGCAGGCTGGTGTAGGCTTCGGTCAGTCCGCTCCACAATGGAAACGCCTCATAGCGCTTCCAGCAGATTATCTAGTGCCTCTGGATGGACAGAGGTCACCGGCGGAATAGGCACACCTCCTACCTTTTGAGGAGGCTGCTCGCTTGATTCCAGAGCCATATAGGTCTCCGGAATGGTATCAGGCTGGGGGCCAAATTGGATATGGCCCCCATCGCCAGTCTCCATGGGGGATTTCTCCCCCGGGTGTACAACGTCCGAGGGGTCATCCTCTGGCGCCGCCCTGACAGCCTCCTGAACATCTCCTTGGCCGGGGAAGGTCCTTCAGGACAGCACCTCGACGTTGCCCTTGTCCTTGGGAGAGTGAGCCGTCGGTGGTGACTCACTGGCCATCGCCTTTGAATCCAACGAATCCCCCAATGAGGATCGCAGGGACCTGTCAAGGGCCGGACTGCAATTGCACAATTCAACATGTTAATACTATGAAGTAAAGAGGCCGGATATATGGACACATCAGGGTTTCTTAGTACTCATGATGCGCCCAGGGGCTTGTTCCGGGGGTGTGGCTCTGGGCTGCTGTCAACATCCCACGCGGAGTTATCCGCGAGGGAGCTCTTCCCCCTCTAGGACGCCTTTGCCTCCAGATTTGTGGAGGCCGCCCTCTTATTCCTTCTCCCTTAGGGGGACAGATGCTTTCCTCCTCCTCCTTGTCGTCGGCTTCGGCGGCGGAGGAGTGAGTCTCGTTGTCTTCGGATGTCATGTCCGGTTCTTATGCGCGGGTCACTCCGACCCCCTTGGCCTTCTTCTTGGCCTTCTTCTCCAAAGGTTCAGAGGCGCTTTAACCAAAGATCTTCGCCAAGCGGAATTGCTGGTTCTTCCGCAGCAGAGCCGACACCGAACTGGCCTCGCGCTTTCTTTGTCCAGCCCTCGAAGAATAAATAGTGAGGTTTAGATATCCTCCACGACTGAGCAAGTAAAGTATGCGCCCTAAAACGTGAAATACTTACCGCACTGGTGGGATGGGCCAGGGTGTGCCCGCGGTCCTCGGTTGTCTCCGGCGGCGTCTCATTGCCCCTGAAGAGCAATTTCTAGATATCTTCGTGCGTGGTTCCAAAGAGCCTTTCCAAGGTCTGGTGCTCCTCCGGATCGAATTCCCATAAAGGGCAAGTCCGGCTCTGGCATGGGAGGATCCGGCGAACTAGATCACCCGGATCACGCTGACGAGCTTGATGTTTTTGTCCACCATGCTTTGATGCGCTGCTTTCAGCGCTTATCAGCTCGTCCGACGAAGACCAATTCGGGCCCTTTCTATCCGTAAGGTGAGCCGATTGAGCTCCATACTTCATCTGGAGCCGCGACTCCAGCTTACGCCATGGGCTCGTGATATAGAACCACTGTTTCGCCATTCTTTGACGGCCTCCACAAAAGTACCTTTGGGCCATTTGACATTGGGCATCTTGCTCACCATGGCACCTCCAAGACTAAGATGTTGGCCATCCACCACTTTCGGCTTCACGCTGAAGATCTTAAGACACAATCCAAGTGGGGTGGAATGCGGAGGAAGGCCTCGCACACGACAATGAATGCCGATATGTTGAGGAAGGAGTTTGGGGCTAGATCATGGAAATCTAGCCTGTAATAGAACATGACCCTACGGACGAAAGGCTGGAGAGTGTCGGTGTCCTGGGAACGGGGGTCCCCAAACTTGCCTGCCTGCGGCCCACGGCGTGGCTCCACCAGCAGCCCTGTACGGCCCATCTTCACCAGCAAACACTCAAGACCCTCGCGAGGCGGACGACACAAGACCTCCTTGGGAATGGCCTCACTAGGCCGGCTCACGAGGGGTGGAGAGATCAAGGCAAGGGACACCTCACGAGGTTCCTATGATGCAAGCCATGACGACTGGAGCCAGGTGGGCGCCAGCGTCCGCAGTGTCCTCGTTTCATCTTTGGTGCAAAAGGGGCAAGCGCAGGCGAGGAGTCCCGAGGCATCAGGCAAAGGTTTCCATATCGGTGCAACAAGACCAAGACCAGTAGGACGACAGGACGTAGGTCACCGTGGAGCCCAAGACGGCCTCACCACTAGATCCATTGGGCAGGCGAAGACCACTAACGGAGTCCTGGATTAGGGGGTCCTCGGACGGCCGGACTATATGCTTTAGCTGGACTGTTGGACTATGAAGATACAAGATTGAAGACTTCGTCCCGTGTCCGGATGGGACTCTCCTTGGCGTGGAAGGAAAGCTTGGCAATATGGATATGTAGATCTCCTCCCTTGTAACCGACTCTGTGTAACCCTAGCCCCCTCCGGAATCTATATAAACCGGAGGGTTTAGTCCGTAGGACAACAACAATCATACCATAGGCTAGCTTCTAGGGTTTAGCCTCTACGATCTCTTGGTAGATCATCTCTTGTAATACTCATATCATCAAGATCAATCAAGCAGGAAGTAGGGTATTACCTCCATCGAGAGGGCCCGAACCTAGGTAAACATCGTGTCCCCCGCCTCCTGTTACCATCCGCCTTAGACGCACAGTTCGGGACCCCGGTTTTGACACCGACATTGGTGCTTTCATTGAGAGTTCCACTCTGCCATCACCATAAGGCTTGATGGCTCCTTCGATCATCGGTAACGATGCGATCCAGGGTGAGGTTTTCCTTCCCGGACAGATCTTCAGATTCGATACCTTCAGATCGCGAGCCAATTTGCTTGGCCATCCGAGGAGATCGAAGCTACGCCCGCCATCGTGTCAGATTTGGAAACTTGAACTATACTGCCGACATCCGCGGAGACTTGATCTTCAGCGGATTCGAGCCTATGTCAGGTGCGCTGCACGATCATGACGAGCATGATTTAGCTCTGCCGTCGGACAGTGTTCGGGAGATCACGCCTGCAACTACTATGGCCCTTAATCCGGAACAAATTGCACCGTCGGAGGACAAGTGGATAGACCCCACCACGAAAGCCGCACTCTCAGTGGCGATAGAGCCGAATACTGACTTCGCCTCCCACGAGACCCATGTTGCCGAATCATTGGATTCGTCCCCGGCCATGGACTCCGAGCCGCTTGTGTCCGTGCCCATCGAATCTGATTGGGCGCTGATCATGGAGTTTACCTCCGAGGATATCTTTCATCACTCGCCTTTTGGCGACGTACTAAATTATTAAGGTCCTCTCCTTGTCAGAGAACCTTGGCCAACTATGTCCGCTAGAATGGGATGCGGATGACGAAGAAATTCGCGACCCACCCACCACCCACTTAGTAGCCACTGTCGACGATTTAACCGACATGCTCGATTTCGACTCCGAGGACATCAACGGTATGGACGATGATGAGGAGACGATCAGGAACCACCGCCTGGAGGGCGCTGGACAGCCACCTCATCACACAATATATATATATATATATATGGTGGATACACCCAAAGAAAACAATGACGAGGAACGGAAGAATGCAGGGAAGGACAACTCCCTCGAGAAGCAAACAAAGCGTTGGTGTAGGCACCGCTCCAAATCCCGCCTCGACAAAAACAGCGATAACAGCGCAAGAGAAAATAACACCCCAGTCGACTCCAGAGGAAACGACGACCATATTGACCCGGCGACAGAGCAGGATCAACCAGCAAACAGCGAACATAATACGGATCCGCTGTCCGAACACGGCGATGCTGAGGATAAAGCTCATCAACCTCCCTCTGGAGAGGAAAACAGTCCGGACGAAGATGCAGACATCTTCCCGGAAAGGCACTTGGAACAAGAGAACCTCCGCAGAAGGCTTATTGCCATTGCGAGGATTCTGAAGAAGCAGAAGCAAAGGCTTAAGGCCGCGCAGAATACGCTCAACAGTAGATGGAACAAAGTGCTCGGCAATGAAGAAAAGTATGGTGGTAGTTACCACACAAAGAGCTGTCCAAAGCGCAAGCTGTTGCCTGAATTTGATGATGAGGCCTTAGAGCCCACACAGCCGAAAAATAAAATGGCCGACCGGTCGGACCAACTACCTTGTGGCCGCGATAGAGCGGCTAACAAGGCTGCACATAAGTTAGCACACGCTTCATGTGAGGACTTGCATCAGAAGACCGGCGCGACCAGATCCATCTACGAATCAAGGAAACACGCACCAACGCACAACCAAAACCAAACACTACAACCGTCAGAACTCCACGACACACCCAAATACAGGGGTGCCGCACACCCCCTATGTTTCACCAATGAGGTGCTGGACCATGAATTTCCAGAAGGATTCAAACCAGTGAACATAGAGGCATACGACGGAACCACAGACCCTGGGGTATGGATTGAGGACTTTATCCTCCATATCCATATGGCTCGTAGAGACAATCTCCACGCCATCAAGTACTTGCCCCTCAAGCTGAAAGGACCAACTTGGCACTGGCTAAAAAGCCTCCCCGAAAACTCAATTGGAAGTTGGGAGGAGCTTGAGGATGCTTTTTGGGCTAATTTTCAAGGGACCTATGTCCGACCTCCGGATGCGCATTTATTTAAGTCATATAATTCAACAGCCTGCAGAGTCAGCCCAAAGCTTTGGAACAGATTTCTCACTAAGAAGAACCAAATCGTCGACTGCCCGGACGCTGAAGCCTTAGCAGCTTTCAAACACAGCGTTCGAGATGAATGGCTCGCCAGACACCTCGGCCAAGAAAAACCGAGAACATTGGCAGCCTTGACAAGCCTCATGACCCGCTTTTGCGTAGGCGAAGATAGCTGGCTAGCCCGTAGTAACACCAGCGACCCAGGCACATCCAAAGTCAGGGATGGCAATGGAAAACCACGACACAGTAAAAGCAAGCGTCGAAATAAAGAAGACATCCCAGATAACACGGCGGTAAACGCCAGATTCATGGGCTCTCGACCGGATCAGCGGAAAAAGCCTTTCAAAGGCAGCAGAGATGGGCCGTCCAACCTAAAAAAGATTCTAGGCAAACTATGTCAGATTCATGGCACCCCAGATAAACCTGCAAATCACGCCCATAGAGAATGCTAGGTCTTCTAGCAGGCCGGTAAGCTAAACGCCGAACACAAGGGGAGGGAGACACCAAGTGAAGACGAGGACAAGCCTCGCCAAAGAAAGCACCGGGGATGAAAAAATTCCCACCAGAGGTCAAAACAGGAACATGATCCACATGATGAAGAAGAGAAGCAAACATGCACTGAGACACAAAGCGCCAGAGAGCCCGCCACCCCTAAGTTCAACCCTCGGTTGGCCTGCCCGATCATTTTGATCAAGGGATCACCGACAAGCATCCGCACGAAGGATTGGCCGCCTTTGATGTTGGACCCAATAATAAACGGATACCATCTCACACGAGTCCTTATGGACGGCAGTAGTCTTAATCGATATATCAGACACAGTCCGCAAAATGGGGATACACCTAAAAAATCAGCCACAGTAATACTACCTTCAAGGAGTAATACTAGCCTGCAGAGTCACGCTGCACGGGCTCTCTAATTCTAGAGGTTGTATTCAGTTCTCCCGACAACTTCGGAAGCGAAAAGTTAACCTTCGACATCGCTCCATTCCGAAGTGGCTATCAAGCACTACTCGGAACAGAAGCTTTTGCTCGTTTTAATGCAGTACCGCATTATGCTTCTCTCAATCTTAAGATTCCCGGTCCACGTGGCATCATCACAATTAGGAGTAATATTGAACGTTCCTTACGCGCGGAAGAATGTGCGACAACTTTAACATCCGAACACTAAACGACCCCTCCAACCAGAATAAAGGATCGGTCGTCAAAACCGCGGACACGGCTAGACGAGTCCGGCGCATTACTAGCTATAACAGCTTAGATAAACTCGAGATTGGTTTGATGGTTACCCCCATAGACGGTACCAGGGGCTTCACGCGTGTAAACAGGGCTAGTTCGGCTCAACTTTACTTCTCTTGAATTTTAATGGTTTATTGAGAATAACCAATTTTTCGCACGACAACTTTCACCTAAGTTCTTCTCTTTTACAGATGATAATCGTGATACACCCTTCCAGGATACGGCACAACAGAGACACAGGCGCAGACATGCAGCAGGGACCCTTTTTTACTGTCTCTTGTTGTTCACATCCTCCGGATACTCAGTACAACGGAGAAGGATGCTGACGTTATTGGCGTTTTGCCATGTCAGAACATTGCACGTACCTGGACACTCGGGGTTCACTATCAAGGGCATTGCTCAGCCCGACATATGTTACAAAGACCGAATACCTTAGGGAGTGTTCGGCGTCGCGAGTTTGGCCTTATATGCATCAGCTTTGAATCATATCTTTGGTCAAATGTTGGTTTTCCCGGGTCCCGTGTTTTGCTACCTTATGTTCCGCTCTATCGGCTAAGGTGGCACCGAGAGAAATACTGCGATTGTGCCCTGGTTCATCCGGATGAGCACCTCAGTAGAGAAAGCCGAAAATTGACTTCAAGATAATGCGCGAGACTGGTCAACCACTCGATGACTTAGCGGAATCTTCAGGATTCATCCGCATTAACGAAGGGTCGTTTCCCGGTCATGTATGTACGCACCCCGTATTCGGACGAGAGCGGAGGTACCAGGGGCTATATAGTAGTCCCACCATCAAACTCCTATGGCTAAGTGAAAGTGTTAAAGCAATATAGTACAATCACCTTGTTCGCTGCGCTATCACCTCCTTAATGGACCAAGACGTTGGATCAAGTGTGAATACATCGCTTTTTATGTAACACCTCGCATTATATGCGTGGGGGGCTGAAGCCGATTTAACGCAAACTTTCAGGTTATATACATATATACATAAACGGCCCCACAGGAGGCATCATAATACTTTCAGGCAAAAGTATAAACACAACCTTTATAATTTAATAAACATTGTTCTTACAATTGGAATACATGTCACTGGAACATAATATTCTTCGAGCACTGAGCCTCTATTAAACGAGCGCCTTCAAGGACTTCTTCAAAGTAGTGCTTGGCCGATACTCGGCCCACAGCCGAAATCTGGGTTGCAATAGCGGTGGCCTCCATCTCTGCCCAGTATGTCTTGACACGGGTGATGTCTACTACTCAACCATCTTCTTGTAGACGTTGTTGGGCCTCCAAGTGCAGAGGTTTGTAGGATAGTAGGAAATTTCCCTCCAGTGGATGACCTAAGGTTTATCAATCCGTGGGAGGCGTAGGATTAAGATGGTCTCTCTCAAACAACCCTGCAACCAAATAACAAAGAGTCTCTTGTGTCCCCAACACACCCAATACAATGGTAAATTGTATAGGTGCACTAGTTCGGCGAAGAGATGGTGATACAAGTGCAATATGGATGGTAGATATAGGTTTTTGTAATATGAAAATATAAAAACAGCAAGGTAACAAACGGTAAAAGTGAGCCTAAACGGTATTGCAATGCTAGGAAACAAGGCCTATGGTTCATACTTTCACTAGTGCAAGTTCTCTCAACAATAATAACATAGTTGGATCATATAACTATCCCTCAACATGCAACAAAGAGTCACTCCAAAGCCACTAATAGTGGAGAACAAACTTAGAGATTATGGTAGGGTACGAAACCACCTCAAAGTTATTCTTTCCAATCAATCCGTTGGGCTATTCCTATAAGTGTCACAAACAGCCCTAGAGTTCGTACTAGAATAACAACTTAAGATACAAATCAACCAAAACCCTAGTGTCACCTAGATACTCCAATGTCACCTCAAGTATCCATGGGTATGATTATACGATATGCATCACACAATCTCAGATTCATCTATTCAACCAACACATGGAACCTCAAAGAGTGCCCCAAAGTTTCTACCGGAGAATCACGACGAAAACGTGTGCCAACCCCTATGCATAAGTTCATGGGCAGAACCCGCAAGTTGATCACCAAAACATACATCAAGTGGATAACGTGATATCCCATTGTCACCACAGATACACACGACAAGACATACATCAAGTGTTCTCAAATCTTTAAAGACTCAATCCGATAAGATAACTTCAAAGCGGAAACTCAATCCATTACAAGAGAGTAGAGGGGGAGAAGAAACATAAGATCCAACTATAATAGCAAAGCTCGCGATACATCAAGATCATGCGAAATCAAGAACACGAGAGAGAGAGAGAGATCAAACACATAGCTACTGGTACATACCCTCAGCCCCGAGGGTGAACTACTCCCTCCTCATCATGGAGAGCACCGGGATGATGAAGATGGCCACCGGTGAGGGTTCCCCCCTCCGGCAGGGTGCCGGAACAGGGTCCCGATTGACTTTTCGTGGCTACAGAGGCTTGCAGCGGGCGAACCTGCACCTATTCTGTTCCCAAGTTTTTAGGGTAAATGGGTATATATAGGAGGAAGAGGTACGTCTGGGAGCGATTTAGGCCCATGAGGGTGGAGGGCGCGCTCTAGGGGTGGGCGCGCTTCTACCTCGCTGTTCTCATTTCTTTCCTGACGGCACTCCAAGTCCATTAGGTAGCTTTCCTTCCAAAAATAACTTCTCCAGAAGGTTTCATCCTGTTTCAACTCCGCTTGATATTCCTTTTCTTCAAACATCAAACAAGGGAAAACAGAATCGCATCGCTCGGGTCAATAGGTTAGTCCCGTAAATAATATAAAAGTGTTTAATAAAGCCCATAAACATCCAAAAACACA
Organism: Aegilops longissima; assembly: GCA_021605205.1. Taxonomy (NCBI): domain Eukaryota; kingdom Viridiplantae; phylum Streptophyta; class Magnoliopsida; order Poales; family Poaceae; genus Aegilops; species Aegilops longissima. The sequence continues at coordinate 476,890,576 of CM038682.1, forward strand.
TAATATAATAGCATGAAACAATCAAAAATTATAGATACGTTCTAGACGTATCAACGGGCAAGAGCCATCCGCACACCCTCTATGCACACCGACCTCTTCATAGCGTCGATGCGCGGCATAGCACCAAGGAACTGTTGCACTAAACTAAAATAACTATTCGCCTTGGCCCTTCCGTCACAGATGATCCACAATGCACCTCATGGCAAGCCCGACAACCTATGGAGCTCGCCCACTCGCCATTTGCTCATTCAACAGCAGCGGACGACCGTAACATTGAACTGTGACTGTAACAGCTTTTCCACTTCACGATCTTTTTGATCTTTGGAATACTCGCCGATCAAGATTACTTGCTGCCAAATCCAAGTATGCGCCTCAGAACTCCATAGTTGATCAAGAGGGCATACTTTAGGATCTTCGAACTTCGTCTCGCGAACAAAGGGCTTCCCACCGCGATATCCCCGGCTTGACGCAACTCCTCCTTCGCCTCGATTTTAGAGCGGCATCCTTGGCCGCTACCATGGCCTTCTCCAGCCCGCCGCTTTCGCCGGCTTTCTTTTTTCAAGAAGCTCAGAACGGTCGGGCGGCATCTTTCAACTCAATGGCCATCTTGGCTATTTTATCCTTGCTTTGAAACGCAGCCTGCTCGCTCTCAGCTCTTCGACCGCTTTTAGAGCAGCCGCATCACTATTCCCTGGCTTGTTCCTTGGCTCGGCAAGTTCCGCCAAGGGTCTCCACGGCGGCAGCTCCATCTCGCAGCACAACATATTAAAGATACTAGCATCATGCTCCTCTTACTATGTGTTGATCACCGAGAAATCACATACCCCGCGGCTCGCTGAGCCGCTTTTGTTGACAAGCACGATGTCGGTATTCGCCACATCAAGTTGCCGCTTCAGCTCGGCAAACTCATCACCGTTAGCTACTCGACCTTCCACCACCTGCATATGAAGGCGGCATGATTATTACTCGGGCTATGATCCTCTGCTTGGCGCAGTTTTCGACAAAGAACCGAGTCTCAGGGCTACTATTCGCATATGGCACACCTAGCGTAAAGCGGCACCATCAAAACATATACTACTTTATGCACTCAAAGCCTCTCATCGTGCTCATAAAAGCTTCAGCAGCCCGCCGCGGATGAAATCTTCAACCACCGCATCCATTAGCGCATTTACGCGCTTCTGAGATAGCCGCTGCTCCAGAAGATCCTTCAAGGCGCCGGGTGGCGATCGGACGGTCCCGGACTCTTTTTGTTGCTCTCCTTAGGAGCCGAATACTCCGGACTTCGGGTGGTCGCAGGATTACCCTCTGGCCTAGGCGGATCAGGAGAAATCCTCCGTGACGACACCTCAGGGTCACCGCCTCATGAGGCGGGAGGCATGGGGAGGTGCTTCGCCTCCATCATCTCCGAAGAAGATCCCCGAGGACTAACTCCACGAGAAGGGCTACGATCTGAACTACAAGATATATGCTTTGGTTATTGTCCTCAAAAGTAAAGGTGATATTTTTACTATTAAGTACTTTTTGTTTACTTACAGCTCGGTGGAGGGCTGATCTCTTGGGCACTGTGGCGGCAAGGGTACCTCCGGGCAGGACCTCCGCGAAGATTTCTTCCTCGCTTGGAAACCATTGTTTCCAAGTCTTCAGAGGTGGTCCTCTTCCTTCCCTGGGGAGAGGGAATTTCAGATTCTTCTCCCTGGTTATCCTCCTTCGTGGAGGCGCTAATTCCGTCGGTTTGGATGAATAATAAGCGAGGCCCGCTTTCAGCCTCTTTATTCCCCTTTATCTTTCCCGAGGGCGCTCGATAGGCGCCACCAAGCATTCTAGCCAAGATCGATCTGCCGAGCCTTCGAAGGGGGCCGAACAGTTGATCACCTTCGCTTTTTTACCCAAATTCCCGTCAAAGAGCGACTTTTCAAAATGATGTTGTGATAAATAAAGAGACAACATGTTCGGTTGAAGGACTACTTACTTGGGTATCTGGACGATTGCATCTCAGACCAGATCTCGTGGTGTCCTGGACACCTTATTTGTGGTCCAAGAACAATTTGTACATCTCTTCAAGCGTCATGCCAAGGAAGTGCTGAATAGCTCGCGGTCCTTCCGGGTTGAACTCCCACATACGGAGGGGTCGACGTTTGCAAGGCGAGACTCGACGAACTAGCATGACTTGCATTACCGTGACTAGGCTGATATCTCTCTCCAGGAGGTCTCGGATGCTACTCTGCAATATCGGCACATCATTTGCTGGCCCCCAGCCCAGCCCCATGTTGATCCATGACATCAGTCGTGGCGGATGGCCCGAGCGAAAGGTAGGGGCGGCCACCCACTTAGTACCACGGGGAGCCGTGATGTAAAACCACCCGCTGCTATAAACTGACACCTCCGCAAGAAACCTTTCGACCATGGAACAACGGCGCTTTTGCTTATTACGACACCTCCGACTTCGCGGTCGCCTCAATAATCTTCGGCTTCACATTGAAGGTCTTAGGCCATAAGCCAAAGTGTGGGGTAATGCGGAGGAAGGCTTCACACACGGCGATGAACGACAAGATGTGAAGGATGGAATCCGGGGCCAGGTCATGGAAATCCAGCCCGTAGTAGAACATGAGCCCCCTAACACAGGGATCTCGAACAAGGCCTAGCCCTCGGAGGAAGTGAGAGATGAATACGATGCTCTCGCCGGGTTCGGGAGTGGGAATGACCTGCCCTCGAGCAGGTAGCTCAGCGATATTTCATGTCAAATACCTAGCCTCTCTTAGCTTCTTGATGTCTTCCTCTGTGACACAGGAGGGCATCCACCGACCTTGAAGGTTGGATCCGGACATGGTTGAAGGTCCGAAGCGCCTGACCTGAGCCTTGGGTGCTGAAACTCGAGGCGGGGGAAGGATTCGATTGAGTACAAGAAGAAAAAGAACAGGCCTTGGCCTCTTTAAAAGAGGGTGAATATCAAGCGTCCTCCTCGTGGCCATTTGGGACTTGCCTAAAATCGAGGAGTCATACCAACAGGCATGATTGGGTTACCCACATCCGTATTGATGAGAATCCCGTAATAAGGAGGACGCGATCTCTGCTTCGACAAGACGTGCCAATAAAATCGCCTCGCAAGACATGCAGTGGCATGCTGATTGGGAAAAACGGTTCAAATAATGATCAGGCCATGGTGTGATGTCACGTCATGAAAAGTTGTCAGCAGCTTAGATTTGTGGAAATACTATTCTCTCTATGGTGGTATGTGGAGTTTGTTTTGTAGAGCCGGACACTATCCTTGTTTTCAAGATCTTCTATGGAGTATTCAGAGGAGGAACCCGCCTTGCAATGCCGAAGACAATCTGCGCGTCGGACTGATCGTCATTGAAGCCTGGTTCAGGGGCTATTGAGGGAGTCCTGGATTAGGGGGTCGTCGGACGGCCGGACTATATACTTTATCCGGACTGTTGGACTATGAAGATACAAGATTGAAGACTTCGTCCCGTGTCCGGATGGGCCTCTCCTTGGCGTGGAAGGCAAGCTTGGCAATACGGATATGTAGATCTCCTCCCTTGTAACCGACTCTGTGTAAGCCTAGCCCCCTCCGGTGTCTATATAAACTGGAGGGTTTAGTCTGTAGGACAACAACAATCATACCATAGGCTAGCTTCTAGGGTTTAGCCTCTACGATCTCGTGGTAGATCAACTCTTGTAATGCTCATATCATCAATATCAATCAAGCAGGAAGTAGGGTATTACCTCCATCGGGAGGGCCCGAACCTGGGTAAACATCGTGTCCTCCGCCTCCTGTTACCATATGCCTTAGACGCACAGTTTCGGACCCCCTACCCGAGATCCGCCGGTTTTGACACCGACAATCACCTATACTCAGGATAACTTGTACTAGTTGTCTCCCTTCGAATTTGGCCGTTGTTGGATCCCTTCCCACTCAATATTTGGGAGAGGACCTGGGCCTCTATAAATAGGACTAGCCACCACCATAGAGGGGGAGGGATCATTCAGATCATCCTCTACCACACAAGCTCACCAAGCACAAGAACACCTCCCCTCAGGAGGTTGTTCTATCCTTGTAACTGTTCATCCTCAGCCCAAGAGGCAATCCACCACACCACACTTGAGTAGGGTATTACACCACATCGGTGGCCCGAACCAGTATAAACTCTTGTGTCCCCTGTTCTTTGGGCTCGTCGAGCTAGGCCTTGCGATAGTTGCGAGAGCGATCTAGGGAGAGAGAGATATCTTCGTGCACACCCTAGTGTTCGAACCTCAAGGGTTTTGCCGTAACCCGAAATCCGATATTTGGCGCGCCAGGTAGGGGCGCGCCGAAGCTTTCCTTCCGCCAATTTGCATCTCGTCGCTTCATGGTGGACGCTGCCGAAGCCAGGCCGAGCGCTGGCCGCTTCACCACCTGCCGCCGCCAGACCGCCTCTGCCGGGCGGGTTTTCCTGCTGCTCCTCGCCCCCCGCTGCCAACGCCGCCATTGGCCCGGCGGGGAACGAGCAACAAGTGTCCTCGCTGCACCCCTCGATGCGGCGGGACGGCCGCACCGCCACTCCGTCGCTAACCCCAGCCGGCTCGTCGTCTCACGCTCATCGGGCTCCCACGGACGCGCAGGCTGCGCTGCTCATGGCACGTGAGCTCCTGCACTACTGTCCAGTCGACGACCTCTACGAGGACTGGCTCAAACGCATCGCCGAGCTTGTCAGCGCCGCAGGGTTCCCCGCGCCGCCCTTCGCTGCTCGCCGCCACCAAGCGGGCGACGTAGCTCACGGAGTGCCTCCACCACCTCTGCACCAAGACGGCGTCCTGGCGCCAAGACGCGTGGCCCCCCGACGCGACCCCACCGCGTCGGGCGCCCGCGCGAGAAGAAGGAAGCTGCCAAGAAGTTCCCCGGCCGCAAGATAATGCGCCCGCTCTCCTAGCACCACTACGACAAGACCGCGTGCCACCTATAGCGGTGGTGCGCGGGCATCAAGGGCAGGCTCCGCATCAGCAAAGAGCCCCGATGGCCACCGCAGGCTGCCGCGCCTTCAACCCCGAGCTGCGTAGCGTCGCCTGGCCGGGCAAGTTCAAGCCAGACAGGCCTCCTCGCTACGACGGCACCCCGACCCCGCAGAGTTCCTGCAGCTCTACGAGCTAAGCATCGAGGCGGCCAACAGTGACAAAAAAAGTCATGGCGAACTGGTTCCCCATGGCTCTCAAGGATGGCACTCGCTCGTGGCTCCTGAACCTGCCGCCGGGCTCGATCTCCTCCTGGAACGAGATGCGCGACCGCTTCGTCGCCAACTTCCAGGGCACTCGCGACCGCCCGCCAGCCGCGGGTGACTTGCGCCGCATCAAGCAGCAGCCATGAGAGACCCTGCAAAAGTACATCCAGCGCTTCAACAACGTTCATCTCAAGATCCCCAAGGTGACGGATGATGCCATCATCTCCGCGTTTTCTAATGGCGTCCGCGACGTCAAGATGAAGGAGGAGCTCGCCATCCACGAGGAGCTATGTACGGCTTTGGAGCTGTTCAACCTTGCGACTAAGTGCGTGAGGGCTGAGGAGGGGCGCCTTTCCCTCCTCGAGCTCCCAGGTACGGACCAGAGGAGAAGAAAGCCAAGGCCAAGGACGTGAAGCGCAAGGGAGTAGCCGTGCTCCCGGCGGAGCCAGACATGAAACGCGGCAGAGACCATCCCAAGTCATCCAAGAGTAGCCGGCCGTTCTGCGCCTTCCACAACGTACACAACCACAACACCAACGACTGTCAAGAGCTCAGGGCCATTAGAGATGGACGCCTCGGTCGACGCCCCGAGCGCAACGACCGGGGCTATGGCCGAGGAGGAGGACGAGGCGGAGGACGCTGGGATGATCGTGGCCCCTGCCAGGAGTGGCACGACCGGCCTCGCGAGGACCGCTGGCAGGACCAGCCTCGTGAAGGCGCTTGAAGGGATCAGCCTCGCGAGGAACACCCTCAGGGCAATGCTGGACTTCCTCCGTTGCCGCCACCGCCAAGAAGGAATGACGACCACCATCAAAACGAGGGGGCTGGGCGCTTCCAGGAACCACGTGCTATCGCATGCATCTTGGGCGGAGCTCAAGCCCCAGCCTCTCAGAGTATCTTCAAGCAGTTTGCTCGCGAGGTGAACTCGGCCCTTCCTAGGCTCGAGGCCACGCGCCCGCTCAGGTGGTCCAAGTGTGCCATCACTTTCAGCTCGGCGGACCAGCTCAAGTGTGCGGCCACCGGCGCCCTCCCGATGCTCTGCTCACCCGTCATCAGCAATGTACAAGTCACCAAGACCCTCATCGACAGCGGCATAGGGCTTAACGTCCTGTCCGTCGGGACGTTCGACAGCCTCCAAGTGACATACGACCAGCTTCAGCCTACCAAGCCCTTCTCAGGAGTGACCGACGGCTCCACCACCTAGATAGGGCAGGTCTGCCTCCCTGTCACCTTCGGACAGCGCAACAACTACCGCACCGAGCTCATCAGCTTTGACGTTGCTCACATCCATCTGCCGTACAATTCCATCCTTGGGTATTCGGCCCTAGCCAAGTTCATGGCAGTGACACACCATGGCTACAACATTCTCAAGATGCCGGGAAGCGGCGGGATCATCATCGTCCCATGTGAAGAAAGAGATGCAGCATGCTCCCTCGAGCGCGCCTTCCAAGCCGCAGCGATCGAAGACCCTGACAACAATGCAGCGCAGCACCCTGCTGAGGTCGTCCCCAAGAAGAAGAAGCAGCTACTCCACACAGGGCCTCAGGGGAGCGGCGCCTCTGGTGGCGCAACATCAGGATTGGCGCCCACGCCTGGGGCGCCTCCCTCCCTCGCATAGGAAGGCGCTCCCGGCGCCCTCCTTGGGCAGGGCTCGGGGGCTCTCTTCTGGAGGGCCTCAGACCTAGCCAATATCATGAGGGAGGCACTCGGGCACCACCTGGAGGCGTGATTTGCGGCACGTTTCCTCAGGAGAACACCAGGTGAGGAGTGCCCGACGCGTAGGATAGGAGTTCATCACCAAGGCCACTCAGGAGCTGCAGGATGCAAGAGCCATGCGCGGCGACCACCGCCCACCTGATGCTGCTCCCCATCTAGGCGAGGATGGTGGGCTGCGCGTCTGCATCAACATCCCGGGGCTCAACAGGGCTGCATCTCAGGAGCTCTTCTGGCCTTCGCGCGTGGGACATTGCGAGGGCCCACCTCACAGCTATGTTCGGATGCCATTCGGCCTGCCGAGTGTGGCATCCGCCTTCCAGCGCAACCTGCAGAGCATCCTGGCAGCTCAGGAGGCCAGACATCACGCAGTCCTGACGGAGACGGAGACCCTCCTCGAGGAACCGCCTGGACCCTTAGGGCCTCCCGAGGCTCAGGGCCCCGGTGGCTCGTGAGGAGCAACCCCTTCTCCACGTGTCCTCAGCTACCCCAACACCCCTTCAACAATGGAACCAGGTGACATTTTCCAAGTTTATTTAGCTGGGAGCACCCCCGGGCTGCATCATTCCCAGGCCGCGTGGACCTGTCCGTGCGGCATGTGTCCTTTTACGTCTTTAGCTTACTTTGCTGGGGGCGCCCCTTAGGCTGCATCATCCCCAGGCCGCTCGGGTCCGACCCAGTAGCATGTATCGTTCTTGCATTTACCTAAGCTAGTCTGTTTTTCATGCATAATCTATCTATGGTTACCACATGCTTGAATGTCACCCACCATGGGAGCCGCGCGCCGATCATCTTTCTTCAGGATCCTTCGCATAAGAAGGCTAGGCATGACGTCTATGCTCCGGCCCGTCCTTGCAGCGTTGATAAATCCAAAGGCTGAGCTCATCCGCGGACCAGCCCGCTCACGCCACCTCCGGCACTACAAAAAAGACACATTCGTGACATTTTGGGCTGAATGAAATTTTTCATCATACATATGACACTTCTATGACGATAATTGTGACAAAACCTGGTATCATCATAGGTGTGGTGGGCTCCTACTTATGACAAAAATCATGACAGAAAATGGGCTTTTCGTCTCCGGCAGGCCGGAGACGCAGCTGCATGACATTCTTTGGGCCGCCCATGACGGAAAAACCGTGGTAGAAGCAAGGGCGAGGAAAATTTCGGGAGTTCCGCCACGGTCGAGGTCGGGGCCGAAGCGACGCGCTGCTTTCTCAGACACGACGCTGCTGTGTGCGAGGTGTTGGCTCTAATCAACCCGAAGCGAGGCGTTGGGATCTAATCAACCCGAGCGATTGCAACCGCGAAGTTACGCTGCATCGAACCCAAGCGATCGATCGATGGCTGTTAATCGAACCCGATCGAAGCGATTCTTCGCCATCGCCGCTAATCAAGCTGATCGATTGGATGAACAGTGAGTTTTTGGGGGGGGGGGGGGGGGGGCGCGGATGAATAGTGAGCGGTGGCGTTGCTCCGATGAACAGACCCGTGGTGTGGAGGGCTGGATGAACAGTAGACGGTGGAGGGGTGCCCGTGGAGGGGTGGTTGAACAGACCCCGTGGTGTGGAGGGCTGGATGAACAGTAGACGGTGGAGGGGTGGTTGAACAGTAGCCGGTGGAGTAGCGCGCGGTGGAGGCTGGAGGAGCTCGACGGTGGAGATGAACAGTATCCCGTGGAGTCTCGTTTTGCGGTATGCCACACCCCTCCCGATCAACAGGACCCCCATTTCGACCGTAGGAGGTCCGTTTGTCCGCTTTTGGCGGCACGCCACACTCCTCCCGATCAATAGGACCTCTGCTTTGACCGTAGGAGGTCTGTTTCGTCTGCTTTGGCGACGCCCACCCATCCCGATCAACAGGACCCTGCTTTCGACCGTAGGGAGGTCTGCTTCTCCGCTTTGTGGTACGCCGCACTTCTCCCGTTGAATAGGATCCTGCTTTAACGTGGCGGTCGAACACAAGGCCGTTTCCTTTGTTCTGCGGTACTCCAAGCCTCGTTTCCATCGCCTATTCCATCCAAGCCCTCCCGATGAACACGACCATGCATTCCGTTCCAACCCAGCCGGTTGGCTCCCACGCGTTCTGTTGCCTCCTGATGAACACGACACATTCTGTTGCCTCCCCATGAACACGACGCATTCCGTTGCCTCCCCATGAACACGACGCATTCCGTTGCCTCCCCATGAACACGAGGACGATCTTGTTTCTCCGTTCCAACCCAGCTATGTACACGAGCCCTGGCCGTACGTATGCGCGAGTAGGCGTTCGAGACCCCGCCCGATGTACACATACGCGGGCCGATTTTCTTCGCACTCGCCGCTGTACGTACGTGTACATGCTACGTGCGTGCCTGGGGGAAACAATTTTTTCATGAAATATAGTGGCCCATCTGGTGGGTCCCAGCTGTCAGGTGGAGGAATCATTATTTTCTGCGTAATAAGGAGGCAGTTCCTTGCTGCGGCCGTGGACCCAGCTGTCAACCCCTCCATGCATAGTCCATGTCCGATGGAAGTCGTTCCTTGACCATGTTGACCATGCCGCGCCGAGAGCACCAGGGCGGTGGACGACGGCGAGGCCTAGGAAGGGGACGACGCGGAGCCGGGGAAGATGTGGCAGTGGAAGGCCGCGCGGAGAGGAGTACGAGGGTTCACTGGTTCGGCTGCGGTGTGAGCTCGCCGCCGCCGCAGGGCTCGCCAGCCGTGGGAATAGTAGGCGGTGAGGCCTCCACGGCAAGACATCCGCCACGGAGGCAGGAGCATGCGGCACGACCGGCGCTGCTTTGGGCGGCCGGAGCAAGAAGAACAGAGGTTCAAGAAGCACTACGGCCGTTGGATGGACATCGACATACCACCGGAGCTAGAATCGTTGATATTGACTAAGTTGACAAAGCCCTCCGTCCCCGTCAACTTAATAGGCCCACAGGTCAGCCTCCCACCAAGGTGGGTCCCAGCTAGCAGGGGGTATTCATTTTTTTGTGTGTAATAAGGAGGCACTTCCGGTGGGTCCTAGCTGACAGCAGGCGGTTTTTTCGCGAAATACGGTGGCCCGTCGGGTGGGTCCCAGCAGTCAGGGGCAAACGTTTTTTTCACGAAATACTGGTGGGCGTCCGACGGGTCCCTGCTGTCATGTGGAGGAATAATTATTTTCCGCATAATAAGGAGGCACTTCCTTCCGGCTGCTGTGGACCCACGTACAGTATTCTTCCGATGGAATTCGGTCGTTGACCACATTTACCACGCTGCGCCGAGAACACCACGGCGGTGGACGACGGCGAGGCCTAGGAAGGGGACGATGCAGAGCCGGGGAAGACGCGGCACTGGATGCCCACACGGAGAGGAGTACGAGGGTTCACTGGTTCGGCTGAGCTGCCGTCGCCGCAGAATAACAGGGGGTGTGGGTGAGTGGAGTGGAAGGATAGCCTGGCCAGCGGTGGGAGTAGTATGGGGTCGGTGAGGCCTCCACGGCAGCACAGCCGGCCACGGGAGGCAGGAGCAGGCGGCATGACCGGCGCTACTTTGGGCGGCTGGAGCAAGAAGACCAGAGGTTGAAGAAGCACTACGGCCGTTGGATGGACATCGTACGTTCAGTCGAGCTAGAATTGTGCATATTGACTAAGTTGACAAAGCCCTTCGTCCTCGTCAACTTAGTAGGCCCACTATACTGGGTCCCAGCTAGCAGGGAGAGTATTTATTTTTTTGTGCGTAATAAGGAGGCACTTCCCTGCGTGCGAAGATATAGCTGGTGGGTCCGAGCTGTCAGCGGCAGTAATGTTTTTTTTCATGAAATACAGAGGCCCTTTTGGTGGGTCCCAGATGTCAGGTGGAGGAATCATTATTTTGCACGTAATAAGGAGGCATTTCCTTGCGTGCGGCCGTGGACCCAGCTGTCAGCCTCTCCACGTACAGTCCACTTCAGATGCATGTCAGTCGTTGACCACGTTGACCACGCCACGCCGAGAGCACCAGGGCGGTGGACGACAGCGAGGCCCAGGAAGGGAACGACATGGAGGCAGGGAAGACTCGGCAGCTGTTTTTGTTTCCCACGCGGTGGGGAGTACGACTGTACAAGGGTTTACTGGTTCGTTTGCCGTCGCTGGAGAATAACACCAGGTGTGGGTGAGTAGAGCGATGGCTAGGCCAGCGATGGGAGTATGGTGGGGCAGGAGGCATCTTGGCAGAGCCAGCCACGGGAGGAGGAGCAGCAGTCTCGCCGGGCGCTTGTTTGAGCGGCCGGAGCAGGAAGAGCAGGGATTGAAGAAGACGACGGCCGTTGGATAGCCATCCAACAATAACGCTAAAGGCCAACCTTTTTAGGAAAGCCTCAAATCTGTGGAAAATAGCATACAACCCATCTGCCATTATTTCTAATAATTTACAGCCCATTTGCTAATTAGTAAAGTTTTTTTGGATCCCATATTATTTTTGTTAGCATTACAGCCCATATTATGGCCACGGCTAAAAAAATATACGAAATTTTGCATATGTCGGTGCGGCCTGAACTGTTTTTAATCCCGAAATTTCGAGTCACATTCAGACTGATTTTAAAAATAAATGTATATCAATATAAAATCCAATAAATTGTCCACGCATAAAAATCCAATTTAAAATCTCGAAATGAAGAAAATATATTTGAAACTAATTGCCGGTTTGACGTATTTTAAAAATGTACAACCCATTTCTCATTACTTTTTTTTGAGAATCGCCCATTTCTCATTACTGATAGGCCATTTTCTCGGCCGGCTGAATGAAGCTCTCCTCGTCTTGAAAGATTTGCGGCCCAACAGGCCTTATAAAATGACTTACTTGACAAATGACCAAAAAACTGGGCTAGCCATTTTCCGAAAGAAAAAAAAACTACTAGACTGGTCTATGGTAAACATAAAAGAAAAGGCTGTCTAGACAGGCCAGAGTGTCCCGCACAGCCCAGTTGACACCCTGCTTCCGTCTGAAAAACAAATTAGATAAATGCCACTCAAACTATGGCGATTCATAAAAATGCCACTGCAATTTCCAAACTTTGAAAAATGCCACTGCAATTTTTGCAAACTTTGAAAAACGCCACTGTAGTTTGCAAACTTTGAAAAACGCCACTCCAGACTTCGAAAAATGCCACAAGAGATGGTGTGAAATGGCATTTTTCAGAGTTTGGAAATTGCAGTGGCATTTCTCGGATACACCATATTTGGAGTGGCATTTATGAAATTAACCCAAAACATAAATAACTGGGCAAGCTGCTGGGTCCTCGGGTCACGCCGTCACAGTAATTCTCTCGCTTATTGACTACGCTGACAATGGCATGGGACCCAGATGTCGAATCCACTAGGAGGAGCCATTTTTTATTGGCTTGAAATAAGGAGGCACTTGCTTATGCATCGCCATGACCTTGGCGGGTCATCGCTGTCATCCTCTCCGCGCACAATCATCTCCCGATTGTGTACGCTTAACTTGCTAGGCCCACAAGTCAGCCTCTAAACCCGTGGAGGAAAAATACAACCCATTTAAAAAATAACAGCCCATTCCATACGCTCAAACGGAAAGTTCAACATTCGAGCAAAGTAATGTGTCCGATCCACATATAGAGTATTGAACTTCCACGTTGACAACCATCATAACCAAGTTAACTATCTACTCCCACTAATACTCTAGTAGCGCATAAGTACTAACTTACTTTACCTAACTCAGACGATGCCTGCCGCCATCTGTGGTACACGCTAAACGCCGGCACCGGACGCCTTTGCGCCGCCAGACTTGCAAGAGGTGCGATAGGCACGTTGCTCGCGCTGTTTGCCCTTTTCCATGCCGGGCGTGGTCCACCGAAGCTTCGCTTCCAAGTAGTAAAATCGGCGTCGCGAACGCTGCGTGCGTCCCGACAGCCTCCTGTGGCTATTTGTCGGGCGCCGCCTCCACGTAGTCGGCCCAGATTATGGGCGCTCGCTCGCGACTCGAGAGCGCCGGCGCGCTGCTGCTCCATGTCCCGCCGGGCGGCGCAAATCGGCGATACGCTGCTCCTCCGCCAGTAGTCGCGCCCAACAACTCCTGCTCCTCCGCCATGCGGTCGCGCTCCATCAACTCCTCGATCTCCGCATTGCCATCTAAAGATAGATAGAGTGCCTCCTCCCTCCGTCTGCCTTCCGGTGAAAACCCGAACACTAGTTACGGCGGTGACCGCCTCGCTGCCGCCACCGTGGATCGGGGGGCATGGCGGACGTGGCGAGCGACGTTGGGCCGGTGGGGGCTTATGAGGATATGGCGAGTTGGGACACGGTGGCACCGGAGAAGGCCGGGAAACAATACTTATTGGCGGAAGGTAGCGCAACAGTCATCAGAATTCAATGCATAATGGCTTAGCGCGCCGGCTTGCCATGGAAAACTAGAGAAACTAAAATTATGACTGTGCCGTCCTGTCCCATCTGGGTCGCACGCCGGCATGGCAGTCAAACGAGTGCACTCGAATCATCTCCCTCCTTGTCAATAATGATTCCACGAATTTAAAAAGCCCGCAACAATTAAAGTGTATCTTTTTTCGCATCGCTAGCTGCCTTAATTACGGCCGCTGCATGCAGCACTCGAATCGCCGCAGTAAAGACGCTAAGCAGCATGCAACGAGTCGCAGCCGAGGGCACGATGCAGCCACTTAAATCGCTTGAATTAATTAGGCTTAAACTTCTGCATGCCGTTAATTATTGCCATGCCTTGGTCTTACTGCTTTGCTTTCGGTACTAATAAACCCGGACGGAGGGAGTACCTTGGTTGGTGAGAGGTTTGAATTAAGCCCTGCAAACCGGAAAGGAGGTACTAGTACAACGTGATCCGCTATTTATTCGTGTAGGATCGAGTAGGTTGTTTCTTGAATTGAGCCCTGCAAACCGGAAAGGAGGTAGTATGTGCGTGATCCGCTATTTATCCGTGTAGGATCGATAGTGTAGCTTGTCAGTTTCTTCAGAGGTAGGCATTTTTATCCGTGTAGGATCGATAGTGTAGCTTGTCAGTTTCTTCAGAGGTAGGCATTTTATTCAAAAAACTACCACTTCGCATCTTGCATCGCAAATAAAACTGCCAGGAGCGCATTTGTAGGCTAGCTAGTGATCGATCAGTAACTTGTTAACACTGAGCAAACAAAAATAAGTAACTGTTAATGCATCTCAATGATTCACAGATCATATAGAAATATGTAGCTCTAAAAGCAAAAATCAGCCACTTCGGATCTTGCGTCGCAACTAAAACTAACTAGTACGATTCCCATACATAAGATCAACATGTTAATGCATCTCAATGATTCACAGATCATATACAAATATGTAGCTCCAAAAGCAAAGATCTAGAAAAAACATATGTTCTTCCTACTAACATGGATGCTTCTCTTGGCCAACATTCAGTACAGACTGAAAGACAAATTTGTTTGTGAAGTCTACAATTCCTCTTGCAGATGTAAGTGGTTTCACCAACAGCTGGAACCATGAGAATGAACCACACATGATGGAGCAACATCCACTGCAATATGATTTGGTCTTCTCTCGATCACACCGCGAGACTATTTCTGGAATACAAACTTTAACTTAGGCAAAATGATGCCCATTGTATAATCAGACCAAAGCAATGAAGCACCTAGTGTTGGACAATAAATAGTACAGTACTACTTTTCTGCAGTCCATGAAGTGAGTATCCAATCTTTCCGTGTCTATTTTCAAATGGCACTGCATGAAGTGACTATACTATTCTCTTGTGCAATTCAACCAAAATTGCGGACACTTTGTTTGTTTGCCAAATAGCAACGGGCAGACATCTCTGTCTGCACAAATATCAAGCAACTAGTAAACATATACCACACCTTGTATTTTTGGTTTAAACATGTCTCTTCCTCTTAGCATCTGCTCATGTTCGCATTAGACAACTGACATGCTTATGTTTTGCCTCGACAATTTCATACTGAATTGATTTGCTGGTTCGAGCAGAAATATAGCGCTTATACTTCATCGCATCAAGGATATCCTTGTTCACAGTGATGGAAGAGGTGAAATCGATACAACCGAAATTGAGCATCCGATCATTGAATCCTATCCTGCACCTCCAATGTAGGTCCACCCTGCCAATAAATTCACATGCAAACCACTAGTATTACTATCTAATGACAGTACAAAAAGAGTAGCAAGATAGTAGCAAACCATGTACCTTCGTAATGAACAGCTCATAGTGCCACAAATTGGATATAAAGGTTTGGAAAATAACATGCTCCTAATGTTGAACCAGTTGGACTTTTTGTGCAGTTCCACTAAAATCGAGCATCCCTGTTTGCATAGATATTGAAAGTGTGATTACTCTAAAAGTGGCACTAGTTAAAGCATAGACTCACAAATATAAGCATTCCAATTTCTTAATGGGAAAAGGTAGCAAGACTGTTTCTAACCACCTGTTTGAAGGAATAAATAAAGCAACAACGGCTGATGTCAGGAAGGCATACATAGTTTTTTCTGAAAAATTGAGCCATTCCTGACCTTTCTTCTTCTTTTAAGCAAATTTTGTGCATTTTTGCTAAAATAAAATGCCATCACCGCCTTGACAATTCAGTGACTCTATACAAAAGGAAATGACTTAACATTACATCATGATGTCATGTATGTAGTCGACAGGCATTAGAGACAAACATACAGACCTCCTCCGATAACATAATGAACATTAATTTTAACAAAGGTGTGACTAGCTTTACCGAGATAATTTGAGTGAACTCTACATCCTTTTTACGGTTCAATTTAAAGGACCCAAACGTCAAGTATTTAGAAAAACAGGTAGTAGTTTTCTTGAGCACATATCTGGGAAAGCTTGCCACACTTTATTTATGTCCATACGCTAATGCAACACCATTCAAATAGTACAAATATACACTAATCCAGTGGCTAGTGCAACAGTAGAGTAGTTAGTTTATTACAAGGTACAATACAATGGTTTTATTGAACAGATTTCAATAAACTCTAGCACTGGAAGGTTTCTATAAGAATTAACAATACAAAATGTAAAGGTAACAAGTTTCAGCATTGGTATACTAGCTGTGCATGAGCATTAAACCAAATAAAAAAGTCTGAAGGTAACTAGCATTATTAACTAATGACAGTATAAAAAAATTGCAAACCATGTACCTCCAAGGTAAATATCATTTTGAACTCGGGGGGACCTTAAAATTGCTATCCCAATCTTGATAATCGATCAAACATAAAAACTTGATCGAACAAATCAAGAGAACAGCCGAGGAGGAGGTGCCCACTTGACCTTTCCTCATGTCTTCATAATTGTTTGTGCAGTTTAACCAAAATAAAATGACATCGCGTTTTGGCATTTTGGTGACACTGTACAAAAAAATTAACTTATCTCATGAAAGTGAGGTATGTAATCTGTAAGCATTAACAGTGCAAAAATCTGAAGGTAGTAACAAGTTTCAGCATTGGTATACTGGCTGTGCAACAGCATTAGAATGCCTTAGCTGAAAAATCTTTAATACATCCAAAATCAACAGCTAACCCTGAAATAATCTAGTGACATTAAATGGCTTTGCTTAAATTTATCGGTGGCATTAGACTGAGAGCGGCATTAGTTAAATGTGGCATCACTTTAGCATTAGCATTGCTTGACTTGACTGCTGGCGTTATACTAACAGCAAAAAAAGTGGCAATAAGAGCATGGGAGGCCCATTCGGACAGTGGGCGCACCAATACGATGTACCTCCACGGGCGCAGAGTGGTGAGGGAGGTATGGTTGCCCAGAGCAACAAATATCCAGGCAGCATATGCGGATTACGTCCCATTTTTGTTCTCTTTAGCCACCTTTTTCCTATGCGAGGACAACAAACCGATCGACCTGGTCATTCTCTATTGCGTTGTCATGCCTTTCTACCCTTCTTCAACCAAGAGACATGAGACTCGTTCCTTAGCTACTGATTTTCCCTTTTCAACCTAGATGCGGGTTCGATGCCTACTCTCTTGGACAAGACAGTCTCCTTCCTTTCCTTATTCAACCTAGACATGGATTAGTCTGCATGAAGTAGGGTTTCCTTTAATAGTGCAAATTATGGTTTTCGCTCAAGGTACAGCAGAGCAGAGGATAGCAAATTGGGAAGATGGTGGAGTGGAAAATATCCACATGCAACGACGTGGCAGATGGGGCAATAGAACAAGGTTATGGTTCAAAAGAGGTAGCATACATGAGGGTCGGTAGGAAGTGGCTTCGCCGTGGTCGCCGCCCTCCCGCACACTCTACGGCAGCGAAGCTTGGGGACGGAGGCCATCCCGCACGGGCGCTTAGGTTCCGAGAGGACGACCTTGTCGCGGTCGTGACTCGCTCGCCGACGACGAAGCGCCAACGCTGCACGCCTTTTCTTCCCGCAGATCTGTGACCACCGTTGAGGAGGGAGAGAAGGGCCGTCTTTTTAAGATCTGGAGAGAGGGTGGTAGTGTGATAAGCAAGTGGGAAGCCCTTAGCAAGAAAGCGCTGAAGCTCCAGTCAATATATCTTTTTATACTACTAGTACTGGAGGTGGAGTAGTGGTAGAGTAGTTTATATTTTCTCTGTGTACAGTACTAGTTAGTCGTGCTTCAAAACTGATCGGCACGCCATTAAAAAAATAAAGGTCGATAACTAATGCGTCACCTCGGGCAAACGCGGCCAGATCGCATTTTGCACGAGAAATTACACACCATGCTTCATTGACATGTGGTCCCATTCCAACATATCAGTGAGACGACGGCGAGTAGTAGGAGTATTTGCAAACGGACGTGTAGGCCGGGGCGCCTCTTTGTGAACCGTGGCAAACTCGCAACCGTCCACTAACTCTTCTCCTTTCCCTCTCGATTTGGAACTGTTGTCACACGCTCTTCCTCTCCCTCCTCCATTTTCCTTCAGCCCTTCACCCTTTCTTCTTCCATTGTTCAATCGTCTTCTTCATGGAGGGAACCAGCCGGAAATGACCCCGTTATTCTTGCCCCGATCTGAAAGATGACGTGGTGGAGGAACTCATTGATCGGTGCGATGTCATCACCTCGGCTAGCATGGTAGGTTCATTCAAGCCCATTCTCGACTCAACTAATAACATCATTACAAGGAACCCAAGAGTCAAGGAGCGGTTTGATCTCCCCTATCTTCTTCGTTGTGACCCTGATGACTAGCGCCGGCACGACGGAGGCCTCGCCCTGTGCAAGTTGATGCCGCTTGATAATGATACGTGTGATGTTAAGATGCCATTGCTTGAGGGCAAGGCTTGGGCGGGCGCAAATGGAGATTGGGTTGTTTACATTGGGTCCAACTGTGAGTGGGAACTTGTGAATGTGTACACTCGTGACCGGGTTCCACTTCCAAAAATCTCAGCAGACTGCCCAGAGGTTGAGCACACCGGTATTGTACGCACGTTCAAATACGATCATGGTGCATGTCTTCTACGAAAGATAGCAATTTGTCGAGTTCCCAACCGCTCTTGGAATTACAACAACTATGAAGTTGTTGCTATCTTCGACAAGCTTCTTGCCGTCCTTAGTGGTTTGACTCGATGGATATTGCTCAAAAATCAGTTTCTGTACACGGATGAGTACTGTGATGCAATTCAATACGAGGGTCTTGTGTTTGCTGCCACCACTCGTGGCACTGTTTTTGCATGGTATCCTCGTAGTTTCGGTACATTTTTCTTCCACCGTAATTATAATTGTTTCATCCACATGCATCGGGTTAGCAAGTTTCCCTTTACTAATTAACCTTTTCTTGTGTTTCCAAGGTCCTGTGAACATCCCACCACCTATAATTGAACATTTTTATAACCAAGGGGGAGATGACGATGGTGATGATCACGAGCATGAGGACGAGCAGCGCCCATATACTCTGTGGCGCCTGGCAACTAATTCTGATGGATCACCTCTTCTTGTGTGTATACAACCCACTGATGATGTTACTGCTAAGGAAGCAGGTGTAGTCTCCCATGGTCGCACTCTCCGACCTATTCCAACACCCGCTGCATGGTATTCGGATGGATACTAGTGTGCTAGCGCCAACTCCTTCTCCCCGGTATGTAATTGATAGTCTTGGAGAAAACTCGCCTTCCTTGGACAAAACTATCCGATGATGGTGAAAGGCGATCCAACTGCTGTTGACACAACGTTACTAGTACCATTTATGAGAAGCAAGCGTGTCTATGCCTCGGACATTTGGGTGGTTCTCACCCTGCATCGATATAGTAGGCCGCTTCAGCCTGGATGATCAGTCCTGCGTTGGTCTCCAGATCGACAATGGATGGCCCGTCCCAGAGAATCACTTGTGGTTCAAAGCAAGCGTTTTCCAACGCCGATGAATGGTTGAGTTGAAGTTCATTTCATTGCTTGTTATTTGTTGTGTGGTGAAAACTTTAGTATTTATAATGTATCCTCGTTCCCGATGTGGGTTGATGACCTGTTGTATGTAATAAAATGATATGCCTATGATAAACTTACTAAATTTATGAATGGCTTTCGAGTCGCTTCTCTGAGGGAGTGGTGCGACGAGGCAAAAAAATATTTTCCGAATACATAATTGTACATGCATTGCAACAGGTTATCGGATGAGGCCAATCAACAATACTACCTCCGTCTAGGTGAATAAGTCATTCGCGTAGTTCTAGGTCATCGATTTGAGCAATTAAATATGTGTTATATGTCGTGAAAAGTATATCACTAGATTTCTACATGGATGTAGTTTCTAAATATATATATTTTTCACGTATAATACATATTTAGATAGTTAAATCGTCGACGTAGAACTACGCGAATGACTTATTCACCGGGACAGAGGTAGTAGTAGTACACTATTTGTACTAGCTTCACATGCTTCGCGCGTCGGGCGGGTGTTTTTACTATAGCCATATGTTAATGTGTTCGATGTACGTAACCAGCACCTCGAATCCTCGATACTAGTACTATATAGTAGGAGTAAGTAGTAGGAGTAGTAGGGTGGCATGGGCCAGAACAAGCATTCACCTCCAGGAGTATGGCACACGCCACCACCACGACATCCATCTAACAGCATATTATTTCTTGGAGTCCGTGCTAGAGCAATCTCTTCAACCTCGTCGTTTCTTTCAGCCATCGCGCGGCGGGCAAGGTGGGGGTTTGCCGATAGTCGGTTTCCTTAACTGCGGTCCCACTTGTAAGGCCAACTCCAACGCACGACCCCAAACGGACCTCCGTTTTGCACGAACTCCAACGATAATTTTGACTAGAAAAGCAAGACCAAAGAAAACAAGAACCACAAGAATACATTTTACAACTCCTGTAAGTTGGATTAGTGCCTTCTTGATGCATTCATTGTTGATCTGCGGAGGCGATCTTGCATCCTTCTTCCTTCTTCGAGTGTAAAGAAGTAGACGTTGCTTCCTCGCATCTAGTCTCATGTCTAGCCTCTATTCTAGTAGGAGTATCAACAAGTGCACTAATCTCATCTCTAGCCTCTGTGCTAGCTAAAAGTGATACATCTACTAAATTGCGCTCTACCAATATATGGATGTACTCTTCTTCCCAATACAAAAACTTGCATCCATTCTACTCCCTCCGCTGCACAATACATGCCTTCTATTTGTCAAAATATATATGTATCTAGACATGTTTTAGTATATAGGTACATCCATTTTTGGACAAATGGAAGTCAAGTATTTTGGAACGGAGGGAGTACACAATAAAAATTTTAAGTTAGCACAACTAGTCTAATCCGAGAGCACAACCAAAGATTTGGTCGGGTTCTTCCTCCTTTTGCCGACACGTGGGACATCCAGCATCCAGGTCGTGTCATGAAAGAAAATAGAGTGGTAGTTGAAGCCACGAGATGTGCATCTTGGGTTAAACTGTAAATAGAATCTTACTACTCTTGAGTAACTCCAAAAGCAGCCACTGAAAATCTTTATTGGATTTGTTTTTCATCACCAGCACGTCGAGGTGAAAGATGTGTAGGTTCAGTGGGTCCTCTTGCGTTTTCACTGACATGTGGGGCCGCATGTGAGCAAACAGACGATGGGCTCCGTGCGTCCGCTGGCTGGCAGAGAAGAAAGATAGAGGAGGGTTGAGCATGGACTGTAGGAAATTTGTTCTACGTACCTCGATATGGGCTCGATATAGTGGGGTGACATGGGCGATAACTAGCATTCGCGTCTAGCAGTACGGCACGCGCCACCCACACGAGTCCCATCCGACACCAATTTTCTTGGAGTCCGTGCTACAGCCATCTCTTCTCCCTCCTGTTTTCTCAGCCATCGCGCGGTGGGTGGGGTGGGGGTTTGCCGATAGTCAGATTGCTCAACTGTGGTCCCAGTTGTAAGTGAAAATGCAACACCGCACGCATTCCCGCTTGAGCGGCGTGCCGGACCAACCATGTGGGGGTGCAACGCGAACACGGCAATCTTTTCCTTTTGAACTCGTAACTTGTAAAATTTGGTTCTGCTCCATGGCGCGACCGATAGATAGAAAATAACGATTTTGCCTAGAGTAATGAGAAGTTTGGTTCTACCGCCGTTCATGCATGGAGTACGTACGAAAATTATGAAGTTGATGTGAAAGGTAAGATAATTACTGTAGTATCATATACTACTACATGGATTTGCGGAAAGATAAAAATACATACGGATCCATCAACGACATCCTCACGCCCTAGTGCACCGTGTCACCAACCGACGTGTGAGGAGCAGCGGCGTTGGCGGCGAGCTCAACGTGCTTCTGAACAGTACCGTCCAAGGTTGCCCTGCGGTCCAAGAAGTCCAGCGTCCTATCGTCCTGCTCTTGCATGTAGTAGTCCTTGTGGACGATTTGCGCGTAGACGTGGGTGATTATGACGATGGTGTCTTGCTGCGCCAGGCGCTGCGCGGCGAGCGCGACCTCGAGGTGGACATTCTCGGCGTGACGGCGGGCGTCGCAGGCCACCAAAGGCATCAAGAGGTTGTCACCATAATGGCCGCTGAGGATGGCGGCATCGCAGAGCCCTGGCGCGCCGGCTGGAGGCTTACGCCAAAGTCGCCCGCAAGCTTTTTGACGACGGTGAACTTGTCGAGGAAACCGACGAGGACCTCACAAACAAGGAGACGGTTGTCGTCCAAGCGCCCTCGCTCGGGCGGCCTCAAGCAATACTACGGAGATGTTCTCGGTGTCGGGCCGCAGGCCGGCGTCATGGACCATATGGCACAGTCGGCTGATGCTCGCGCTCATCGCCTCCATGGGTCTAGCTTAGCTTCTAGTCAACTGATCTTGTGATTCAAGTGATCACTCTTGCCCTTTGTTAGCGTGCGTAGGTGTGTAGGATTTCGTACTACTCCTCGGCCCTCTACTGCACCTGCCTTTGGCTGTATGATAGGTGGGCCAGCCACCCCCTGGCCCCACGTGTCATTCACCCAAAGGCAGTTGCCATAAGTCAATGAAGCTGCATCCCCCTCCGTGCCGGTGCAGTATAGTCATCTCACCGGACCTCTAGTTGGGGCCAAACGAAAGAAGTTTGATGTTTACTGGTTTATTGGTCCCTTTTGCATTTTGCGCCAAGTTTTGACCTTTGATTTAACTAATAAAATGTTAATGCATGTAAACAAAAATGTTGTGTAAGTCACCTTACGAAAACCAAATAATCCCAAAATACTTAGACACGGTGCATTAACTCCCTCCTTGTTTCTTATTTCGTGACATATCAACCAATAAGAGATGTGGGCCGTGCATGCTTTCAGTGACTTGAGACTACCAAACATGACATGCGGTGTTTAGTTCATTGCATGTAATCCTATTAGTACTCTAGTTAGCAAAAAAACGTTAAGTTCTCTCGCCGATAGGAATAAAACACCATGTATTTATTTACAGAGGGAGTAGTACATTTTTTGTGACATGCATTACTAGATATTGCTAGTCAAATACTAAATTCCAGATGGACGTGGTAGTACTCCTAAATCTAGACGGTGGTGCTACTAGTACTAGTAGTAGTACTACCAATGTAGTAGTTGGAGTACTAGCATCAGATTACCCGCTGGTCAAATTATTACGCGGCTGCTCCTCACGGTGAAGTGACAAGACCTCGCACCGGAGATGACACTGAGTATAGGCGCCGTGTTCGCATACCATAGTCAGCCTCACGGTCACAAATCACTATCATCATGGCTGTAGAGCTAGCCTGCTTACAACTAGCCCTGTTCGACATAATTTCCGTGCGTAGATGCCCGTGCATTGCATGTAACACCAAGATTGGGGTGGACGGCCCGCAGCGGCCATCGCGCCAGATTTTTCCACGGCCTTCTAGATGTGGTGGGAAGGAGATAAGGCTGATTGTGACAGACAAGGAGCTGTTTGTAAATAGGGAACAAGTGCGGGCATCTTTTTGCAAAAATGGAGAAGCTTGGTTTGTATGCGTCAGATCTAGATCCGACGGCTATTGGCGAAAGATGAGAGGCACAACATGATCACCAACTCAGGACCTGTTTGATTCGCAGGATTTTGAAAATGCAGGAATAGGACACGACAATATTACAAGTTTCAAACTGATATTACGAATGTTAGGAGTAATGTTGCACCTACGATGAGGGAATTACTAGGAAGTTTACGTAAGAACTTTCGTTACTTTAGGTGGATGCAGCATTATCGTACAAACTAAAATCCACCACCCTCACAAGTCACTAATGGGCAAATAAGTTTTCGAGTCTCTGGCCACTTGATGTTTCAAAAACAAATTCAGCTTCTGCGGAGACTTTGTCATTTAGGCTTAGACGCTTGCGGTGATCAGCATGCCATTCATTGTTGCGCCAGAGAACGCCAAACCTCATTACCTTGAGCACACTTGCCTCCAGACCAAATAACCTCGCCAATTTAATCTCAGATGTGCTGCCTCGGTAGTCGATCAAATCAATTTCTCTAAGATGGAGATCAAGGCATTCGATGAGATTGTTATAGTGCAGCACATATTTCACTTTCGGGTCTTTTTTTTATCTGCAAAAGAAGAGAACATATTAGAGCAGCTGGCTGCATAAGATTGCCGTGTCATCAAGAGGTACCAATATCATTCGCTCATACGATAGGGTTGGTTGGCTAGTGATATTTTTTCACTCTCCTCTCTCTCTCTCTCTCTCTCTCTCTCTCTTCTGTTTCCTCTCATTTAACTAGGAGCACGTGAAGAGCTTGGGCATTTGTTTCCATCCACTATGTGGCTGATGCCATATTTCGCAAAAGTATGCCACATAATATGCATCGATGTCAAATCAAAAGATTTTGGCACCGCTCTCGCGATGTGAGAGAGTTGGCACCGCTGTGCACACAGACCCACATGTATAAACAAATCAATCAAACCAACTACACCAGCCTCTCACTCTCCCAAACAAGTGATTTTTATTGCCTCAGTCCTCTCTCTCTCTCTCCCACGCAGTGTTTTTTCATTGAGTGAGTTAATTTGGCACCGGAGCAAAGTAGGTGATCCAGATTGTGGCACCAGGTGAGCAATGGAGGGGCATTGATGCCAAATGCATCACAAGTGAATTTGGCACATGTTTTGGCCTACATAGCCCAGTTTTGTACTCCCTCTGTCCCAAAATTCTTGTCTTAAATTTGTCTAAATACGGATGTATCTAGTTACATTTTAGTGTTAGATACATCCGTATCTAAACAAATGTAAGACAAGAATTTTGGGATGGAGGAATACTACTCAGATTTAGTATAAAATTTTGACCATAGATTTACCTAAGAAAATGCCAATGCATGTCACTAAAAATTACACCATTTGAAATTATGTTTAAATGCGAATCCAACGATATAGTTCTTAGTGACATGCGTTAACATTTTGTCAATTAAATCTATGGTCAAATTTTGATACTACAAAATTGGAAGAGTAAACCAGGACGGAGGTAGTACTTGCCCTTATGGTAACCATAGAGTTACTGGAGTAGTCTAAGTTACTTTCCACTATGACTAGCCTAGGCTACTATAGTAGTACAACATAAAAATGATGCAGGTGATCAAGTGAGAAAAAACTACTAAAAACATTTCTTTCGGTGCAGTGCGTAGATGCATCTTTGAACACTACACTTGTCATCATAATTTGGGAAAATTACGAAAAAATTGAGCTACGTTGTGATTACCGTTTACTTATAGGAAAGAAGTTTCACCTCGATGAGTAGCTTCTCCGTGCACGGAAAGCATGTAAGGAATCCAACAACTTGATCCAGATTGGAGCCGATACATTTTAGTGCTAAGGTCTTCACTATGCGCATGGACTGGGTCAAGCTTGTGGGAATCATTTTCTGGAAGATGGTCGTAAATACATCAAGAAGAAATTTAAAAATGTGAATTTCAAGAAGACGGAGAAGAAGATGAGTGTTGTACCTGAACGATTACGGATCCAATAAAGAGTTCGGAGAATTTGGCAGACGAGTACACCAACGCTATCAATTTCGGCGCGTCAATGACCCTGATTTTTGTTGGACCTTCTAGATCCGATACAAGCAATCTCTCAAGGAAAGGCGCATTCTCAATGACCATAACGTGGAACAGCTGGAGTGATCTCTTCCCAATTGATGTCTTGTTGCGGGGCCAGCAAGACACATAAATCCATCGGAGATTCGTCAAGGCGATGTGGAGGCTAATGAACCAGTGGATCTGCTCAAGATGAAGGTACTCGAGCGCAGTACAACTACGGAGCAGGTGCTCCATAGCCTTCTTCGAGATGACAACGTCGAAGAGGTCGAGCTGCTTGAGTTGAGGGAGAAGAAGGCGGCGCGGCATTAACTGGGAAGATAGCAGAGCTGAAGCTGGCACGGCGCAGCGCTGGCGTGAGGCGGAGGGCGGACGGCGGCAGAGAGCGACATCGTCCAGCTTCAAAGCTGAGCTCCTCGAGCTGATCTAGGGCGGGGGATAAGAACCACTCGTCGAACTTGGGTTGGACTTTGCAGTTGGTACTGAACATGCGGATGTCAAGGCGTCTGGCTGGCCCAGGGTGCGATGAAAGGATCTTGGAGACTGCGGCCATGCGTTTGCAATCCCTTTCGCAGAGGCAGTTGTTGACGATGAGGTTGAGCGGGACGCAGCGCCAGAGGGGGCGCCACCGCCGGGAGAGTAGGGCGGTCCGCACGGCAGATTTTGTGGGGAGGAGGCCGATGATGACGAGCAGCATGTCGTCGGGGAGGCTGCTGATGAAGTCCAGGGTTGCCGGATGCGGTTTTGGCTCGAGCCGCCTCCGCTTGTTGGCTGCCTCGCCATCCATCTCAACCAGCGGCGACGCCGGTGTACATGTGTGCTGGTGTGTGTTTTGTGTTGGATGTGCGCGAGTGCGTCCTTCTGTGCATGCCGCCACGCAGTGGTGAATTGTGCGCGAAAAGGCCCTTCGCTGCAAGAAGTTTGTCCTCACGCGCCTCAATTTACTAGCGCATGGGTGCTACCCCAAGTGGTTTAAACTTTGTTTACTTCACCGCGTGTCGATGGGCCTCTAGTTTACTTATTTTCACCCACTGCCACATGGGCCAGCACACGAAGATACAGAACACGAGCTAACAAGGCAGCATGTGGATTGGTTGACCGGTCAACTAAACAATATATGGAGCTATACGCTGACACAGTGAGCGTATAATCCGTCGGTATAGAGAGTTTGAGTGAGAGGGGAGGCCCGTGAGAGATAGCAGAGAGAGAGAGAGAAAGAGCTACTCCCTCCGTTCGATAATGTAGTTCCAACATTTTTTTAAGTCAAACTTTTGAAACTTTGACCAAGTTTATAAAGAAATTAGTTATATCTACAATACCAAAGATAAATGGTGGTATGAAGTACATGTTGTGATGAATCTAATGATCATTCCAGATGTAAATGTTTTTCTCCACATATACCTGGTCAAACTTTTCTGAGGTTTGACTTTTCAAAACATCCATATGCTTATGGACGTGACAGAGTCCCTAACTAGAGAGAGAGAGAGAGAGAGAGAGTGAAAAAAGTGTGTGTGCGTGTGTGAAAGAGACATGGACAACACACGATAAAAGTAGAGAAAAAGCGTGCGTGTCTTATGCAAACATATTACACATGCATCTTCGACAACGGAGGCAAGGTGAGGAGATAGTGTGTGGTTGTTTGGAATCGAGAGAGCAAGACCCCTAGCATGTGGCCAAGAGGGGTCTGACAAACAAGGGAGAGAGGTCAAGAGAGACGTACGGAGAAAATGCAGACATGGGGAGGAGAGAGTGTATGTTTGTCATAGAGAGATCCCCTGGAGATCGTGATGGGACTACATGGGTGGGAGATCGAGTGACAAGGTGTGTGCGCGATAGAAGATGCCCCGAGAGATATCGAGATAGACGTATGGATAGAAGGAGACAATACGTGTGTTCCTGATGGCTAGTAAGAGATAATCATAGGGGGGAGTGCTTGCGCCTATGATGGAGTGAGGGATTATGGTACTTAGGGGGGTGCGTGTCACTGGAGAGAGAACAAGGGCGAACAGTGTTGGATGGGTCTATATGTATAGCGCGAGCGAGACATGTGTATGTGTGAACCAGGGAGATATAAGGCCAGTTTTGCTTGCGTCCTGAGCATCCTTTGCCTGGCCTAGGGTTGTGGCTGGATTTCATGCACGCTTGTTTGGTTGCTACCCTGTGAAAAAGAAAGCCCACCCGGCCCGGGTTCCTTGCACTTTAATAAGCTCGGCTGAACTCCACACACCGCAGTAGCCTCGCCCAGCGATCGATTTGAACGCTCGCCGTGCTCGGTCGTGGTGGCCACGAGGCTAACAGCAACATGGATGGATATTAGCATTAAATAATTGATGCATGGATTGATTGATGGACGTTGATGCTTGTTCGCCGTGCATGAACCAAACGCTTCAGCACCACACAATCCTGGCCAGCAAAATATTTTACATCTCACATCCACACCAAGCAAGACCGCCATCAAGGCATGAGGGTCAGGTCACGAACCAAACTGACCAATAAAGTTTGAGAGAGATTGAGGAGCCCCGATAAGGCTGAGTGGTGCGTGAGATAGCTGAGAGGGGGAAAGAGATATTCCATCCGCTCAATAATGCAAAGGCATGTAAATTTTTAGAAGTCAAACTTTGGAAACTTTGATCAGGTTTACATAAATGTTATTTATATCTACAATACCAAAGATACATCATAAAAAACTACATCTCATGGTGAATCTAATGGTATATGTTTGCCGTACTAGATGTAATTCTTTTTCTCCACATACATGGTCAAACTTTGTGATGTTTGACTTTTCAATAAATCTATATGCTATGGACCGAGGATAGTGCCTCAGTCGAGACAGATCAAGTGCGTGTGAAGGAGAATGAGTAAGTGTGCAAAAAGAGTATGTGTGTGAAAGATAAAGTGACAACAAACGATAAATTAGAGAGTTTGTGTTTTTTCGTTTCTTATGCGAACATATCACGCATGCATATCCCAGATGGAAAAGCAAGGCGAGGAGATACACGAAGATAGCTAGTGTGTGATTGTTTGCAACGGAGAGAGACACCCCTGTAGCACATGTCCAATAGAGGTCTGGCCAACAAGGAACAAATGTCAAGAGGGAAACATGGATGGCATGGACGCATGGGGAGGGAGAGAGGGTGTGTTTGTGATAGAGAGATCCCGTCGAGATCGTGAGGGGACTATATGGGTGGGAGATCGAGGGAGTGCGTGCGCGATAGAAAGACGCCTCGAGAGAAATCGAGATAGCCCATGCACATGTTTGTGATGGAGACTAAGATTAGCTAGTCATATACATATAGGGGGGACTGCGTGTGCCTACAATTGAGTGAGAGACCATCATACTTGGCTAGCTGGGCATGAGATTGTGTGTGTGTTCGCGTGTGAGATGGAGAGAGAACGAGGGGGAGAGATAGAGTTTTAGATGGGCCTATCGAGTGCGAGTGAGATATGCATGTGTATGTGTGACCCAGGTGGATGAAGAGTTTGAGAGAGGGGGGAAGAGCTCCGATACGACATAGTGGTGCGTGAGAGAGTTACGGGCAAAGAGCCAAGGAATTTGTGTGTGTACGATGAGTGCACCCAAGATATCTAGCTTGGACTAGCCAGAGTATCATACATAGTAAAAGTAGAGAGACCTATAGATGGTGTATATATGCATGCGAACTAGAAAGACCCCCCCCCCACACACACACACAAAGAGAGAGAGGGAGAGAGAGAGAGATGGAGAGAAAGGGAGAGGGACCAACAAGGTTTTTGTGTCAGATGCGTGGGACAAAATTGAAGATTGTCAGCGAGAGAGAGAGAGAGAGAGAGAGAGAGAGAGAGAGAGAACAGGAGTCCGGGAGAGGGGGAGGTCGCGTTTTATGCATCAAAGACTGATATAAACCATGTTTTGATATAAACTTGCATTCAAATATTTAAATTGGAGAACATGTTGCCTGCAATCCACACATGAACGGATATATGCGTATATCAAACAAGTTCAGTAATTTGACTTTCAACATGTTCATGGAGTACTATAATACTGTACAACATGCTACTCGATTGAGGTGTTCAATTTTGACCTACTGAACGAGCTATTTCATTGAATCGAGATATTTCATTTTGGGTTTGATTCGCGTTTTTGAGTGGGTCAACTATTTGTCATATAGTAAATCGCTAGCAACGAGCATGTAAAAACATATTACTCCTGAGCATCATCTCTCCATCTAAAAAAGAAGTGGCAAGCTAATATTTCAAAATTTGATCGAGTCGACTTGGTAAGGTAGACGTGGATGCTCGTTCTCCCAAAATTTGAACGAACCGTTAAACACCCTCTCGCGCCGGTGGAATTACTTTGAGCAAATAAATGGGAGACGCGAAATTACCGTCCTATGTGGGACACGATCAATTGGCCCGTTGTACATCGAGGGTAGGATCATAACTTCATCCAAGCGCCTTCTCCTTGGCGAAATGACATGTGCGAATAATTCATAAACCATGGTCGGCAAAACACGCTCTCCTCGCCTCAAATAGCTCCCGCCCACTATTCAAAACACGCTCTCCTCGCCTGAAATCGCTCAAGACACTATAGTTCAAAACACGCCCTCCGCCTCAAATCGCTCCCGCCCACTATTTGGGGAGAAGCAAAGTTACTCTACTATCCCCGACCCTCAGGACACAGACCCAAGCCGAGAAGCCTATAGGCAAGGGTAGAACTGTAACTCCCCCTCATATTTCAGACAAATGCGTCCGTAAGACATGGTTCCACTCCTCCCAATCCCCCCCCGCCCCATTCATACCTCGTGGGCATCAAATCACCTTCTCCCCGGGAAGCTCCCTTCTCCCGAGCCGTGAAACCTCAGCCCAACCTCCATGGCACCCCCCACTGCACCAATTTTACAGCCGCCCTCCTCCCTAATGCCGGAGATGTTGTCCATTTGCCGTCGTGCACTGGGTCGTGTGCCTCTTACTCCGTGCCGCTAGTGCTGCCTAGACGACGGCCGCGTGAACCGTACCGGAGCCGATTCACCCCCGTCGTGGTTCACGGCGCCAGAGCGGCTCCAACTTCGGATTCGTCCAAAGTCCTGGCGCTGCTTCCGCGTAGCCGTCGATCGTCGCGACATCGCTCTTTTCCTGCTGCCGGTCGCCACCGCAACCGCGCTGGCCTCACCGACTCGGCAGCTGGACCTGCCTACTTCACCATGCCGCCAGATAGGTCGCACCCTCATCTCAAATCACTTTATTTAGGCGTCGGTTGTCTGAATTTTATTCGGGCCAATTGATTCCCAATGGGAAGCAGCACCCTCGAGGCGCGGAGCTCCTAGGCTGCCGGTTGGCTGGTGTCTAACGTAAGGGTGCGGGGCCACAAGTTCGCCGTGGAAGCAGCGCTTAGATGGCTATCTTTTAGAGTTGCGTGGGTTGAAATTACTGCGCCGCGGATCTGGATGACGGGAGTCTTTGTGGATTGGCCCGGCGGTGCAACCACGGCAAGTCTTGGGGCGGGAGCGGGTTTTGGCTGGGGCCACGGACGGCGGAGGTAGGCTGCTCGCCATTGGTCGCTGGCTCTTCGGGAAGATTACTGAACGATGTCGGCCGGGGAGGCACAAGACGGCCAGCCATCCGCGAGAGATCGACAAATACCAAAATAAAATAAAATCGTGTGACCCCAATTTAGTCTTCAGTCAACAGACGTGTGACCACTCTTGTACCTTGCTGTTGACTCTTAGTGTATTTCTTCGGATCAAAGAGATATGCCGTTCTTAACATTATGTGTTATCTGCATCTTCAGACACACCGTCTTCCGACTCACCGCAGCTGCTCCAACAAGGGAAGCATCACTACTGGAAACTGGGAATTTGCCATCAGCCAGCTCTTTGCCATCTGCCAGCTGATGGCAAAGAATGTCTTTGCCATCTGCTTATAAAAAACAGATGGCAAAGAACTGACAGATGGCAAAGAACATGGTTGCCATCAGCCAATTCTTTGCCATCTGCTAGTGGATGGAAAATAATCTTTGCCATCTGCCAACAGATGGCAAAGAGGTGGTAGGGTCCAATCTTTGCAACGGCTCGTCAACCATTTCTTTGCCATCTGCTGCAGATGGCAAAGAATCTTTTCCATCTGTTGGCAGATGGCAAAGAAGTGGGTGGAGCCCAATGGATAACGGCGTTCTAACGGCCAGTAGCCCCACCTCTTTGCCATCTGCCCGCGGATGGCACAGGCCCATATCTTGCCATCGGCCGGTGGTGGCAGATGGCAAAGAGGTCGAACTATCTCCCCCCTCTTTTTCTAAAAAAATTCCCCTCCCCTCTCTCCCAGCCCGGCCCCTCCCTCTCTCTCTCTTCCAGCCCGGCCCCACCCCTCTCTCTCTCTCCCCACCTCACCCTCCCACCAGCGCCACTTGTCTAAAAAAAACTGCCCAAACCGCACCCACGCGCGCGCCCCAGCCGGACGACCACAGCACCGCCGCCGGCCCGCCCCTCCCCGCCACCGCAGCTCCCCGCCCCTCCCGCCTCCCGGCCTCCCGCCCTCCGCCCCTCCCGCCACCCCTCCCCCCGCCTCCCGCCACCATGGCGTGCCCATGCCCGCCCTCCCGGCCACCGCCGGCCCCCGGCCCCCCCGCCTCCCGCCCCTCCCGGCCCCCCCCCGCCTCCCCACCCTCCCCGCCCCTCCCGGCCATCATGGCGTGCCCAAGGCTGCCCGCCCCTCCACCGAGCCAGGCCACGGCGCCGCCCCCTTCTCGCGGCCCTCCCCGCCACGGCGCCATCGAACTAGCTCACCATCAGGGAAAAAAGGTATGCGCTCGTCCATGCCTATCCTTAGATATACTAGATGAATAAGTAGAGGCTTTGCAATTTCTGTTTTGGAGATTAACCATATTGCCATATAACATTGAATATCAGTTTTTATATACACAAATTGCCCTATAAACAAAGTATTTGTAGTCATATGTTGCAGAAGGGATTTAATTTTGCAAGTTGAAGATTGATGTAGCACATGAGTGCACTTTTCATTCAATCAACAATGCAGAACTGCAGAGACAGAGGAATGGGCCAACTCCATAATATTGCTTCAAAAGTATTATTGCAAGCAGGCATACACGAAACCAAAATAAGCTATACAACTCTAGCTTGTATGTTTTGAGTAGAAAAATACTATTATAGAACCATTTTCTCTTGACCTTATTAGTGAACATAGATCTTATTTTTAGACTGCTGCTAAAAGTAGTTCACAACCATCAGCCACCGCAACATGTAGATATTTCCTTTATGATGAATCAGACAAAAATTTAAATCCAATCACCACCGTAGGAAAGATAATAAAAAAAGCATGAAAACAAAATGCCAAGGAAATCACCAAAAGTAGCAAATTCTTGAGTCAGCTGTGTGTGCCCTAACATTGTATGGAGTAAGTTAGAGGCTGGTTTAACAATACAAATATGTCATCTGCAAGGAAACATTGTTCGATAAACAAAAGTAAGCACATACATATTCTGTTTTTATAATATGAGCATGAACAATTTTATCAAACAGAAAATTAGAATAAACAGCCACAACACAAACTCTCCGTTTAAAATTTCGGTACCTGTATGTTTTGTTCCAGTTTTGCTAGTTGCGCTGCAACTTCACACTAATGCCAAAGTCCATGTCGTTGAAGCGGCTCCACATGATCCCGTCTTAATTGTCCACGCCTTCCACGGGCAGCTCTGCAGCACTGCTACAGGAAAGTTTTCGCTCGACGAACCCACCGTCCGTAGCATCCAACTTGGCGGCAGGCCTAGATAGCCGATGCAGTAGCAGCGGCGCACTACACGCTTACATAAATTTTGGCGAACTGGAAGTACATGCACGATAGAAAAAAATATGATGGCAACACTCCTAAGATTGTATTGCTTTAATATAGTTGATTAATGAACAATGATGTACGCCCTGGTTAAATTAATCGTGCCATTGAAGGCCGGATGATTGATCTATTTCTTGCACTTGTCTAGTTAGCTCAGCATCTAATTGTAGTCCTGTTGAGTAGGTACATCATCTTTTACTTGGCGAGGTTAGGTGACATGCATGTAGATGCAGCAGGGGTAGACACATTCTACAGATCCAAGCATCTAGTACGGGCGGACGTGTGCATGGCGCCGCCGTTAGCAGCCGCTAAATACTCAGTCATGCATGCTAAATACTTGGTCAAAACTTAGGTAAAATAGCACCAGCCAAACACACGTAAAAACTGAGAAAACGTTGGTTTTAGAAAACTGCAGTATTACTTGCCTACCGATTGGAATCCTGTGGTTTTCAATTACAGCAGTTTTGTAAAAACTTTGTTGCCAAACTAAGCCTAAGGCCCTGTTTGATAGCTCTGCATTTTCTAAGTATTTTGTGAATACTATAGTTTTTTTAAATACTATGGTTTTAATTACTTTGAGCTGTTTGGTCTCCACAAAAACTGTAGTATTAATACTACAATATTTCTCAAAATGCAGTATTTTCTCTGTCTAATAAAAAGAACCCGGGACCTCTTTTTAAAAACAGAGCAGCGAAAAAACAAACACGTTTCTTCGTCCTCGTTCATTCCCAGGCCACCGCCGCCGCTCGTTCTTGGAGATCGTCTCTCCCTCGGGTTGCCGTGGATAGATAAAGAGACGACCATGGAAAAACGACTAGTACGCTTAATCATCTGTTCCCTTCTCAAGGAGGCCCGTGGCATGAAGCTGGCATGCCTTGCTTTCGAGGAAGAGACCTCCTGCTGCCTCATGAAGATGGCATCACCGTGCCTCCTACTTCTCTTCAGTATCTGCTGCGGTGCGCGGCCGGTGACGGCCTTTGCATGGTTTTTCTCATCTTTGTAAGCTGCGGGACGAGCTTTGGGCATGGTCGTTGACAGTTTGGCTATGGACTTTGTGCATATGGGTGGCCTTTTGCATGGCCTTTGGGTTTGGGTAACAGGGTAAGCAAGTAGAAAACGGCTAGCTAGTTATTAGGTGCATCAATATATACAACACTACCAAATAGCTCCAAAGTATTCCCAATACTTCACTATAATGCGATATGTCAAAACTGTGGTATCTTACACCTACATGCTAAAATGTTGTAGTTTTCAATAATTTGGATTTTTCAATACTTTACTATCAAACACAGCCTAAGTATTTTAAGAATACTACAGTTTTTGAGATTATCATAGTTTTATTTGCAATGAGCTTTGGTTTCTGATACTTTGGTTTTTACAATACTTTACTATCAAACATAGCCTGGCTGTGTTTGGTTGCAAAGTATTTTTGAAGTATTTCAATAATACTACAGTATTTTAAAATACTATGGTTTTAAATACTTTGAGGTGTTTGGCTCTAGTTAAAATTGTAGTATTATAAACTGCAGTATCCACAAAGCTGTAGTATTTTTGCAGTATTAAAAAAGAGGTTGGGAACTCTTTTTAAAAAACTGAGAAACACAACAAAGAGGTTGGGACCTATTACAACGATGTATACTTTGATTGCCAAACATGCCATTGTTTCCACAATACTTTGAAAAATTGTTGTTTTCATAAACTACAGTATACATTGTCGTTGGTATAAAAAACTGTAATATCGGAATACTAAGGGTGCGTTTGAGTCGTTTGGATCAAAAAAATACTGCAGTTCAACAAACCGTGGTATCTCTAAAACTGTGGTATTTTTGTTGTATATAAAAAAGAGGCCCTGACCTCTTTTTCTAAAACTGAGAAAGCGCTGGCTGGTTGGTCTCTCTTGTGTCTAACTTCTGGCCATCAACGGATGTGATGCATAAATCGATAGCTAGCCCATCGATATGTCCGGCTAGAGGCAGACGTACACGTACACGAGCTGAAAACGTCGACCTTTAGTGTATGTGTTAACTACCTTGGTCTTTGATTGATTACAAGAGATAACTCTACTACAGATCTTAGCAGCTAGGAGAACATGCTCCTGCAAGGCTGAATGCATATGGTGGCTATTAGTACAAGCTGATCGCTGAGTGTAGCTGAATATGCATGCAGCAACGTAATATCAATGCAAACCGAAGAAAACTGAGAAAAACTGCCACTTGCCAAACACCTTGGCAGTTTTACCAAAACTGAGAAAAACTATGCTTTTAGAAACTGAAGTATTTATTGCCCATGTATTGTAATACTTAGGTTTTGGAATACCATGGTTTTGAGAAAACGTTGTTGCCAAACTAGGCCTAAGGTTTTATAAAACATTACTTCCAAACGGAGCCTAATTTTTGAGCCAGACACTTCAAAGTATTTAATACCAAAGTTTTTCTTAAAACCATAGTATTTAATACCAAAGTTTTCTTAAATACCACAATTTTTTCTCTGTTTTAAAAAAGAACCCTGACCTCTTTTTAAAAAACTGAGCACGCTAGAAAAACAACTCCATGCACAATCCTCTATTTATTTGTCGGAAATGTGAATGATACGAATTGGATAACAATCAAGTACTAAATAGGCACTCCTATTTATTTGTGAATTATGAGTTAGGTCATATATTTTCCAATTTTGTTATGAAAAACATCATATATATTTGCGTTGATCGGGTGGATTTAAATGTGCAGTTGTTTCATCGCTGTGAGGGTCTGGTGTTCAACAACCTCCCCGTGCGTTCGACGAGCTCCGCCCCTGCGTTCGTGGGTGAGCACAAATGACATCTCCTCCTCTCCCCCTTCATTTGCTCTGTTCCGGTCTTCGTGCTGATGAAACTTGCTAGCTATAGGTGTATTCAATCATCAGTATGCGTGACCACTATGCGTCTCCCGTTCGAAAGGGTTACATCTATAAATATGCATTCATTTGCATATTTATAACCGTAATTCTTTCGAATTGTCCAACGTTATCCATGGACAGCCCGAGTATGTGTAGATTGGGTTCGTTTTCCCATATGCTCTGCTCCGGATCTGATGCAGAATTTAAATCGGTGCCTCTCTGTTGTTCTCCGGTACACATCCTCTCTGCTTATTGCCGAGACGTGTATCAGGAGAACAGCGGGGAGGTGCTGCCGAAATTTTGTGTCGGATCCGGAGAAGAGCATGGGAAAACGAACCCAATCTACACATACTCGGGTGGGATTAGGACCTATCTTTACCTATTAGCGTCTAGGTTGCATGGACGTAATAAAACTGAGAAACTTTATTAACTGATGAATATGGTTTGCTGAGTTATGTGTGTATTTCTTGTGTGTCCAGTAGCTAGGCAAGATGAGTGATCGTATGCGTGGATGTACACGGTCACCCTAGTCGAAAGACATGACCCTGAATGGATGACAAAACCAAGGGGTTTATCGAGCCACATTTGCAAATGGACTGAAAACAACCTGGTGCCCCTGTTTCGAGTGCGACAACGATCGTAAGATGTCAGAGTTTGAAATGATCAAACACCTGCAGAAGTGGGGTTTTACGCCCGGTTATACGATGTGGACATTTCATGGTGAGTCGCCCAACGTCCGAGCTGAGGAGGGCTGTCGTCGCACCGAAGCGAGCATGGTACCGGATGGAAGACATGGTGCAAGACTTTGATGATGCTCGGATTGGACGATGAGATGGAGGAATCTGCAAAGGCCTTCAATGATATGTTGGAGTCTTTGAGCGTCCTCTCCATGAGCACACCGAGCTTTGTCACTGGATGCCATCGCACAAGTAATGGCTCAAGGCTCAATTCAACTTGGGCAGAGAATGCTATGACGCGATAGTGACACTATTTGGACGCTTTCTACCCAAAGGCCATATAATGCTCGCAAACCTGTACCGGTCGGACAAAATCCTCCGTGTACTTAAGATGCCCTATGAGAAGATAGATGCTGTGAGAATGGATGTGCCTTATTTAGGCTCCGATGATGCGGACTTGAACTATTGTCCCATTTGCAAGTCTTCGGTATGTTGAGGTAGACAACGGTATGGGTGAGAAGAGTCGGACCAAAATCCCCATTAACGTTCTTGGTATATGCCAATCATACCAAGACTTCAACGTCTATTCATGGTGAAGAGACGGCCGACAGATGACATGGCACAAATTGGGCAAAAGAACCGAACGGGATGCGATGGGAATCGATGATGGTACACACATCGGATGGTGCTGCATGGAAACACTTCGATGCATTGCATGATGAAAAAGCGGCAGATCCAAGGAATCCTCGAGTAGCCGTCAGCACAGATGGGTTCAATGTGTTTGGTATGATGGCAGCCCAATACAGTTGTTGGCCTGTATTTGTCATTCCACTCAATCTCCCCCCCGGACAGATTATGCAAAGGAAGAACATTTTCCTGACGTTGATAATTTCGGGGCCCAACTATCCGGGGAAGAATATGAATGTGTACATGCAGCCGCTTAAGGATGAACTGCAAGAAGCTTGGGATAATGGGATCAAGACATACGACGCCGCTACAAAAAAAACTTCCTAATGCGTGTGTGGTACATGTACTCGATGCATGACTTGCCGGCGTATGCGCTATTCGTTGGCTGGTGTGTGCATGGAAGGTTCCCGTGCCCCACATGCAAGGCAGCTCTTGAGTTTCGTCGGCTGCAGGCGGGTGGCAAGTTTTCTTGCTTCGACATGCATAGACAGTTCCTGGATCCTCACCATAAGTTCAGAAAAGACAAGAAGAACTTCATCAAAGGTAGAGATGTCAAAAACTCTGCACCACCTGCATTGTGTGCCAGCAGCACTGGATCGATTAAACGCTCTCGAGCGGATCCAGGCGTCCGTGGTATTTCAAGGGATATATCTGGAACACACTGGACCCACAAGATATGTTTGTGGGATCTGCCGATTCAAAGACCTCCTTTGCCCACACAACATCGACGTGATGCTGCTGAAAAGAATGTCGGCGAGGCCCTCTTTGGTACATTGTTCGGCATAGAGGGGAAAACGAAGGATAATCCTAAGGCTAGAGTCGATCAGGAGGCTCTATGTGATAGACCGCTACAAAACATGAAACAACCAAAAGGAAAGAAGAACTGGGTGAAGCCAAAGGCATGGTTCAATCTTGGAAGGCCGGTTATGAGGGAAATACTCCTGTGGGTGAAAAAGGAGTTGATGTT
Source organism: Aegilops longissima (assembly GCA_021605205.1). Lineage (NCBI taxonomy): Eukaryota > Viridiplantae > Streptophyta > Magnoliopsida > Poales > Poaceae > Aegilops > Aegilops longissima. The sequence continues at coordinate 476,928,931 of CM038682.1, forward strand.
CCCCGATGGGTATGCATCGAATCTAAAGAGGGGAGCGAGCCTTGAAAAATTGAAAATATTTGGTCTCAAGAGTCATGATTGGCACATATGGCTTGAGCGGGTAATGTCGGTGATGTTGCGTGGCTTTATCCCTGAGGATGAATGGCTAGTACTGGCAGAGCTGAGCTATTTCTTCCGTGTTCTATGTGCGAAAGAATTATCGCCTGGCTTGCTAGAAGAAATGGAAGAGTTGGCGCCGGAGTTGATCTGCAAGTTGGAGAAGATCTTTCCACCTGGCTTCTTTAATCCAATGCAGTATTTGATTTTGCATCTCCCGACCGAGGCACAATTGGGGGGGCCCGTGCAGAATCGTTGGTGCTACGCAACTGAGAGGATGCAGAAGACGCTTCGAGCAAAATGTAAAAATAAACGTCGAATTGAAGCATCGATGGCGAGGCATTCATTATCGAGGAGGCGGCAAACTTCGTGACAGCACACTACAAAGCCAAAAATCGTCATTTGCATAATCCAAGCCTTGGTACAATGTTGGCGACCCTAAAAGGGTGGATCAACCTCAGCCTATTCAAAGGGAAGCTCGCACCAGCCGGTGCTTATACTCCTTATTGTTGGATAACGACGAATGGCGGACCATTACGTTGTATATCTTGAACAATCTAACGAAGTCGCGGCCGTACATCGAGTAAGTTCTCGGTACATTGTTTCGCAACCTCTACTTCATTTGAACTGCTCTTATTCCTGGATATTTGATACAGTCGATACGTCGCCAAATTCTCGTATGGAGCGGTTATCCAAAAGGATTCCGTCGAAGAGTATGAGCTTCTGGCAATGCATGGAGGCGGCTATCCTGGTTTCATCTCTTGGTTCAAACAAACGGTAATTTCCATTAGACCATTTCATTTCTTCTTCTAATTTCTGGCTAATGCAACAATCCTTTCGTATTAAACTTGTAGGCTAGTTCAGAGTCTATGGACGCCGAATTGAGACAAGTCGCTAATGGTTTTGACTATAAGGTCCATTCATTTGACAAATACGACATCAACGGGTATCGCTTTCGTACCTATGGCAAAGAGCTATCTATGGCCGACCGAAAGTCTACAAATTGTTGTGTCTCTGCTATCGGCGAAGGAGATACCGAGTATTATGGAAGAGTTGAAGCAATTTATGGACTTCTATTCTATGGTGCAAACCCACCGAACGTCGTAGTCTTCAAATGTCATTGGTTCCAGCCGAAAGAGACTAGAAGGACTCATGAACATCTAGGGCTAGTCGAAATCAAACAAAGCACCCATTTGGATGTTCCCGATGTCTATATTACGGCTCAACAGGCAACCCAAGTTTTCTATCTACCGTGGGCCTGCCAAAGTGATCCAAATCTCGAAGGTTGGGATTTTTTTATGAAGTGCCGCCACTTGTTAGACCACCTCCCCCCAATGAAGAGGATTATGAACCTCACGTTAATCCAGACACATATGAAGGAGAATTGTTCCAAGAAACACTTCTTTCCAAAAAACGTTTCAAGAACCGCTCACCTCATAACATTCAAGTAGACAGCGGCAGTGAATCCGAGCCTGAGCGGGAACAAGAAGAGCCGGAACAAGAAGAGGTTACTGCTGCGGATGACCTGTCAATGCTTGACCGATTACATGCAGGAGGCCTTCCAGATGTTGTTGATGATGATGAGCACGTCATTACTGATAGTGATGAGGATGATGCATTTATTGACCCCGAAGCATATACAGACGATGATGATGCATTTATTAATGATGACGATGAAGATTAATATTATAGTTCATGTCAGGTATTCCATTATTATTATATACATATATATTATTAATTAGTTCAAGTTTTAACCTAGCTAGCTCTAAAATGAGCTATACTTAGCATTTATTCCTCAAAATGAATTTGTATGCTTAGCTAGCTCAAAAATGACATAACAACCTTAATTAGCTCAAAAATGACTTTAACCTAGGATAGCTCTAAAATGAGCTATATATATACTTAGCATTTATTCCTCTAAAATGAATTTATATACATATTATTATTAATGTCAGGTATTCATTTTTTTATGTTGTACTAATTTCGTTTACTCTTTGTCATTCCAGGTGTTGACAGATGGTGGGCGCGGGTCGAGAGCGCTCCGGGGCTCCTACCTCGGCGCGTGGTGTGAGGGGTAGTTCCATTCCCCCCCATAGCCTCCGGAGAGCGCTAGATCTCAGTTTGCAGAGTCCAGCGACGGTCGCTTCTTCTTCGGCCGGGAGAGGTCGAGGGGGTAAGAAAGAGAAGGCTGCTAGAGGTGGACGTGGCGTCGGGAGAGGTAGGAAGGCTGCTCGCCTTCCTCGCCGCCACCCCCACTGAGTCACCCGACCATGTGGCTGCTCCGTCGAGATCGAGCCATCTCGAGGTGGACCCGTCTATGGCGAGACGCGCCACGGCCGACGAGCCTCGGGCCGATGACGAGCCTCGGGCCGCCGGGCCTCGGGCTGCCAGTCTTCGCCCCACGAGACTCGGAGCTCGAGACGGAGTCACGCTGAGTTGGAGCCTCGGGCTGCCGAGTTCGCCCACGAGACTCGGAGCTCAGCCGGGTCACGCTGAGTCGGAGTCGAGTGCACATGGTTGTGTTCAGGTGGAGACAATAGTCCCGATAGCTATAGCGAGGGTGAGTGGGTTGAGGGCAAAGTCTACCAGCGTGGTCGCATAAAGCTCCCGCCCACCCAGCGACCCCGACCGAGGTGGTTGATTGCGCCTAACGGGAGAAGTAAGTGCATTTACTCTTTTTTAACCTTTTGCCTTGACCTTTCTTTTGAATATCTAATGCGTTGGCCTTGTCATATGAAGTTCTTGGACACACGAAGATGGTGTCCGCAGGCCCAACACTGTCCTTGGTGTGATTTGTCGCTTGATGCTTCCCGGGGTGGGTCACGTTGCCGGTGAGGGCGGGTTCGAGCTAGGAATGACCTGGGAGCACTACTTGGCTGCCCTGCCCGCCGAGCATAGGGTCGGCGATGTCGAGTGCGACACGGTGGCCGACATTGTGATCGCCACGTTTTGGGTAATTTCTCCTTTGCCATTTATGTTGTGTTTTCTTCTTTGATTGCATACCTTCTACATGTGTTTTCTTGTTTGATTGCAGACCTTCTAATCCGTGTTTTCTTGTTTGATTGCAGACCTTCTCTGGTGTGTTTGAGGGACAGAGGAGGCGGCGGCTCGGGTTATCGACGCCGAGTGCAGGCGCCTACTTGGAAACTTTCGGCACGAGGCTCGGACGCAGGCTGTTCGAGACTACTTAGCACAGACTGGTATTAGGAGGAGAAAAGAGAAGTGCCGGGACAAGTATCTGAGTAAGGAGAAGTACATGAAGGTAATTACCTATTCTTAAGGCCTTGTACTTAGTTTCCTTGATTTGATTCGTAGGCGTAGCGCTCAAATTTCTCTTGCTTAACTTAGGTGCCTCCGAGATGGTGTGCGGACAAGATGGACTGCTGGGAGGTGTTGGTGGATGAGTGGTGCTCTCCCCAATGGCGCGTCGCCCACAACATAGCAAAGGAGAAGCGTTTCAAAATGAAAGGTGTGCCACACCATCTAGGCAGCGTCGACCTACATGGGTACGGGAAAAACTGGGTATGTGTGGTTTGCTTCATGATTCATGCAAATTCATTCTTTGTGCTAGCTTGAGTCCTTAACTAATACTCTGTTCCTCTCTTTTAGTCAAAACACAACAAGGCTCCAAAGTGCGAGCTGTTCGACCTCTATGGCATGTCCAATATTGCACCGCATAAGAAGGCCAAGGCATTCTCTGAGTCGACCTCGAAAATGCAAATAACTTCAAAGAACGAGGCCTCCCACCACAAGATGGTGCAGACGTTAAGCGGGGGAAGGCGAGGAAAGGGCGGACTTTAACCCGAGCCGCCTCTTGATCCGAGCTGGTGATGATATCTGGTGGCGGGAGGTCCCATGGCTCGTTAGCCATTGGTAATGGACTGATCGTTGTAGTAGCACTCTCCCGCAGATCAAGAAGCGCGGACCAGCTCGATCCCGAGATACCGCGTCGTTTACGACCAGTGGAAATCGAATTCCAGGTTTGTTAATTATATGGACTCAGTAGCCTTTCCTCCATTACATTGTGTTTGCGGTCGTTGATGATTACAATGCTAACGAGTGGTGTTGCAGGCTGCTATTGAGGCAGAGAGAGTGAAGACCCAGGCTGCTTTTGAGGAGAGGGACCGGCAGTTGGCGGAGAGGGACCGGCAGGCGGCGGAGAGGGACAGGGAGAATGAGGAGAGGACGGCTAGGCTGTTGGAGGAGGAGAGGAACCGAACGACTTGGCTAACGGGCCATGTACGAGCTCTTCGTGGTAAGTTTCTTCAGCATATTAGCTAAATCATGCACGCAATGTTCCTTTCATTAGTAACTAATATGGTGACTCGTCAAAACCAAATGTGCAGTCCATGTGCGAGAAAACGGCGAGACCCTCCGCCGATGCGGCCATTGCTCGGCGGCACGGTGAGTTTCATTTGAACGGTCATTAGTTACTAGTCTTCACATTTGAGTTGCATCATGCTAACGATACATTGAAATAATCTTTGGTGCAGCGTAACTCCCGACAAGCATCGACCGATCCTTCTCCGCTCGCCCTTCGGCGCGACCGGTCCTACACCTACACCTACACCTACACCTCCGTGATGACGGTAAGTGTCCCAAGTGTTTTGCTTAATAGAGTTTTGTTGTGATGCCATGTTGTATATATCTAGACATATCGTGCATAATGTGTGTATGTTTGAAATGCATTGTATGTGTGGGATTGACACCTAGTCGTGTGCCTTTGGTAGCCTTCCATATAGGAAATGCCTCCTAGTGCTTCCATCGAGCCATGGTAGTTCGCTCATCGCTCCGGAACACATGGATTGACCGCATGTGTCCTTCTTTGCTCCTATGTCCGTCCCTTACGGGAAATGTCACGCCGTGTATCACCAAGTCCTTGTAGCTTGCTACGACTTGGTTGCACTCGCCGATGACCGACACGTGCATTTTGGGTCATGTATGCCTGTCCCCATGACGCTTGTGCCACCTTGGTTCTATGACTAGTCATGTCGGCCGGGTTCTCGCCATATGGATACTAGCGACATAATCATATACTTAGCATTTTTCCTCCAAAATGACTCAATATGCTTACCTAGCTCAAAAATGACTTAATATGCTTAGCTAGCATAAAAATGACCTATACTTAGCATTTTTCCTCCAAAATGACTTAATATGCTTAGCTAGCTCTAAAATGATATAGTATGCTTAAGAAATGACATATTTTAGGTCCTAAATGACTTCATATGCTTAGCTAGCTCCAAAATGACATAATAACCTTACTTAGCTTCAAAATGACCTATTCAACCTAGGCTAGCTCTAAAATGAACTATACTTAGCATTTTTTCCTCCAAAATGACTTAATATGCTTAGCTAGTTCAAAAATTACATAATAAGCTTAATTAGCTCCAAAATGACCTATTTAACCTAGGATAGCTCTAAAATGACCTATACTTAGCATTGTTTCCTTCAAAATGACTTAATATGCTTAGCTAGCATAAAAATGACCTATTTAACCTAGGATAGCTCTAAAATGACCTATACTTAGCATCTTTTCCTCAAAAAAGACTTAATATGCTTAGCTAGCTCTAAAATGATATAGTATGCTTAAGAAATGACATATTTTAGGTCCTAAATGACTTCATATGCTTAGCTAGCTCCAAAATGACATAATAACCTTACTTAGCTTCAAAATGACCTATTCAACCTAGGCTAGCTCTAAAATGAACTATACTTAGCATTTTTCCTCCAAAATGACTTAATATGCTTAGCTAGTTCAAGAATTACATAATAAGCTTAATTAGCTCCAAAATGACCTATTTAACCTAGGATAGCTCTAAAATGACCTATACTTAGCATTGTTTCCTTCAAAATGACTTAATATGCTTAGCTAGCATAAAAATGACCTATTTAACCTAGGATAGCTCTAAAATGACCTATACTTAGCATCTTTTCCTCAAAAAAGACTTAATATGCTTAGCTAGCTCTAAAATTATATAGTATGCTTAAGAAATGACATATTTTAGGTCCTAAATGACTTCATATGCGTAGGTAGCTCCAAAATGACATAATAACCTTACTTAGCTTCAAAATGACCTATTCAACCTAGGCTAGCTCTAAAATGACCTATACTTAGCATTTTTTCCTCCAAAATGACTTAATATGCTTAGCTAGTTCAAGAATTACATAATAAGCTTAATTAGCTCCAAAATGACCTATTTAACCTAGGATAGCTCTAAAATGACCTATACTTAGCATTGTTTCCTTCAAAATAACTTAATATGCTTAGCTAGCATAAAAATGACCTATTTAACCTAGGATAGCTCTAAAATGACCTATACTTAGCATCTTTTCCTCAAAAAAGACTTAATATGCTTAGCTAGCTCTAAAATGATATAGTATGCTTAAGAAATGACATATTTTAGGTCCTAAATGACTTCATATGCGTAGGTAGCTCCAAAATGACATAATAACCTTACTTAGCTTCAAAATGACCTATTCAACCTAGGCTAGCTCTAAAATGACCTATACTTAGCATTTTTTCCTCCAAAATGACTTAATATGCTTAGCTAGTTCAAGAATTACATAATAAGCTTAATTAGCTCCAAAATGACCTATTTAACCTAGGATAGCTCTAAAATGACCTGTACTTAGCATTGTTTCCTTCAAAATGACTAAATATGCTTAGCTAGCATAAAATGACCTATTTAACCTAGGATAGCTCTAAAATGACCTATACTTAGCATCTTTTCCTCAAAAAAGACTTAATATGCTTAGCTAGCTCTAAAATGATATAGTATGCTTAAGAAATGACATATTTTAGGTCCTAAATGACTTCATATGCTTAGCTAGCTCCAAAATGACATAATAACCTTACTTGGCTTCAAAATGACCTATTCAACCTAGGCTAGCTCTAAAATGACCTATACTTAGCATTTTTCCTCCAAAATGACTTAATATGCTTAGCTAGTTCAAACATTACATAATAAGCTTAATTAGCTCCAAAATGACGTATTTAACCTAGGATAGCTCTAAAATGACCTGTACTTAGCATTGTTTCCTTCAAAATGACTTAATATGCTTAGCTAGCTTCAAAATGACTTAGTGTGCTTGCATAATCTTTGTTTGCAGCAGTGTGTGCTTCACCTATATATATTACTGTGAATAAGGTATAGGGTCACTCATAAAAGAGAGAGGGCCTTAGTACATATAAGCAAGGAGAAATATGACTATAGATTGGCAGGAATAAGACTGGGCATAAGATGCCTGGTAGTGTGTCGTTATAGTATGCTCAAAAATGACATAATAACCATACTTAGCTCCAAAATGACCTATTTTACAGATATAAGTTGCATCATAATAATCTTCACATTTTAGTTGCATCATAATAATCTTCTTCTTCTAACTTTCTTCTTTCCCATTTTCTGATTTGCTTAAGATCACTAAGCTTGGGTTGATGGAGTGCTTGTATTTAGTTTTTGTTTTGACCTTGTGGAACTTGCTACCTATGGATGAAACTGTAATATTGATGAAACTATGTATTTGTACGGATGAAACTTGCTACTATTGGTAACATGTGTTGGATACATATGTGTTCATGACTATTGGTAATATGTGTTGAATATGCTATATTGGTCATATAAATATATTTGTGTTTGATTTCTGTGAAAATGAATTGATATAAGAAAAACAAAATTAAATGGGGCAATATAGTCACTTTGCCATCATTTGGCAGATGGCAAAGAGCTTTGCCATCGGTGGCAGATGGCAAAGAGCTCGCGACCTTGCCATCGGTGGCAGATGGCAAAGAGCCTGCAACCATTGCCATCGGTGGCGGCAGATGGCAAAGAGCCTGCAGCCTTTGCCATCGGCTGGCTGATGGCAAAGAACTGCAACCTTTGCCATCTGGCTGGCCGATGGCAAAGAACGCAGCCTTTGCCATCTATTTGGCCGATGGCAAAGTATGCCGTTAACCTCGACGGAGCTAACCCGTTAAGAGGCTTTGCCATTCGCCAGCAGATGGCAAAGCCCTGTGCTCTTGCCATCAGCCAGCAGATGGCAAAGTTACGAACTCTTGCCATCAGCCAGCAGATGGCAAAGAAGCCTTTACCGGCAGGTTTCAGACGACCTGTTTGCCATCTGCTGGCTGATGGCAAAGCCTTTGCCATCCGCTGAACATGCCTTTGCCATCTGCCATGGCAGATGGCAAAGTGCCAGATTCCAGTAGTGCATACACCAGAGGGGAGCTACAGTCCCCACTCAACAGTTCCCTGCATCGAATGCGCGTGCCCGACATGGACAGCCACAACAACTGCAGGGCCATCGACAAGTCAGCACATGATGCTCACTCCTATGGATGGCAGCCAGATAGGTTGTACCCTCATCTTACTTGTGTGCAACATTTATGGCTTTGTTATTCATCTAAGCACGGAAAATAGATCATCACATTTCACTGTATGTTCATGCTGATCTCTTACGGGTCTTGTTCAGGAGTTAACGCTGTTCCATAGTTCAGCTAAGATACTTGTTCTTTAGTTAACGTTGTTCCATAGTTATCATCCATCAGCCAATGCTATCCCATAGGCTGGTGATTATAGTAATATACCACTTCTAGTATTACCTATGTTGTTCTTTAATACTTTTGTGTGCCATCTAGTTAATCTCGGGTACAAACGATACATATTCTCTAGCTTTCATCTGTGTTCTCCTTTTAGTTTATGAGACCTGTTGCTGCTAGTTAACCCCAGTCCTACTATTTATGTCGTCTCCTATAGGCACTCATTACATAAATCTAACTACTAGTTGTCTTCCATGCATGTCAGATATAATTGCACACACTAATATATCCACAAGAACCTCATTGAGCAATTTAAAGGCCAATAAACTTGATGTCAATGATACCCAATATGATGGAACATGTAAAGGCAATTCTTTAGAAGACTTGCAGAAAGATGATGAATCCTCTTCACCCCACAAGGTCCTTGCTCTAACTTGGCCTGTGATATGGGTACAACATGCATATAATGTCCTGGAGTGTATCTACTCTGTTGCAATGCCATGTGCTTAGCATGCTGATCATGCATGTAAATATGTCATGCCTTCCTGTTTTTCAGTACCTATTCCATTCATGATAACATGTTTTCAAATTCAAGTACTGTCATTCTACTCTATCGCAATGCCATCTTCTTAATTTGGACATCATGCTTCTGAATATCTTATGCATTGTTATTCATCAGTATGTACTTCATGTATCTACCATACCATGTTTTTTTACATTGAAGTGTTGTTCTAGTGCTCTGTTGCAATGCCATCTTATTTTCCCAATCATACGTGTATGTTGCCTTAGTTATTTCATGCGTATTCCGCTAGCATACAATTTTACATTCAACTAGTGTTTTTTTTCTGTGTTGTCCTGTTGTATCCCTAGCTCTTACACCATACTCCCTCCGTCCGGATTACATGTTGCCGAAATGGATAAAAAAGGATATATATAGAACTGAAATACGCCTAGACCCATCCATTTTTTTCCGGATGGAGGGAATACATGTCAATATGTCATGCCTTTCTATTCTTGATACCTATTCCATCTCTCTCTTGTCGCATGTTTTATAATTAAAGCACCATTCTTCTATACAAGGCATGCAAGGGAAGACGACTATGTTAGAATCTGAAGGGTTACAAACAAGGACTTTGCAAAAGATCCAAACGCCAGGAGATAATAAACCTACTCCAGTTTTTATAGATCTGCTCCAAAGACAAAGAAACCCAACTCCTCGATAATAAGCGATTCCGGTGGCCAAAGAACTAGTCCGCTCCAGTCCAGCAAAAATATGTCAACTCAATTCTAAGAAGCGTCGTATCCTTGCATCATGAAATTTTATAGCATGCTGATCATATTTTCTACATGTTTCTTACCCATCTCTCTTTTAGAAAATAAGCTTAATCAGATAGAAGAATTTCTGCAATGGTATCGTTTATGAGGAAAGATTCTTGCAGGAATTTCTCGTGCTCAATGTAGATGTAAGTACCTATTGTATATCACTATATTTTTACATCAGCATGTATTTTGTTAATCGGCGTGAATCCAACCTTTATCTCGATCTAAATTTAGTTGTAGCAAAATGTATGATTAAAGGCCACAATGTTGATTTTGCAAGGAAAACTGCACGGTAGTTTTGCATCTGAGCTGCATGAGTGTACTATCTCATATCGTGGGTTTGAATACTTTGGTTCTGCAGTGGGTTTTCAATGTTTTTTCTTGTGTTGTCCTTTCGTATCCCTAGCTCTTACATCATACTCCTCCGTCCGGATTAAATGTCGCAGAAATGGATAAACTGGATGTTTCTAGAACTGAAATACGCCTAGACCCATCCATTTATTTCGGATGGAGGAATACATGTCAATATGTCATGCCTTTCTATTCTTGATTACCTATTCCATCTCGATGTAGCATGTTTTATAACTGAATCACCATTCTTCTATATAAGGCATGCAAGGGAAGACGGCTATGTTAGAATCTGAAGGGTTACAAACCAGGTCTTTGCAAAAGATCCAAACGCCAGGAGATAATAAACCAACTCCATTTTTCATAGATACTGCTCTAGCACGAGAAACCCAACTCCCAATCGATAATAAGCAGATTCGGTGGCCAAAGAACTAGTCCGCTCGATCCAGCAAAAGAATGTCAACTCCATTCTAATAAGCGTTTGCGTATCCTCGCATCATGAAATTTTATAGCATTCTGATCATATTTTCTACATGTTTCTTACCCATCTCTCTTTTAGAAAATAAGGTTAAATGATACAAGACTTCCTCCATTGGGATCGTATTCGAGGAATATATCATGCAGGATTCTCTGTGCTCCAATGTTGATGTAAGTACCTATTGTATATCACTATATTTTTACATCAGCATGTATTTTGTTAATCGGCGTGAATCTAACCTTTATCTGATCTAAAATTAGTTGTAGCAAAATGTTTAAGGCACCAATGTTGATTTTTGTAAGGAAAACTGCCTGGTAGTTTTGCATACTGAGCTGCATGAATGTACTATCTCATATCACGCACATTACTGAATTGTAGTGCTTCTCTGGTTGCCCATTCATTCATTGTGTCAATGTTGATTTCGTATTACCTTGCCTGGCTGATGATAGCTGTGCCATATTGTGTTAATTTGGTGTAGGCTAGTTGCCCAAATGTTCGTTGTGTCAATGTTGCTTTCCTATTATCTGACTTGGTCAACATAGCAATGCTAGTGTGTTAATTTGGTGCAGGTTGCTGATGATAAGAAGACAAACTCTGAAAACAGCAAGGCAACCCCATTGTTTCTTTCCAGTAAATCTAGGCCAGGTAATATGGCCATAACTCATGATTAATCTATTTGGTTCCCATCCTAATTTATGTTATGATGCAGTGGTCGAGACACTCTCCAATATCAATAATACAAGCCTGCCAAAATCGCCATCTGAATCTGTTCAGTATCCTCTATCTCAAATGCAACGGAATAAATGTATGTTTGTGAACCAATTAATGGTTGAAGCAATGATGGAAATGGTGGATGAATCAGAGGTGCAGAGTCGTGCAACACAACAACTGATCAATGTTTTCAGAGACAGTGTAGCAAAGCAGCAAGAACTTGCCCACATGCTTATGGGCATCATCTCTGCTGAGGTTGCAGATTGTGACATTGTAGATGGTTAGGTTCTGCTCATTTATTTGCACTGGCATCAATCTTTGATTGCCCAGTGGATGTAATTTCATGTAATATATGCTGGATGTGCAACGTTATTCCCTGTATGTCGTACCTTTGCTTGATCGGTTTTGGTCCTGTGCATAATTTCTCATCGTAATGGGCTCAAATTATCTAATTTGGCCTAAAGACATGAACGAACTTTAGTGGGCCCATTAAGTTAATGGGCCATTACTAGGCCGAAAGTTAATGGTCGGCCCTCTTACCTCCCGGGTCGTTAACAGGCCGACATCAAAGAGGGCAACAGGTGGCCCCAATTTATTTCACGGGCCGTTAACAGGCTGTTACTAAGTTTGGGCTACATATGGCCCAACTATACTGTAGGCCTTTAGCAGGACGAAAGAGACAGCAGGCTTGTACTGGACCATGAAGAGCATGGGCCGCTAAGAGGCCGAAAGTCAGGTCGTATTGTAAACGGCCCAACTGTCTTGTGGGCCTTTAGCAGGCCGAAAGATAAACCGGGCTGGTATTGGACCATGAAGGGCATGGGTCGTTAAAAGGCCAAAACTAAGGTCCGACTACAAATGGCCCAACTCATTTATGGTCCGTTAACAGGCCGAAAGGCACACAGGGCCGGGAATTGGCCCAGGACTTAAATGGGTCGCTAAAAGGCCAAAACTCAGGTCCGACTACAAATGGCCCAACTGATTTATGGGCCGTCAACGAACTAAAAAGTGACACCGGGCGTAAATTGGCCCAACACTTAAATGGGCCACTAAAAGGCCGAAACTCAGGTCTGACTACAAATGGCCCATCAGATTTATGGGCCGTCAACAGGCTGAAAGACACACTGGTCCGAAAATTAGCCCAATATTTAAATGGGTCGCTAAAAGGCCGAAAGATGTACATCCTGAAAATTGGCCCATCCATTAAATGGGCTGTTAATAGGCCGAAATCTCATCGGGCCGATATTGAGCCCAAATATATAGCGGGCTGTTAACGGGCTCGAACTGACGATGGGCTGCAATGGTGTCAAATCTTTAACGGTTCGTTGACGGGCCGAATTGGCACATCTCGTATGGGCTGTGGGCTTAAATGGACCTGACACAAGTAGGCCTTATATGGGCCTGCCTGCTAATATTTACTGAGCCGGCCTTTTTCACCGGAATGGGCCACTGTTGGGCCGTGCCACGTGTCGACCTATCATAGGCGCCTCCTGTCCAATGAGTGGATGACATCTGTCCCAACAGTGAGGCAACACATGTTTCCTGCGCCCAATTATGATTTTACACGTGGAAAATCCCCATTGGTCCGGGCTGTTAATGGGTTATCGAATCCAAAACCGGACCCGATAGCTTAACGGCGTTCCGTTACTATGGATGCCACGTGTCGGTCACCCTTGACGAAAGCACTTCTGTGACGCGCGATTTATTGTCATGGAAGTGGACACTTCCGTGATGATAATTTTGGTTATGTCATGGAACATTTCTACGACAGCACATGTATGACTATCTTGATTCTGTCATAAATTTGTCATGGATGTACATGCATGACAGAAAACGCGACCTACTGTGACAAACACGTATCATCACGGAAGTGTATTTTTTTGTAGTGTGGGGTCGTTGGTGCTTGGCCTTCTCGTGCGATAACCTCAGGAAATTCATTCGGCGCAAGTTGCTTAACCATTTCGCAAGAACACCACAGCCATCAAGAACCAAGACCAGGCGCAACCCGCCTTGAGGTAGGGCCTTGTGAGTCCCGCGCTGGCTCACAAGTGCCCAGACACACCTCGTCTAGCCCTGTCGTGCAAGCCACGTGCCAGGGCGGGGCTGTACACGCCCTGGGGGCTCTCCGCAGTAGGGAGTGCCCTCCCACGTACAAGTGTAAGCACCATGCTCCGTGCTGGCTAACAACACTACCGAGGAGCGGCTATGCCCATGCAAGTGCGGAAGCTCTATGCTCTGTGCTGGTGATAAACAACTGAGTGCGGCCTCATGGCCGTATCAACCTCAGGGAGCCCTTGAGCTCAGTGTCTGGCCTCATCGCAACACCTCCCCTCGGGAGAGTCACGTGAGGGGGCGGGGCACGGGGGCTATGCTCGGGTCACGCCCAAGCGTACACCACCATGGCAGGTCCCCCGGACCTGGTCGTAGTGCACCCCTCCTAGCCGAGCCTCGGCGAGGGCAATGGTATGAAGGTCGTTTGAGCGTCAAGGGGGACTCCTGAGCATCGCGACTTAGGAGCCTAACTGGCCACGTAGCCCCTCACTCCTTGGTCTCGTCCTGGTGATCCGGACGACCCAACGGCGGCTGAGGTATGCGCGGGGTCGGGCCCTGCAGACGTAGAACACTATACCTATTCCTGCATTTCCTTTCTATAAGTTGTTTGAGCGTCAAGGGGGACTCCTGAGCATCGCGACTCAGGAGCCTAACTGGCCACGTAGCCCCTCACTCGTTGGTCTCGTCCTGGTGATCCGGACGACCTAACGGCGGTTGAGGTACGCGCGGGGTCAGGCCCTGCCGACGTAGAACATAAAGCAAATGGAAAGGAAATCGCAAAATCTCAAGCAAATATTACAAGACATATTGTTCTTCCAATACCAAACGCAAGTTTAAACACCTCCACGAGGCACGGTACATGTTGCAGGAGTTAAGTAGGAAAGGAGCCGCCAGCAAGTCATTCCTGGACACTGCCGTCGCCTGCAAGGGATGCTTCTTCTCCAACGGCATCGCCTTCACCTGTGCCACCATCCGGAGTTGCAGGATCAGTAGCACCGCCAGTCGAGGGTGCGGGAGGGAAGGCGCGGAACTTCTTCAGCAGGGCCTCCACCTGTCCCTTCAAGGCCGCGGCAGCGGTCGCGCAATGCTCGTTATCCACAGGCTCCAGCAGCTCGTGAAGGCGGGTGGCAGGGTCGCGAAGATGGAGGTGGCTGAAGACGCGTGTCAACGCGGCTGAGGAAAGGATGCGGGCTTCTTCCTCTGCCATGGGGCCGATACCGCTCACGGCGTCCTCAAGCGCATCGACCAGATAAGGAAGTAGCTGGGCGGGGCCCTCGTCGCCAGCGGACAGCGGCTCCTCCAAGCCCTTCTCGTAGAGTGACCGCAGCGCCATCCAAGACCTCTCCTCAAGGAGCTTGAAGACATCGCGGTCCTCAGCCAGGACCTTCACCTTGGCTTCAAGCTCGGCCTTCTCTGCATCTAGCTTCTGCTCCAGCTCCTCCAGCCGGCTGCGCTCCGTGGCATGCGCCTTCGCCAACTGGTCCAGCTCGGCGTCGTGATCCCTAACGGCGTCCTCTCGGGCCTTCATCCTCTCCTCCTCCGCCTTGCAGCCTCGGGCTACTTTCACGTGCTCCCTCCGCGTGGTCTCCAGCTTGGCCTCCAGCGACCGGCAGCGGTCCTAGGCGGCCTCGGCATCCTTCAGCGCCACCTCGCGGGCGGTCACAGCTTGGACGACGGCCTCCCTATCCTTCTCAGAGTCCGCAGTAGCCTGGCTCAGCGTCGCCCGGATGGACTTATCGGAATGAAGCCAGGCAGAGACCAGCTCCAGGCGCCCGGCCACCAGGCGACGGGCAGTGCCTTGAAGATCTTCTCGCAGTAGGGTCATCGCAGAAAGAACGCGCTCCAGAACGTCATGGGAGGCCGAAGGACCCGGAAGTAGCTGTGCGGCAGAAGGGGGAGGAGGCGACGTCGTCACCATGGCCTAGGAGGACGGAGGCTCTTGAGCTTTCGTGATCTCGGTGACCGAGCCAGGCGTTGGCACATCCGGAGCCAGCGGGGCCACGGGGGCTGACTCCTCCCGAGGATGCTCCCCAAGCCTCGCGAGGATGATCGGGCCGGGGAAGCGCGAGCGCCATTGCTGCCCTTATCCATGGAGAGGGGCGCGGCCATCATAGGCGATCTGGTCCCGAGCAGCGCCACCTCATCCTCCTTCCTCCTCTTCGCCGCGGGTGTCGGCCTAATAGCACAACGGAGAAGCATCAAGGATAAGCAGCAAAAGCAAGAACAGAACAGGACAAGAACACTTAATGGTCTACCGCGGCGTAGTCCCTCCGCTTCGTAAGCTTGAATCCTGAGAGCCTCGCAGCCTGAGGCGCAGGCGCGCGGGCTCCAAGAGCGGAAGAGGGGGCAGCGGATGGGCTAGAATCAGCTCCAAGTGGAGTCAGAGCAGGAGCGTCATCACAGGAGATCAACACCGGCCTGCCCCTCGTCGGAACCGTGGACGGCTCCTCTCTCTCCAGGAGGATATCGGCCTCGTCATCGTCATAAGGCAAGGTGCGGAGGATTCCACCTTGCGCAAGGGGGAGGTCTCCCCCATCCCTTCGAGGTTCGCCTCCGAGTCACGCTCCTCTTCCTCCTCCTTGCGGGAATCGCCAGAAGACACGTCCACCGGCGCCGTCGCCTCCGGGACCCCAGGGGGCACAGGCGGCACCAAGCCGCGCCCATCAAAGGTGGGCATGGAGGCCACAACCTGCGGCCTGTCCTTGCGGAGGAACAAGGGAACGGAGGCACTCGGCGGATACTCTTGGTCGTCCCCGACCAAGAGGCGGAGGATTACCCCAGGAGTTAGTCGATGACCTCAGAGATCTCCGACTGGAGATAGTTCCGAGAGGATACGTTGCAACTCTGGAAGTTCAGTCCACTATGGCCGAAAGGATTCGTGAAGCCCAGAAGTCGGACAAGGAAATTGATGAGATAAAGCAAAAGATGAATGAAGGAAAAGCTAAAGGGTTCCGTAAGGATGAACACGGAGCTATATGGTTCGAGGATCGTATTTATGTACCCAATGATCCCGAACTCAGGAAGCTAATTCTTCAGGAAGCTCATGATTCACCGTACTCGATTCACCCCGGCAACACCAAGATGTACTTGGATTTGAAGGAAAGTTTCTGGTGGACAGGTATGAAGAGGGATATTGCCGAGTACATAGCAGATGCGATGTTTGTCAACAGTAAAGACAGAACATCGAAGCCAGCAGGGTTACTTCAACCTTTGCCGATTCAGATTGGAAATGGGAGAAACTTGGAATGGATTTTATCTTTGGATTACCCAGACCCGTTCAGGTTATGATTCCATCTGGGTAGTGGTTGATCGTTTGACCAAGGTAGCTCACTTCATTCCGTGAAGACTACCTATACCAGTGCTAAGTTGGCCAAGATATACATGACCAGGATCGTATATGCGCATGGAGTTCCGAGGAAAATCGTGTCAGATAGAGGAACACAGTTTACCTCAAAGTTTTGGAAGCAGTTGCATGAAACTTTGGGTACGAGGCTGGAATTCAGTACAGCTTTTCATCCGCAGACAGATGGACAGACCGAGAGAGTCAACCAGATTCTGGAGGACATGTTGAGAGCTTGTGTGCTAGACTATGGGTCTAGCTGGGATGATAATTTGCCATACGCAGAGTTCTCATACAACAACAGTTATCAATCCAGTCTGAAGATGGCCCCTTTCGAAGCTCAAAAAGCTGCTTTCAAGGTCTCGTCGCTTCGGTGAATCACTTGAGCCCTTTTTCTAGAAGCCGGTCTATGTTCTTATTCTTAATCGAATTCTGAAGAGAGAGAAGTTAGCCGCAACCGATCATCGGAGGATCGAGGAACAAAAGAATTTAGTCTAAAATACCAAAAAGAAGTAGATCGGTTTTTTTTCATTCCTTTCCTTTCTCTTTTCGGGAGCAGAGCTGAAAAAGATGGGAAATTCCATCGATAGAGAAAAAAAAGGGGAAGGAGGTGCAGAACACCATTGCTGTGGGATAGTGTTGGAGATCGATCACTTTTCGGTTCCGATCTTATCAGAGATTGCGAAGAGAAAGTCAAGCTGATTCGGGACAGACTCAAGATAGCCCAGTCGAGACAAAAGAGTTATGCCGACAGTAAGCGCAAGGAAGTGACTTACGAAGCGGGAGACCGAGCATATCTTCGTGTATCCCCACTTCGTGGAATCAAGAGGTTTGGTGTCAAAGGAAAGTTAGCACCCCGATTCATTGGCCCCTACAAAATCCTCGAACGTCGTGGAGAAGTTGCTTACAAGTTGGAATTGCCGGAAGGATTGTCCGGAGTTCATGATGTCTTCCATGTTTCTCAGCTGAAGAAGTGTCATGCCGACATGGCCGATATTCCGTTGAGAGACACAGTGCCCCTAGAGGCCATACAGCTTGACAGTGATCTAACTTATAAGGAGAAACCCGTCCGAATTCTTGAGACTACGAGCAGAGTTACCCGCAGCAAGGTCATCAAGTTTTGCAAGGTGTTGTGGAGTCACCACTCCGAGGAAGAAGCCACACAGGGCGCCAAGAAGACCTTCTTGAGACCACCCGCACCTATTTGCTAGCCAACCCGAATCTCGAGGGCGAGATTCATCTTAAAATGGGTAGGTTTGTAACATCCCAAATTTCCTATTTGGAATGTTTTACAATTATAGCTAAGCATCTATGCATTCTATTCGAATTTGAGTGCCATTTGAAATTTCAGAAGATTTTGAGTTTTGAATTTGAATTCAAACTTTGGCAAGTGGGAATCATTTCAAAAAACTATGCCTGATAAATACTTGAGCAAAAGTATGAGAGGAGTAAACATGACACTCCAAAAATATCAGAGGAAAGCAATGCCAAAAGTTTTGAATTCAAACTTGAGTTTTATTTGAATTTGAAAAAAATGAATTTTTATAAAGTTTGGATTTTCCCCTGGAAAAATGTTCAAATGATAGGGAATATTCCCCTGATCATTTTGGTATATATATGTCCTATATAAAATATTTATAGTTTATGTTTTATCTCTGTTTTTGTTTTTCAAAAAAATAATAAAAATTTGAAAAAGGGAAAACCCCTGGGCGCCGGCCAGGCCAACCGGCCCAGCCAACAGCCCAGGCGGACCACCGCACCGGCCCACCAGGCGGCCCAGCGAGCCAGCCCAGCGAGCCAGCCAACGGCCTCGCCAACCCCGCGCTGAATCCCTTGGCTCGGTCGCCCGACCGATTCGCCTCCCTCTCTCTGCAGCGGACCCCACCCGTCGTCAACCCCTCGCCCACGCACTTTCGCCGCGCCGCCGCCGCACCGGATCCGAAGGATCCGGATCCAATCCTCCCGATTGCCCCCTCGCCAAGGTGAGGCCCCGCCTATAAGCCCCCCCCGCACCCCATTCCCCCCGCCCCCTTGAAACCTCTCCTCTCTCTCACAGGCGCTCGCCGGACTGGCCGAACCCCGCCGCCGCCATTTGCCTCACCACCGTCGCCATAGCCCTCCCCGAGCTCCAACCACTCCACCAGACACCCCCCTCGTCGCCCCGCACCCGCCGGACCACTCCGCCGCCCTCCCCGACGACCGGAGCCGTCGACACACTCGCCGCCCGAGCCTCCGCCGCCGTCGAACGCCGGTGAGCCACCGGACTTCCCTCCTCCGTCCGATCTCGTGTAGACGGTGTGGATTAGAACCCCGAAGGGGTATGTTTCTTTTACATAAAACCGGGTTTTATTACCGGTTAGTTACGGTTTATTTTTTTGTTAGGTTTTATTTTTAGTACCGGCCCGATTCGTCTAACCCTAGGCCCATTTTAGTTATATTATGCTCAGTGCGTAGGTTAGGCCCATTAGGCCATTTTTCTTTATTTTCGTTTTTCTGTTTTAACAGAATAGTTCCAGATTTCAAAAATTCATAACTTTTATTCTACTTAATATTTTTGAGTGATTCTTTTTTTGTTGGTTTGCAAATTTTCTATAGTTTCTGTAGAAAATATTATTAGCTATGTTAAAATTATTTATAATTGCTTTATTTTAGATTTAGTCAGAATAGTAAATCTGTTATAAAATGAGTTAGGAAAATTATTTTTATATGATTCTTTTTGTTCCAACTTTATTTTTGACATTACCTAACCGTAGGAATTAATTTGGGTATTTTAGGATTAATAAAAAATAGTTTTAAGCAGAATCTTGTTATTCTTAATTAATTAACTAGCTACTGTTTTCCTATTATTTTAATTAGCAAACAAATTTATTTTTCACATGTGATTGATTATTCTAGGTTAGTTTCTGTCACCTTAGAGGATGAACTTTTATTTATAATAAATAAAACTTTTATTTTATTTTTCTTAAATGAAATTGAAATATGCCTAATAGGAGTTTTATAATAACTTTTAAGTTAATTCTTTTTGCTCCTAGTTGATTAATGCATCCTTTTACGTTAAGTTAACAAAAACTCATGCTTAGGTTATGTTAGAAAAAAATTTGTTATATAAAACTATTTTTAGTTGTTGCTTGAAGTAGGAAAAATTTGAGTTGGATTTCTTGAGTTTTCTTTGGGTTTTTGATTTGTTTGTTTTGGTGTGTTATTTTGTTATTCTATTGTGTTATGTAGTCTTATGCTATATGCTTATTGTGATTATTGTTTGTCTCGGTAGAGTTTCCGGAGTGCGAAGCTTGCTACTACGATTCTTTAGCTTACGAGGATCATCAGCAAGGCAAGTCTTTGATCATGTTATTTTCTATACCTATGATTTTGTGCATTAGAAATTATACCACCCCACCATGCATGCAGTAGTTGAAATTTTTGAAGTTATTAATCTTGAGTAGTATCATGTGGTAGGATGAACCAATCCCCTTGTTACCATGACCCCGGGATGAAGTAGTTTATTTTGCTATGCTCGTAGACGGGTTTTGGTTGAGAGAAATTCATAAGCAAGATGTGAGAGTCAATGATGATGACAACCCCATGAACTACAAGATCAAGGTGGACTTCGGAAATTCACTCTTGGGTGGAGGGCGGTTGACGGGCACCTGGAGAACCCGGTGGTTGGCGGGATGCATGGAGAAGTGCCATGACATCTTGCGGAAAGCTTCACCCAGCCACGAAGAGGCGGATGGATGCCCCATTGACCGTAAGCTTACTGTGCAGCCGCAAGCCATTATGGGCTCTGGCTGGGTCAACCCTAGTAGTGACGCTGGCTGGGCGGTACTACGAGATGTAGAAGAACGGTAGGATTGGATGGGTACGGCGGTGGCCGAAGAACTCTTTGGAAGACCTGTTTCATTCATCCGTCTTCAAACACCATGAAGTGCGAAGACTTAAAAAGGAGGGAATGATTCTTGCGGGTAAAGTGCGCAAACCTCTGCAGAGTTAAAGATCTAATCGATTAGCCGTGTCCCCGGTTACGTACAATTTGAGCCTCTGGAACTTGGAAGTATTCGGAAATATCAACACTAAAACAAATAAATTAATTTGAGGGGTTTTATGACTTAATAATTTGGGAATGAGATATTGGTTGGCGGAACCATCTCAATAACTACCAACAATTTGTAGTAATTTGCAAGCAAGTCCACTGTAGTAGGGAAAAATTTGCTTTTCGCAAAATGATGAAACTTAGAGCCCCACAGCCAAAATGCATATAGTGTTAGTAATTTTATTATTGTTACTCTCTCTTCATGACTTGCCAGCTTATTCAAAAAGCTGACCTACACGGCTGCAACGTCTTATGTTGTAGAGATTTATTCTGATCAGGAGTGAGGCTACGCTCTGCGCTTGGCGATTGCCCTTTGGAGTCGGATGGACTCGCTATACTTCTACGCTTCCGCAACTTTAGTAGTTTATTTCTCATGAGTTGGCCTTTGGCCGAATTTATTCTATTGTAATAAAGACTCTATATGAGAATCGTGTAATAAATTCAGGTGTGATTGAACTTTGATTATTTCATCGATGTACTGTGAGTACCAGCATGATCTTGGGATGGTACAGACACAGAGATTTGACCGATTTTGGGTCAGGTCGCTACACAATGCCACGGACGGCATCACCCCGACATACGCCTCACAGTAGAAGGAAAAGAGCGTCAAGAGAAGAACGGAGTTGGGATGGAGATGGAGAGCCTGCAACCTGTAATGACGGAGGACGACATATAAGAGGTCGGAGAAGGGGGGAACCAGGCCCGCGACGACGCTGCTCATAAAGAAGGGGTAGAACGTGCTCTTCGAAGCCTCTCGCTCGGCGTAGCCAGCCCGGAGCTCGGTCTTCCCTTTCTCGTTGTTCTCCCCACCGTCAGCAGGCGCGTGGTGGCGAGGTTCTTCTCCGAGACATTGGGCGCGTCCAGAGCCGGCTCGTACCAGGCGCGCGATGAAGAAGCCTTGACCTTCCGGGGCGCCATTGGTAGCTGGCTCGAAAGGGGATTGAAGCAGATCTGGAGATTTCGGAAGCAAGGAGCGAGGAAGGGGCCCTGGAGCAAGACGAAGGAAAGAAACTGAAGGCAAGCAGTGCCCGCACCAACCTTTTGTCAGACGAGCAGTTGCCGAGGCAGTTGGGGGAAGTGGAGACGCCCACGTCCAATCAATTGCCACGCGTCAAGCGGGCCCGAAGGCTATTGGGGCCCGCGGCACTCCGCACTTTCCCTTTGGCTTTGCCTCGAAGCCAAGTCCGAGCGCGCCTTGGGCCCGAGGGCTACTATCGGCATCCTGGGAACGGGGGTCCCCAGACATGCCTGCCTGCGGCCCACGGCGTGGCTCCACCAGCGGCCCTGTACGGCCCATCTTCACCAGCAAACACTCAAGACCCTCACGAGGGGCCAAGCCTCGCGAGGCAGACGACACAAGACCTCCTCGGGAATGGCCTCACCAGGCCGGTTTGCGAGGGGCGTAGAGATCAAGGCAAGGGACACCTCACGAGGTTCCTATGACGCAAGCCACGACGGCTGGAGCCAAGCGGGCGCCAGCGCGCGTAGTGTCCTTGTTTCCTCTTTGGTGCTAAAGGGGCAAGCGCAGGTGACGAGTCCCGAGGCATTAGGCAAAGGTTTCCATATCGGTGCAACAAGATGAAGACCAGCAGGACGACGGGATGGAGGTCATCGTGGAGCCCAAGACGGCATCACCACCAGAGCCTTTGGTAGGTGAATACCCCTTTAGTCGGGATAACTTGTACTAGTTGTCTCCCTTCGAATTTGGCCTTTGTTGGATCCCTTCCCGCTCAGTATTTCGGTAGAGGACAAGGGCCTCTATAAATAGGACTAGCCACTACCATAGAAGGGGAGGGATCATTCAGATCAACCTCTACCACACAAGCTCACCAAGCACAAGAACACCTCCCCTGAGGAGGTTGTTCTTCCCTTGTAACTGTTTATCCTCAGCCCAAGAGGCAATTCACCACACCACACTGGAGTAGGGTATTACACCACATCGGTGGCCAGAACCAGTCTAATCTCTTGTGTCCCCTGTTCTTTGGGCTCGTCGAGCTAGTCCTTGCGATAGTTCTGAGAGCGATCTAGGGAGAGAGAGAGAGATCTTCATGCGCACCCCAGTGTTCGAACATCAAGGGTTTTGCCGGAACCCAAAATCTGACAGATAGGAAACCCTAACCCGCGGACGAAGTGGGGGATGAACACCACCCTTTCATTGGGTTTTGGTGTGGGGATGATTTGCCGCTTGGCCGGAAGCCGATGGGCGATTTCTTTCGCCAGGTACCCGGCCTCCCGAATATTGGTGATGTTCTTCTCCTTGACGGAGGAGGCCATCCACTTGCCTTGCGCTCTGGTCCGGACATGGTCGAGTGCATTCTTGAGGCGGAAAAGATGAGGACTTGGGCGCTGGAGCTCGAGAATGGGAGGGCAGAGAGAGAGAGAAGGCGTGGGTGAAAGGAGGGAATCCTTGTCTCCTTATAAAGGCAGTGAATATCAAGCGCCTCCCCACTCGCCTGAAAACTCGCCTATTCCCAAGGGTCGTGCAGATGGCACGGCTGGATTACCCATGCCCGTATTGATGAGAATCCCGCAATAAGGGGACACGATCTCTGCTTTGACAAGACGTGCCAATGACACCGCATCTCGAAGCGTCAGGCCGAAAAACGGTTTGAAATAATGACCGGGTGATGACGTGGTGTCACATTACAAAAAGTTGTCAGCGGATTGGACTCGTGAAATATTATACTATCTGCGGTTGTGTGTGGAATTTGTTTTGCAGAGCCGGACATGTTCGTTGCATCCGAAGATTGTGTTGGAGTATTTAGAGAAGGAACCCGCCTTGCAATGCCGAAGACAATTTGCGCGTCGGACACCTCGCCGTTGAAGCCTGGTTCAGAGGCTACTGAGGGAGTCCTGGATTAGGGGGTCCTCGGGCCTCCTGACTATGGTACGTGGGCCGGACTGATGGGCTGTAAAGATACAAGACCGAAGACTATCTCCCGTGTCCGGATGGGACTCTCCTTGGCGTGGAAGGCAAGCTTGGCGTCCCATTATGAAGATTCCTTTCTCTGTAACCGACTTTGTACAACCCTATTCCCCTCCAGTGTCTATATAAACCAGAGGACTTAGTCCATAGAGGCAAGAATCATAATCATAGTCATACATGCTAGACTTTTAGCGTGTTAGCCATTACGATCTCGAGGTAGATCAACTCTTGTAATACTCATATTCATCAAGATCAATCAAGCAGGAAGTAGGGTATTACCTCCATAGAGAGGGCCAGAACCTGGGTAAACATCGTGTCCCCCATATCCTGTTACCATCGACCGTAGACGCATAGTTTGGGACCCCCTACCCGAGATCCGTCGGTTTTGACACCGACATTGGTGCTTTCCATAGGCATCACGTCCAAGATTAGTAGACCGACTCCTGCCTGCATCTACTACTATTACTCCACACATTGACTGTTATCCAGCATGCGTCTAGTGTATTAAGTTCATGGAAAAATGGAGTAATGCAATAAGAACGATGACATGATGTAGACAAGATCCATTTATCTATATGGTGGTAGATATAGATCCCATCTTTTTATCGTTAGTAGCAATGATACATATGTGTCATTTTCCCTTCTGTCACTGGGATCGAGCACCGTAAGATCGAACCCACTACCGGGCACCTCTTCCCATTGCAAGATAAATAGATCAAGTTGGCCAAACAAAACCCAAATACCGGAGAAGAATACGAGGCTATAAGAGATCATGCACATAAGAGATCAAAGGAACTCAAATAACTTTCATGGATATAAAAAGATATGAATGATCATAAACTCAAAGTTCATCAGATCCCAACAAACACACCACAAAAGGGTAACATCATATGGATCTCCAAGAGACCATTGTATTGAGAATTCAGCGAGAGAGAGAGAGAGAGAGAGAGAGAGAGAAAGCCATCTAGCTACTAACTATGGACCCCGAAAGTCTACAAGGAACTACTCACGCATCATCGGAGAGGCACCAATGGAAGTGGTGAACCCCTCCGTGATGGTGTCTATATTGGATCTCGTGGTTCTGGACTCTGCGGCGGCTGGATGAATATTTCGACGCTCTTCTAGGGTTTCTGGAATATTGTGGTATTTATAGAGGAAAGAGGCGGTCCGGGGGCACCCGAGGTGGGCACAACCCACCAGGGCGCGCTCGGGCCTCCTGGCGCGCCCAGGTGGGTTGTGCCCCCCTCGGGGCACCCCCAGGTGCAACGAGGGCCCATTGCCTTCCTTCTGGCGCATAAAAATTCATCGTGGATTTTCGTGGCATTTGGACTCCGTTTGATATTGATTTCCTGCGATGTAAAAAACATGGAAAAAATAGCAACTTGCACTTGGCACTCTGTCAATAAGTTAGTACCAAAAAATGATATAAAATGATTATAAAACATCCAAGATTGATAATAAAACAACATGGAACAATAAAAAACTATAGATACGTTGGAGACGTATCAGCAGCCCCAAGCTTAACTCCTACTCGTCCTCGAGTAGGTAAGTGATAAAAACAGATTTTTTGATGTGGAGTGATGTTCATCAAGTCATAATATATTCTGTTCTTTATAGCATGGACATTTAGACTTTTATGAGATTCAAAGCAATAGTCTAGTTTTGACATAATAATTTATATACTCAAGCATATCAACAAGCAACCATGTGTTTCAAAATATCAACGCTAAAATAAGTTATCCCTAGCCCATCATGCTCAAACATTGATCCATTCATGAAACACACTAGAATATTAACTACACCCAATACTTGAGCACGATCATATTGCCTCCTAGTTGGTGCTTTTTATGAGAGAAGATGGACACTCAAATTTCAAAATAGAAATTGCATAAAGTAAAAGAAAGTCCCTTCGCAGAGGGAAGTAGGGATTTGTAGAGGTGCGAGAGCTCAGAGCGAAAAATTAGAGATAAATATTTTTTGGGAGGTGTATCCATCCCACCAACGAAAACGACTTAGAGTTCCCAACACTTTCCATGCTAGATGTTCCGTAGGCATTTCCCAAACAGAAAATAAAGTTTATTCCTTTTTCCACCTTATTTCACTTTACATGGCTAGCCGTATCCACGGGTGCCGTCCATACCAAATCTTTCCAAGGAATTTATTATTTGACAACATAAAGTAAATTCAATTTTTTTTGCATTTCGGGTCTGGGCATCCCTAAGACCTTTTCCTTACTCTCGTGCAATGAAAAGTGAATAAGCACTCATCTTGAGAATAACACATCCATCATGGAAAATATTAGCCACCCATTACCGTTTCGCGAGCAAAACAAACACACAAAAGATAAGTTTATTTTGAAAATTAGAGATGGCACATGCAAATGTGCTTAGAACGGCAAAAGAATACCGCATATAGGTAGGTATAGTGGAATCATGTGGCAAAACTGGTTTAAAGGATTTTGGATGCACAAGTAGAGGTCATACTTGGTGCAAAATGAAGGCTAGCAAAAGATTGGGAAGCGACTAACCAAGAAACGAATAATCTCATAAGCAATCATTAAGCATAATTAACACCGAATAATGCACCACAAGTAGGATATAATTTTCATTGCATGATTATTGACTTTCGTGCATGCATAGGGAATCACAGACCTTAACACCAATATTCAGAGCACAATTACTCATCAACATAACTCACATATCACATCGTCATATCTCAAAACTATTACTAAAAATCAAGTTTATTTTATCCAATGATCCTCATGACATTTTCTTTTTCTTTATCCTTCTTGGATATCTATCACTTTGGGACTAATTTTCATGTGTTGCTTTTCATAAGCTCAAACAGATATAAGGGAAGATCAAGAGCATAACAAATTTTCTTTTTCTCAAAATAATTTAAGTGAAGCAAGAGAGAATTCCTTCAAAATTAACAAAGCACACTGTGCTCAAAAAGATATAAGTGAAGCACTAGAGCAAGTCCTAGCTCATAAAATATTTAAGTGAAGCATAGAGAGCAATTCTAACAAGTCATGATTTAATTTTGGCTCTCTCAAATAGGTGTGTCCAGCAGGGATTGATGACTTAAAACACAAAATAAAACAAGAAAAGACACATATCATACAAGACACTCCAAGTAAAACACATATCATGCGACGAATAAAAATATAGCCTCGAGTAAAATACCGATAGTTGTTGGAAGAAAGCGGGGATGCCACTCGGGGGCATCCCCAAGCTTAGTTGGTTGCTCATTCTTGGATAATAGCTTGGGATGCCGGGGCATCCCCAAGCTTAGGCTCTTACATCCTTTCTTCATCCATCGTAAGATAACCCAAAACTTGAAAACTTCAATCACACAAAACTCAACAAAACCTTCGTCAGATCCGTTAGTGTAAGAAGAATAAACTACTACTATAAGTGATGTATAAAACCAATTATTATTTCGCTTTTGTATTATGTCTACTGTATTCCAACTTTTCTATGGCAAAAACTCATCAAAAAAACCATAGAGCCATCAAAGTAAGCACACAACACAAAGAAAACAGAAACTGTCAAAACAGAACAGTCTGTAGCAATATGATTTGTTCGAATACTTCTAGAACTCCAAAACTTCTGAAAAACTAGGGAAACCTAGATAATTTGTATATTGATCATTTGCAAAAAGAATTAACATTTTATCACGTTCTGGTGAATTTTAACAATTATTTTCTTGAGCACAAAGTTTCTGTCTTTTTCAGCAAGATCAAACAACTATCACCCAAGAAGATCCTATTGGTTCTACTTGGAAAAAACACTAATTAAAACACACAAAAAACACAATCATAATAGTAGCATAATTGTGTAAACACTCAAGAACAGAAATAAAAAATAAAAAATAAATTTTATTCATTGGCTTGCCTCCCAACAAGCGCCATAGTTTTAGGCCCTTAGCTAGGCATAATATTTCAACGATGCTCACACAACAGATAATAATCGAAACACAAAGAGAGCATCATGAAACATGTGACAAACACATTTAAGTCTAACATACTGCCTATGCATAGGAATTTTATAGGAAAACAAATTATCAGAACAAGAAATATGTAGCATATGGAAAGGAGAGGAATAAAACATTGACAATCTCAACACAATGAGAGGAAATTTAATAACATGAAAATTTCTACAACCATATTTTCCTCTCTCGTAATAATTATATGTAGGATCATAATCAAATTCAATAATATAACTATCATATAATTTTTTTCTTTATGATCCACATGCATGCAAAGTTGACACTCTTCCAAACCCACTTTCAATATTATCGCAAACATATTCATCACGAGGCTTAAATAAATTTTCAAGATCATAAGAAACATCACCCCAATCATGATCGTTGCAACAAGTAGTGGACATAGCAAAATTAGCATCCCCAGGCCTGGGGTTTTGCATACTATTAGCATAATTTACACTGATAGAATTTATAGTAAAATCATTGCAATCATGCTTTTAATTCAAGGAGCTATCATGAATCACTTCATAAATTTCTTCACCAAAATTTCCAGATTCATGAATAACAAGCAAAACTTCATAAAGATAATCTAGTGAACTCAATTCACTAGCAATTGGTTCATCATAATTAGATCTTTTAAAAAGATTAGCAATTGGATGAGGATCCATAACAATAGATTTTTAGCAAGCGAAGATGCTAGCATATAGAAGACACATGGCAACACAAACAAACAAAAGATCAGACGAGAAAACAGTGAATGAAAAAGAGGGCGAATAAAACGGCAAATTTTTTGTGAAGTGGGGGAGAGGAAAATGAGAGGCAAATGGCAAATAATGTAAATTGCAAGGAGATGAAATTTTTGATTAGGAACCTGGTTATGTTGAAGATCCTCCCCAGCAACGGCGCCAGAAATTCTCCTTGATGGTAGCTGGAACTACGTCGGTATTTCCCCGGAGAGGGAGGGATGATGTAGCACATCGACGGTAGAGTATTTCCTGCAGTTATGAAACCAAGGTATTGAACCATTAGGAGAACCAAGCAACACAATGTAGACAACACCTACGCACAAATAACAACACCTCGCAACCTGACGTGTTAATGGGGTTGTCAATCCCTTTCGGGTAACGGCGCCAGAAATTGGCGAGATGATGAGAGAAAGTTGTAATAGTTTGAAGTAATAGATCGGAAATAAAATAAAGTGCAGCAAAGTATTTATGTATTTTTGGTTTAATAGATCTGAATAAAAATGCAAAGAAAAGTAGATCGCAAGGCAAATATATGAGAAAGAAGACTCAGGGGCCGTAGGTTTCACTAGTGGCTTCTCTCGAGAAAAATAGCAAACGGTGGGTAAACAAATTATTGTTGGGCAATTGATATAACTTCAAATAATTATGACGATATACAGGAAATGATCATTATATAGGCATCACGTCCAAGATTAGTAGACCGACTCCTGCCTGCATCTACTACTATTACTCCACACATCGACCGCTATCCATCATGCATCTAGTGTATTAAGTTCATGGAAAAACAGAGTAATGCAATAAGAATGATGACATGATGTAGACAAGATCCGTTTATCTATATGGTGGTAGATATAGATCTCATCTTTTTATCCTTAGTAGCAACGATACATACGTGTCGTTTCCCCTTCTGTCACTGGGATCGAGCACTTTAAGATCGAACCCACTATCGGGCACCTCTTCCCATTGCAAGATAAATAGATCAAGTTGGCCAAATAAAACCCAAATATCAGAGAATAAATACGAGGCTATAAGTGATCATGCATATAAGAGATCAAAGAAACTCAAATAACTTTCATGGATATAAAAAGATATGACTGATCATAAACTCAAAGTTCATCAGATCCCAACAAACACACCGCAAAAGAGTTACATCATATGGATCTCCAAGAGAGCATTGTATTGAGAATTCAGCGAGGAGAGAGAGAGAGAGAGAGAGAGAGAGAGAGAGAGAGAGAGAAAGCCATCCAGCTACTAACTACGGACCCGAAGGTCTACATGGAACTACTCATGCATCATCGGAGAGGCACTAATGGAAATGGTGAACCCCTCCATGATGGTATCTAGATTGGATCTGGTTGTTCTGGAATCTGCGGCGGATGGATGAATATTTCGATACTCTTCTAGGGTTTCTGGAATATTGTGGTATTTATAGAGCGTAGAGGCGGTCCGATGGGCACCCGAGGTGGGCACAACCCAATAGGGTGTGCTTGGGCCTCCTGGCGCGCCTTGGTGGGTTGTGCCCCCCTCGGGGCACCCCCCCAGGTGCAACCAGGGCCCATTGCCTTCCTTCTGACCCATAAAAAATCATCGTGGAATTTCGTGGCATTTGGACTCCGTTTGATATTGATTTCCTGCGATGTAAAAAACATGGAAAAAACAGCAACTGGCACTTGGCACTATGTCAATAGGTTAGTACCAAAAAATGATATAAAATGACTATAAAATGATTATAAAACATCCAAGATTGATAATAAAACAGCATGGAACAATCAAAAATTATAGATAAGTTGGAGACGTATCAATGCATATAAATGAGAGGGGGGGGGGAGCATCTTCATACCCTTGAAGATTGCAAAGCAGAAGCGTTTATCAACGTGGTTGATGCAGTCGTACACCTTCACGATCCGTCCCGATCAAGTACCGAACGTACGGCACCTCCGCGTTCAGCACACGTTCAGCTCGATGACGTCCTCGCCTTCTTGATCCAGCAAGACGGGCGAAGTAGTAGATGAGTTCCGGCAGCACGATGTCGTGATGACGGTGTTGGTGAAGAACAATCTCCGCATGGCTTCACCAAGCACAATGGAAACTATGACGGAGCATAAACTAGAGGGGACGGGGTTGCCGGCACATGGCTTGGTGATTCTTGATGTGTCTTGGGTGCTAGACCCGCCCCTCTATTTATATGTTGAGCCCTGGGGTCGAAACTTGGAGTAAAAGCCTTCTCAAAATTAGGAAATATGTCTAGCCTCTAGTCTCGGCAAAACTTCCTTTTGCACTTTCCAAAAGCCTCGTGGGCTTTCCCCTTTGGCCCAAATAAAGTGTTATTTTACCCAAACATTTCGGGAAATATCCGAAACCCCTTCCGGTGAATCCCGGAACCCTTCCGAAGACCAACCACTATTATTCCGTATGTCAATCTTTACCTCCAGACCATTCCGGAGCTCCTCGTCATGTCCATGATCACATCCTGGACTCTGAACAACGTTCAGACATCAACATACATAACTCAAATAATATTATATCGTCAATGAACGTTAACGTGCGGACCCTACGACTTCGAGAACTATGTAGACATGACCGAGACATCTCTCTGGTCAATAATCAATAGCGGAACCTGTATGCTCATATTGGCTCCTACATATTCTACGAACATCTTTATCGGTCGAACCTTATGACAACATACATTATTTCTTTTGTCATTGGTATGTTACTTGCCCGAGTTTCGACCGTCTGTATCTTCATACCTAGCTCAGTATCATTACCGGCAAGTCTCTTTACTCGTTCCGTAATAAATCATCCTACAACTAACTCATTAGTTACATTTCTTGCAAGGCTTCTTATGATGTGTATTACCGAGAGGGCCCAGAGATACCTCTCCGATACTCAGAGTGACAAATCCTAATCTCGATCTATGCCAACCCAACAAACACCTTCGGAGATACCTGTAGAGCATCTTTATAGTCACCCAGTTACGTTGTGACGTTTGATAGCACAAAGGTATTCCTACGATATCCGGGAGTTGCATAATATCATAGTCAAAGGAATATGTATATGACATGAAGAAAGCAATAGCAATAAAACTGAACGATCAATATGCTAAGCTAACAAATGGGTCTTGTCCATCACATCATTCTCCTAATGATGTGATCTTTTTTATAAAATGAAAACACATGTCTATGGTTAGGAAACTTAACCATCTTTGATTAACGAGCTAGTCTAGTAGAGGCTTACTAGGGACACGGTGTTTTGTCTATGTATCCACACATGTATCAAGTTTTCGATTAATACAATTCTAGCTTGAATAATAAACATTTATCATGATTTAAGGAAATATAAAATAACAACTTAATTATTGCCTCTAGGGCGTATTTCCTTCAATATGGTCAAGACATGATGTGATATACGTTATTGTATGAGATGATCATTTTTTGTAAAAGTTATCGGCAACCGGGAGGATCCTTATGGTTGTCTCTTTATTGTATGAAATGCAAAGACCATGTAATTGTTGGAAATATGCCCTAGAGGCAATAATAAATTAGTTATTATTATATTTCCTTGTTCATGATAATCGTTTATTATTCATGCTATAATTGTATTGACCGGAAACAGCAATACATGTGTGGATACATAGACAACACCATGTCCCTAGTAAGCCTCTAGTTGACTAGCTCGTTGATCAATAGATGGTTACGGTTTCTGACCATGGACATTGGATGTCATTGATAACGGGATCACATCATTAGGAGAATGATGTGATGGACAAGACAATCCTAAGCCTAGCACAAAGATCGCGTAGTTCATATGCTAAAGCTTTTCTAATGTCAAGTATCTTTCCTTAGACCATGAGATCGTGCAATTCCGGATACCATAGGAGTGCTTTGGGTGTATCAAACGTCACAGCGTAATCTGGGTGACTATAAAGGTGCACTCGGTATCTCGAAAGTGACCATTGGGTTGACACGGATCGAGGCGGGATTTGTCACTCCGTAGACGGAGAGGTATCTGGGCCCACTCGGTAGGACATCATCATAATGTGCACAATGTGACCAAGGGGTTGATCACGGGATGATGTGTTACGGAACGAGTAAAGAGACTTGCCGTAACGAGATTGAACAAGGTATCGGGATACCGACGATCGAATCTCGGGCAAGTACAATACCGCTAGACAAAGGGAATTGTATACGGGATCGATTGAGTCCTTGACATCGTGGTTCATCCGATGAGATCATCGTGGAACATGTAGGAGCCAACATGGGTATCCAGATCCGCTGTTGGTTATTGACCGAGAACGTCTCGGTCATGTCTCGCTTGTCTCCGAACCCGTAGGGTCTACACATAAGGTTCGGTGGCGCTAGGGTTATATAGGAAGCTTGTATGTGGTTACCGAATGTTGTTGAGTCCGGATGAGATCCCGGACGTCACGAGGAGTTCGGAATGGTCCGGAGGTAAATATTTATATATGGGAAGTCCTGTTTTGGTAACAGAAAGGTTTGGGCAATATCGGTAATGTCTGGGACCACGGGAGGGTCCGGGGTCCACCAAGTGGGGCCACCTGCCCTGAAGGCTGCGTGGGCCAAGTGTGGGAGGGACCAGCCCCTAGGAGGGCTGGTGCGCCCCACAAGGGGCCCAAGGCGCAAGGATGGGTGGGAGGGGGCAAACCCTAGTCCAGATGGGCCCTAAGGCCCATCTAGTGGGCGCCTCCTCTCCCTCCCCTCTTGGCCGCCTCCCTTGATCCCATCTAGGGCTGGCCGCCCCCCTAGGGGGTGGAAACCCTAGAGGGGGCGCAGCCCTCCCCTTCCCCTATATATATGAGGCCCTGGGGGCTGCCCATAACACAGGAGAACCTCTCCCTCTTGGTGCAGCCCTGCCTCTCCTCTTCCTCCTCTCCCTTGGTGCTTGGCGAAGCCCTGCGGGATTGCCACGCTCCTCCACCACCACCACGCCGTTGTGCTGCTGCTGGATGGAGTCTTCCTCAACCTCTCCCTCTCTCCTTGCTGGATCAAGGCGTGGGAGACGTCACCGGGCTGTACGTGTGTTGAACGCGGAGGTGCCGTCCGTTCGGCACTTGATCATCGGTGATCTGAATCACGACGAGTACGACTCCTTCAACCCCGTTCACATGAACGCTTCCGCTTAACGATCTACAAGGGTATGTAGATGCACTCTCCTTCCCTCGTTGCTAGTTTCTCCATAGATAGATCTTGGTGACACGTAGGAAAATTTTGAATTTCTGCTACGTTCCCCAACAGTGGCATCATGAGCTAGGTCTATTGCGTAGATTCTTTGCACGAGTAGAACACAAAGTAGTTGTGGGCGTTGATTTTGTTCAATATGCTTACAGTTACTAGTCCAATCTTGTTTCGACGGTATTGTGGGATGAAGCGGCCGGACCGACCTTACGTACTCTTCGTGAGGCAGGTTCCACGACCGACATGCACTTGGTGCATAAGGTGGCTAGCGGTGCCAGTCTCTCCCACTTTAGTCGGAACGGATTCGATGAAAAGGGTCCTTATGAAGGGTAAATAGCAATTGGCATATCACGTTGTGGTTTTGCGTAGGTAAGAAACGTTCTTGCTAGAAACCCAAAGCAGCCACGTAAAACATGCAAACAACAATTAGAGGGCGTCTAACTTGTTTTTGCGGGGTATGCTATGTGATGTGATATGGCCAAGAAGAATGTGATGAATGATATGTGATGTATGAGATTGATCATGTTCTTGTAATAGGATTCACGACTTGCATGTCGATGAGTATGACAACCGGCAGGAGCCATAGGAGTTGTCTTTATTTATTGTATGACCTGCGAGTCATTAAACAACGCCATGTAATTACTTTACTTTATTGCTAACGGTAGCCATAGTAGTAGAAGTAATAGTTGGCGAGACAACTTCATGAAGACACGATGATGGAGATCATGATGATGGAGATCATGGTGTCATGCGGTGACGATTATGATCATGGAGCCCGAAGATGGAGATCAATGGAGCTATATGATATTGGCCATATCATGTCACTACTATATAATTGCATGTGATGTTTATTATGTTTATGCATCTTGTTTACTTAGAACGACGGTAGTAAATAAGATGATCCTCATTAAAATTTCAAGAAGTGTTCTCCCTAAGCGTGCACCGTTGCTACAGTTCGTAAGCTTCTAAGCACCACGTGTTGATCGGGTGTGATGGATTCTTACGTTCACATACAACGGGTGTAAGAAAGATTTACACACGCAATACACTTAGGGTTAACTTGCGAGCCTAGCATGTAAAGACATGGCCTCGAACACGGAGACCGAAAGGTCGAGCATGAGTCGTATAGTAGATCGATCAACATGAAGATGTTCACCGATGATGACTAGTCCGTCTCACGTGTTGATCGGACACGGCCTAGTTGATTCGGATCATGTAATCACTTAGATAACCAGAGGATGTCTATC
This sequence comes from Aegilops longissima, assembly GCA_021605205.1. Taxonomy (NCBI): domain Eukaryota; kingdom Viridiplantae; phylum Streptophyta; class Magnoliopsida; order Poales; family Poaceae; genus Aegilops; species Aegilops longissima. The sequence continues at coordinate 476,964,000 of CM038682.1, forward strand.
GAGTGGGAGTTCATAACATGAACTTAATTATCTGAACATAGTCAAAAGACCTTTTGCAAATTATGTAAATGGCTCGCTTTAGTTCCTTTGTTTAGATATGTTCCTAGAGAAAATATAGTTGAAAGTTGAAAGTAGCGATTATGCGGACAGAGAAAGCTTATGTCCTTAATGCACCGTTCAGTGTGATGAACCCCAAACGTCGTTTGTGGATGTTGCGAACATCAGACATACACGTTTTGATAACTACGTGATAGTTCAGTTGAACGGTTTAGAGTAGAGGCACCAAAGACGTTTTGAAACGTCGCGGAACATATGAGATGTTTGAGGGCTGAAATCGGGATTTCAGGCTCGTGCCCACGTCAAGAGGTATGAGACCTCCGACGATTTTCTTAGCCTACAAACTAAAGGAGAAAAGCTCAATCGTTGAGCTTGTACTCAGATTGTCTGGGTACAACAATCACTTGAATCGAGTGGGAGTTAATCTTCCAGATGAGATAGTGATGTTTCTCCAAAGTCATTGCCACCAAGCTGCTAGAGCTTCGTGATGAACTATAACAAATCAGGGATAGATATGATGATCCTTGAGGTATTCGCGTTGTTTGACATCGCGAAAGTAGAAATCAGAAGGAGCATCAATTGTTGATGGTTGGTGAAACCACTAGTTTCAAGAAGGGCAAGGGCAATAAGGGATACTTCACGAAATGGCAAATCAGCTGCTGCTCCAAAGTGAAGAAACCCAAGGTTGAACCCAAACCGAGACTAAGTGCTTACGTAATAAGGGAACAGCCATTGGAGCAGAATTACCCTAGATACTTGGTAGATGAGAAGGCTGGCAAGGTCGATAGAAGTATATTGGATATACATTATGTTAATGTGTACTTTACTAGTACTCCTAGTAGCACCAGGGTATTAGATACGGTTCGGTTGCTAAATGTTAGTAACTCGAAATAAAAGCTACGGAATAAGCGGAGACTAGCTAAAGGTGAGTGACGATATGTGTTGGAAGTGTTTCCAAGTTTGATCTCGATCAAACATCGACGCTCCCTCTACCACGAGATTGGTGTTAAACCTAAATAATTGCATTTGGTGTTTGCGTTGAGCATAGACATGATTGGATTATGTCTATCGCAATCTGTTATTCATTTAAGGAGAATAATGGTTACTCTATTTATTTGTATAATACCTTCAATGGTCTTGCACCTAAAAGAATGGTTTATTGAATCTCGATCGTAGTGATACACATTTTCATGCCAAAAGTATAAGATAGTAATGATAGTACCACTTACTTGTGGCTTTGCCATGTAAGTCATATTGGTGTAAAAGCATGAAGAAGCTCCATGTTGATGGATCTTTGGACTCACACGTTTGGAAAAGTTTGAGACATGCGAACCATGTCTATTGGTGTATACGCATGTTGAAACTCCATGCATATGGACCGTTTGGACTCACTTGATTTTGAATCACTTGAGATATGCAAAACATACCACATGGGCAAGATGAGTGAAAAGCCTCGGTTTGATAAGATGGAACAAGATAGCAACTTGTTGGAAGTAACACATTTTGATATGTGCAGTCCAATGAGTCTTTGAGGCATGCGATGAATATCGTTATGTTCTTACTTCACAGATGATTCGAGTAGATGTTGAGTATATTTACTTGATGAAACACAAGTCTGAATTGTTGAATGGTTCAAGTAATTTCAGAGTGAAGTTTAAGATCTTCGTGACAAGAGGATAGAATGTCTATGATATGATCATAGAGATGAACATTTGAGTTACGAGTTTTGGCACACAATTAAGACATTGTGCAAATTGTTTCACAATTAATACCGCCTGGAACACCATAGTTCATGGGTTAGGCATTAGAGACAACCGCACTCACTTTAATAGGGCACCACGTTACTCCGTTGAGATGACACCGTATGAACTATGGTTTAGAGAAACCTAAGTTGTCATTTCTTAAAGGTTTGGGGCTACGACGCTTATGTGGAAAAGTTTCAGGTTGATAAGCTCGAACCCAAAGCGGACAAAATGCATCTTCATAGGACACCCAAAACAGTTGGGTATACCTCCTAATTCAGATCCGAAAGCAATAGGGATTGTTTCTTGAATCGGGTCCTTTCTCGAGGAAAAGTTTGTCTCGAAAAGTTGAGTGGGAGGATGGTGGAGACTTGATGAGGTTATTGAACCGTCACTTCAACTAGTGTGTAGCAGGGCACGGGAAGTTGTTCCTGTGGCACCTACACCAATTGAAGTAGAAGCTTATGATAGTGATCATGAAGTTTTGGATCAAGTCACTACCGTATTTCGTAGGGTGACAAGGATGCGTACCACTTCAGAGTGGCACAGTAATCCTGTCTTGAAGGTCATGTTGCTAGACAACAATGAACCTACGAGTTATGAAGAAGCGATGGTAGGCCCAAATTCCGACAAATGGTTAGAAGCCATGAAATCCGAGATAGGATCCATGTATCAGAACAAAGCATGGACTTTGGTGGACTTGCCCGTTGATCGTCAAGCCATTGAGATAAATGGATCTTTAAGAAGAAGACGGACGTGGATGGTAATGTCACCATCTATGAAACTCGACTTGTGGCGAAGAGTTTTTCACAAGTTCAAGGAGTTGACTACGATGAGTTTTTCTCATCCGTAGCGATGCTTAAGTCCGTCGGAATCATGTTAGCATAAGCTGCATTTATGAAATCTGGCAGATGGATGTCAAAATGAGTTTCCTTACCGGTCCAGTAAGGAAAGGTTGTATGTGATACAATCAGAAAGTTTTGTCGATCCTAAGGATGCTAAAAGGTATGCTGGCTCCAATGATCCTTTCTAAGGACTCGAGTAAGCATCTCGGAGTTGGAATGTGTGCTTTGATGAGATGATGAAAGATTTTGGGTTTATACAAAGTTTATGAGAAACTTGTATTTCGAAGAAGTGAGTGGGAGCACTATAGAATTTCGATGAGTATGTGTCGTTGACATATAGATGATCGAAATGATGTAGATTTTACGTAAAGCATATAGGGTTATTTGAAAAGTGTTTTCAAGTGAAAACCTGGATTAAGCTACTTGAACATTGAGCATCAAGATCTATGAGGATAGATCAAAACGCTCAATAGTACTTTCAAATGAGCACATACCTTGACATAATCTTGAAAGTGTTCAAGATGGATCGATCAAAGAAGGAGTTCTTGCACGAGATGTAAGGTATGAAGTTAAGACTTAAAGCTCGACCACGGCAGAAAAGAGAGAAAGGGCGAAGGTCGTCCCTATGCTTCAGACATAGGCTCTATAGTATGCTATCTTTGTTTACCGCTTAGGAAGTGTGCCTTGCCAAGAGTCGGTCAAGGGTACAAGAATGATCCAGAATGGATCATTGGACAATGATCAAAATTGTCCTTGGAGTAAATAAAGGACATGTTTCTCGATTATGGAGGTGATAAAGAGTTCGACGTAAAGGGTTACGTCGATGCAAGCTTTAACACCTATCCGAGTGACTCTGAGAAGCAAACCGGATACGTATAGTGGAGCAACCATTTGGAATAGCTCCAAGTGGAGCGTGAAAGCAGCATTTACAATATGACATAGAGAATTGCGAAGTACACACGGATCTGAAAGGTTCAGACCGTTGACTAAAACCTCTCTCACAAGCAAAACATGATCAAACCCCAGAACTCATTGAGACTTAATCACATGGTGATGTGAACTAGTTTAAGACACTAGTAAACTCTTTGGATGTTGGTCACATGGCGATGTGACCTATCAGTGTTAATCACATGGCGATGTGAACTAGATTATTGACTCTAGTGCAAGTGGGAGACTGTTGGAAATATGCCCTAGAGGCAATAATAAATTAGTTATTATTATATTTCCTTGTTCATGATAATCGTTTATTATTCATGCTATAATTGTATTGACCGGAAACAGCAATACATGTGTGGATACATAGACAACACCATGTCCCTAGTAAGCCTCTAGTTGACTAGCTCGTTGATCAATAGATGGTTACGGTTTCCGACCATGGACATTGGATGTCATTGATAACGGGATCACATCATTAGGAGAATGATGTGATGGACAAGACAATCCTAAGCCTAGCACAAAGATCGCGTAGTTCATATGCTAAAGCTTTTCTAATGTCAAGTATCTTTCCTTAGACCATGAGATCGTGCAATTCCGGATACCGTAGGAGTGCTTTGGGTGTATCAAGCGTCACTGGCGTAGCTGGGTGACTATAAAGGTGCACTACAGGTATCTCGAAAGTGACCATTGGGTTGACACGGATCGAGGCGGGATTTGTCACTCCGGTGAGCGGAGAGGTATCTCTGGGCCCACTCGGTAGGACATCATCATAATGTGCACAATGTGACCAAGGGGTTGATCACGGGATGATGTGTTACGGAGCGAGTAAAGAGACTTGCCGTAACGAGATTGAACAAGGTATCGGGATACCGGCGATCGAATCTCGGGCAAGTACAATACCGCTAGACAAAGGGAATTGTATACGGGATCGATTGAGTCCTTGACATCGTGGTTCATCCGATGAGATCATCGTGGAACATGTGGGAGCCAACATGGGTATCCAGATCCGCTGTTGGTTATTGACCGAGAACGTCTCGGTCATGTCGCTTGTCTCCCGAACCCGTAGGGTCTACACATAAGGTTCGGTGGCGCTAGGGTTATATAGGAAGCTTGTATGTGGTTGCGAATGTTGTTGAGTCCGGATGAGATCCCGGACGTCACGAGGAGTTCGGAATGGTCCGGAGGTAAATATTTATATATGGGAAGTCCTGTTTTGGTAACAGGAAGGTTTGGGCAATATCGGTAATGTCTGGGACCACGGGAGGGTCCGGGGTCCACCAAGTGGGGCCACCTGCCCGAGAAGGCTGCGTGGGCCAAGTGTGGGAGGGACCAGCCCCTAGGAGGGCTGGTGCGCTTCACAAGGGGCCCAAGGCGCAAGGATGGGTGGGAGGGCAAACCCTAGTCGAGATGGGCCCTAAGGCCCATCTAGTGGCGCCTCCTCTCCCTCCCTCTTGGCCGCCTCCTTGATCCCATCTAGGGCTGGCCGCCCCTAGGGGTGGAAACCCTAGAGGGGCGCAGCCCTCCCTTCCCTAGGCCACAGGGGCTGCCCATAACACAGAGAACCTCTCCCTCTTGGTGCAGCCTGCCTCTCCTCTTCCTCCTCTCCCTTGGTGCTTGGCGAAGCCTGCTTGGGATGCCACGCTCCTCCACCACCACCACGCCGTTGTGCTGCTGCTGGATGGAGTCTTCCTCAACCTCTCCCTCTCTCCTTGCTGGATCAAGGCGTGGGAGGCGTCACCGGGCTGTACGTGTGTTGAGCGCGGAGGTGCCGTCCGTTCGCACTTGATCATCGGTGATCTGAATCACGGCAAGTCGACTCCTTCAACCCCGTTCACATGAGCGCTTCCGCTTAACGATCTACAAGGGTATGTAGATGCACTCTCCTTCCCCTCGTTGCTAGTTTCTCCATAGATAGATCTTGGTGACACGTAGGAAAATTTTGAATTTCTGCTACGTTCCCCAACAGTAATTGCTTTAGTTTATTACTATGCATTAGCGATAGTTGTAGAAGCAATAGTTGGCGAGACGACCACGACGCAATGATGGAGATCTTGTGTCGAGACGGTGACGATGGAGATCATGATGATGCTTCGGAGATGGAGATCAAAAGCACAAGACGATGATGGCCATATCATGTCACATATTTTGATTGCATGTGATGTTTATATTTTATGCATCTTATTTTGCTTAGTAGGCGGTAGCATTATAAGATGATCCCTTAATTAAATTTCAAGGTAAAAGTGTCTCCCTGAGTATGCACCATTGCTACAGTTCCTCGTGTTAAGACACCACATGATGATCGGGTGTGATAGACTCTACGTTCACATACAACGGATGCAAGACAGTTTTGCACATGTGGAATACTCGGGTTAAACTTGACGATCCCGGCATGTGCAAACATGGACTCGGAACACTGGAGACCAAAAGGTCAAATGTGAATCATATAGTAGACATGATCAACAAAGATATGTTCACCATTGATGACTACTCCATATCACGTGATGATCGGACATGGTTTAGTTGATTTGGATCACGTATCATTTAGATGACTTGAGGGATGTCTATCTAAGTGGGATTTCTTAAGTAATTTGATTAATAGAACTTAATTTATCATGAACTTAGTCCTGATAGTTTTTGCATATCTATGTTGTAGATCAATGGCCCGTTCTACCGTTCCCTTGAATTTTAATGCGTTCCTAGAGAGAGCTAAGTTGAAAGATGATGGTAGCAACTACACGGACTAGGTCCGTAACTTGAGGATTATCCTCATTGCTGCACTGAAGAATTATGTCCTTGATGCACCACTAGGTGAAAGGCCTGCTGCAGGAGCCGATGCTGATGCTATGAACGTCTGGCAAGCTCGATCTGATGACTACTCGATAGTTTAGTGTGCCATGCTTTACGACTTATAATCAGGACATCAAAGACGTTTTGAACGTCATGGACCATATGAGATGTTCCAGGAATTGAAGTTAATATTTCAAGCAAATGCTCGAGTTGAGAGATATGTAGTCTCCAACAAGTTCTATAGCTGCAAGATGGAGGAGAACAGTTCTGTCAGTGAACACATACTCAAAATGTCTGGGTATCATAATCACTTGACTCAGCTGGGAGTTAATCTTCCAGATGATAGTGTTATTGACATAGTTCTTCAATCACTGCCACCAGGCTACAAAGGCTTCCTGATGAACTATAATATGCAAGGGATGGTCAAGACGGTTCCTGAGCTCTTCGCAATGCTCAAAGTTGCGGAGGTAAAAATCAAGAAGGATCATCAAGTGTTGATGGTTAACAAGACCACTAGTTTCAAGAAAAAGGGCAAGCGAAAGAAGGGGAACTTCAAGAAGCATGGAAAGCAAGTTTCCACTCCCGGGAAGAAGCCCAAAGCTGGACCCAAGCCTAAAACTGAGTGCTTCTGCTGCAAAGGGACTGGTCACTGGAAGCGAAACTGCCCCAAGTATTTGGCGGATAAGAAGGATGGAAAAGTGAACAAAGGTATATTCGATATACATGTTGTTGATGTCTACCTTACTAATGCTTGTAGTAGCACCTGGGTATTTGATACTGGTTCGGTTGCTCATATTTATAACTCGAAACAGGAGCTACAGATTAAACAAAGATTGGCTAAGGACGAGGTGACAATGTGCGCCGGGAATGGTTCCAAGGTCGATGTAACATCCCAAATTTCCTATTTGGAATGTTTTACAATTATTAGCTAAGCATCCTATGCATCCTGTTTGAATTTGAATGCCATTTGAAGTTTCAGAGAATTTTGAGTTTTGAATTTGAATTCAAACTTTGGCAAGTGGGAAACATTTCAAAAACTAAGCCTGATAAATACTTGATCAAAAGTATGAGAGGAGTAAACATGACACTCCAAAAATATCAGAGGAAAACATTGCCAAAAGATTTGGATTCAAATCTGAATTTTATTTGAATTTGAAAAAATGGATTTTTATAAAGTTTGGATTTTGCCTTTGAAAAAATGTTCAAATGAAAGGGAATATTCCCCTGATCATTTTGGTATATATATACCCTATATAAAATATTTATAGTTATTGTTTTATTTCTGTTTTTGTTTTGCTAAAAAAATTAAATTCAAAAATTAGAAAACCCCCAGCGCCAGCCAGCCCCCTGCCCACCCAGCGCAAGACCCCCCACCACTGGCCGGCCAGTGCCCACGAGGCCAGCCAGTGAGCCACCGACCGGCCCGGCTCCCCTCACCTCGCCCAGCGCCCGAATCCTTTCGCTCCGGTCACCCTCGCTCCTCCCCCTCTCTCTCTCTGCCCTGACCCACCCCTTCGCCTACCCCTCGCCACGCCACGCCGTCGCCGCCATGGATCGCGGATCCCGAAGGATCCGGATTCGATCGCCCTGATTGCCCCAGGCGAGGGCGAGGCCTGGCTATAAAGCCCACCTCGCACCCCATTCCCCCTAGCCCTCGCCGAGCCCTCTCCCTCTCTCTCCCAAAGCACTTGGGAGACCCGAGGCTCCGCCTCCGCCATTATGCCGCCGTCGCCGCCCTAGGCCACCCCGATCACCCCCGACCCCACCAGAAGCCTCACCGACCTCCCCCGCACCCGACCGGCCACTTCCCCGACCTCGCCGACGCCCGGAGCCCTCGCCGCACTCTCGCCGCCGCCGCCGCCGTCGCCGAACTCCGGTACGTCGCCGGAAACCTCCTCCGCCGTCCGATCCCCACGAACGGCTAGGATTAGACCCCGAAGGGGTACGTTTTTTATAAAAAGACCAGCCCGGTTCTTTCCGGTTTAGTATTAGTTAGGTTTTTTATTTTTAGCCCGGCTCGTTTTAGTTAACCCTAGGGCCCGTTTAGGCTATTTGACGCGCAGGGCACAGTTTAGGCCCATTAGGCCTTTTTCTTTTTAATTTCATTTTCTGTTTTAGCAGAATAGTTTCTGTTTTGAAAAATTCATATCTTTTATTCTGTATATTATTTTAGGTGATTCTTTTTTTGTTGGTTTGCAAATTTTATGTAGTTTCTGCAGAATATATATTTAGCTATGTTAAAATTAATTAAAATTTCTTTAATTTAGTTTTAGTCAGAATAGTAAATCTGCTATAACTTGAGTTAGAAAAATTATTTTGGATGATTCTTTTGTCCCAACTTTATTTTGGCATTGCCAAACCATAAAAATTAACTTGGGTATTTTAGGATTAATAAATAAATAGTTTTAGGCAGAATCCTATTAATCCTAATTAATTAACTAGCTCCTGTTTTCCTAATGTTTTAATTAGTAAATAAATTTATTTTTAACTTGTGATTGATTATTCTAGGATAGTTTCTGTCACTCTAATAGATGAACTTTTATTTATAATTAATAAAAGTTTTATTTTATTTTAAGTAATAGAAATTGAATTAGGCCTAATAGGAGTTTTATAATAGCTTTTAAATTAATTCTTTTTGCTCCTAGTTGATTAATGAAATCTTTTCTGTTTAGTTAACCTAAAACCATGATTAGGTTATGTTGAGAAAATTTTGTTATATAAAACTATTCTAGTTATTATTTGAAGTAGGGAAAACTTTGAATGGGTTTTTCTTTGAGTTTTTCCTTGGATTTTGATTTGGTTGTTTTGATGTGCTATGTTACTCTTGTTATGCTATTGTGTTAGGTGATCCCATGCTATATGCTTATTGTGAATTTGTTTGTCTCGGTAGAGTTTCCGGAGTGCGAAGCTTGCTACTACGAATCTTTAGCTTACGAGGATCATCAGCAAGGCAAGTTTTGATCATGTTATTTCTATACCTATGTTTTTGTGCATTAGAATTGTCACCACCCCACCATGCATGCAGTAGTGAAATTTTGAAGTTATTAAACTTGAGTAGTATCATGTGGTAGGATGAACCAACCCCCTTGTTACCATGACCCCGGACGAAGTAGTTTACTTTGCTATGCTCGTGAGCGGGTTTTGGGTTGAGTGAAATTCATAAGCAAGATGTGAGAGTCAATGATGATGACAACCCCATGAACTACAATGATCAAGATGGACTTGAAATTCACTCTTGGGTGGAGGACGGTTGTGGGCACCCTGGAGAACCCAGTGGTTGGCGGGATGCATGGAGAAGCGCCATGACATCTTGCGGAAAGCTTCACCCAGCCACGAAGAGAAGGATGGATGCCCCATGACCGGAAGCTTACAATGCAGCCGCAAGCCATTATGGGCTCTGGCTGGGTTGACCCTAGTAGTGATCTTTGCTGGGCGGTACTACGAGATGTAGAAGAATGGTAGGATTGGATGGGTACGGCAGTAGCGGAAGAACTCTTTGGAAGACCCTGTTTCATTCGTCCGTCTTCAAACACCATGAAGTGCGAAGACTTTAAAGGAGGAATGATTCTTATGGGAAAGTCGCAAACCTCTGCGAGTTAAAGATCTAATCGATTAGTCGTGTCCTCGATTCACGGACATTTGAGCCTCTGGAACTTGGAAGTATTCGGATATCTCAACACTAAAACTAATGAATTAATTTGAGGGTTTATGACTTAATAATTTGGGAGCGAGATTTTGGTTGGCGGAACCATCTCAATAACTACCAACAATTGTAGTAATTTGCAAGCAAGTCCCTTGTAGTAGGGAAAAATTTGCTTTTCGCAAAATGATGAAACCTAGAGCTCCACAGCCAAAATGCATATAGTGATAGTAAGTTTATTATTGTTATTCTTCATGACTTGCCGCTTATTCCAAAAGCTGACCTACATGGCTGCAACGTCTTACGTTGCGAGGTATATTCGATCGGGAGTGAGGCTACGCTCCGTGCTTGGCGATTGCCCTTTGGAGTCGGATGGACTCGCTTTACCTTCGGCGCTTCCGCGATATTAGTAGTTTATTTCTCATGAGTTGGCCTTGAGCGAATTTATTCCCTTGTAATAAAGACTCTATATGAGAATCGTGTAATGATATTCAGGTGTGATTGAACTTTGATTACTTTATCGATGTACTGTGAGTACCAGCATGATCTTGGGATGGTACAGACACAGAGATTTGACCGATTTTGGGTCAGGTCGCTACAGTCGATGTGATCACCGTCGGCACGCCACCTCTTCATCTACCTCCGGGATTAGTTTTAGACCTGAGTAATTGTTATTTGGTGCCAGCGTTGAGCATGGACATTATATCTGGATCTTGCTTAGTGCGAGACAATTATTCATTTAAATAAGAGAATAAAGGTTCTTCTGTTTATATGTGTAATATCTTTTATGGTCATGCACCCTTGAAGAGTGGTCTATTTTTGTTGAATCTCGATTGTGGTGATACACATATTCATAATATTGATGCCAAAAGATGCAAAGTTGATAATGATAGTGCAACATATTTGTGGCACTGCCGTTTAGGTCATATTGGTGTAAAACGCATGAAGAAACTCCATGCAGATGGGCTTTTGGAATCACTTGATTATGAATCATTTGGTACTTGCGAACCATGCCTCATGGGCAAGATGACTAAAACTCCGTTCTCCGGAACAATGGAGCGAGCCATTGACTTATTGGAAATAATACATACCGATGTACGCGGTCCGATGAGTGTTGAGGCACGCGGCGGGTATCGTTATTTTCTGACCTTCACAGATGATTTAAGTAGATATGGGTATATCTACTTAATGAAACACAAGTTTGAAACATTTGAAAAGTTCAAAGAATTTCAGAGTGAAGTGGAGAATCATCGTAACAAGAAAATAAAGTTCCTATGACCTGATCGTGGGGTAAATATTTGAGTTACGAGTTTGGCCTTCATTTAAAACAATGTGGAATAGTTTCACAACTCACGCCACCTAGAACACCACAGCGTAATGGTGTGTCCAAACGTTGTAACCATACTTTATTAGATATGGTGCGATCTATGATGTCTCTTACCCCACTATCGTTTTGGGTTATGCATTAGAGACAGATGCATTCACGATAAATAGGGCACCGTCTAAATCCGTTGAAATGACACCGTATGAACTTTGGTTTGGCAAGAAACCTAAGCCGTCGTTTCTTAAAGTTTGGGGTTGCGACACATATGTCAAAAGGCTTCAGCCTGATAAGCTCGAACCCAAATCGGAGAAGTGCGTCTTCATAGGATACCCTAAGGAAACAAATGGGTACACCTTCTACCAAAGATCTGAAGGCAAGATCTTTGTTGCTAATAATGGGAACTTTCTAGAGAATGAGTTTCACTCGAAAGAAGTGAGTGGGAGGATAATAGAACTTGATGAGGTAACTGTACCTTCTCTCGAATTGGAAAGTAGCTCATCGGAGAAATCCGTTCCCGTGGTGCCTACACCAACTAGAGAGGAAGCTAATGATGATGATCATGAAACTTCAGATCAAGTTACACTGGACCTCTGTAACATCCCAAATTTTCAATTTGGAATGTTATACATAGGTCATCCATGCATACCATGTTTTATCGCATCTTCATTCCGCAATCCCCGAAATCCTAAGCAACTCAAGGACCCTTGGAGAGAGTTGGGAATTTTTTTTCAAATTTTCATATTTGAATTTTATCAAATAATGAAGACGAGGATTTTGATTTTAATTATTTTTCTCTCCGAAAAATATTTCATTTTAAAATAATAAATGAGGGGAGATAATATGACTTCTCCAAATAATGGAAATATCGGAGGAAAAATTTTAAAATCATTATTTGGTTTTTATGTGATTTTATTTGCCCTAGAAAAATTTGCATATTTTAAAATTGCATTTTAGGGGCCAAGAAAAGTTTATCCTGTTCTAAATATTTCATTTAGGCGGAGAAAACTTGTTTTGGTATTTTTAGATATTTATTAATTTTTTAGGATTTTTCTATGTTTCGGCGGAACGTTTCTTAAAAAAAAGAGACCAGCGCCCGGCGGGGTTAGGGCCCAGCCAGCAGGCCGGCCCAGCCCGCCGCCTCCTCCTGCAGCCTTGCCACGCTACAAGACTCGGACGAGTCCGAGTGGGACTCCGCCTCCGCCGCGCCTTGCCCCCTCCTCCAAGTCGCCGCCCGCCCCTTTATATCGCCCCCCTCTAATCACCACCACCACCGCCCGCCCGGCCCGAGTCGCCCGAGCCCAGTCGCCGCCGCCGCCGGCGCGCCTAGCGCCACCGCCTCCACCGCCACCCAGCGCCCTCGCCTCCCGCCGCCCCACCGCCCCGCCGAGTCGCCCCGCCTCGTCGGACGACCTCGCCGGAGGTAGCCACCCCGCCGCCTGGTTTTTTTAGGAAAAACCCCTTCGGTTTTTTTAGAAAAACCCTAGTTCGTTTTTTATAGATCGGTTTTATTCTCCGGCTTATTTGCTTAGCGAGCATTCACTCGTTCGTTCGTTTTAACGAACGTGTTCGTCGTTTAGTTTCTGCGATCGAACGTTCATTCGTTAAGCCGTTCGTCATTTTTCTTTTTATCGGATTTATTCCGCGATTTTTCCCGATCGCGTTTTCTGATCCGATGTTCGTACTAGTTTAACTATTTGCTCCTTTATCGGAATCAGGCGATTCAAGCGCCTGGAGTTTCATCTCGAAACCCTCTTTCCGAATAGCCAACTTAAAGCAGTTTTTGTCTTTGTAAAATTTGACCCTAGTTCAGATTTGTAAACGGATCTTATTTCTTTCGCCGTTTGAGTTTCGTTGCTTCGTTTGGTTTGATTCTTTTTGTGAACCGGAGTTATTAAATTGAACTCTCCGGTCAACCTCTTTGAGTTGAGTTTTGCTTGTGCATCTTTCCTTGTTGCTTATGTATGTATTGTTAAACTGCGATAGAATTCCCAGTCTGAAGCGTGTTACTCTGAGTCTCCGAGATTCACGGATCGTCGACAAGGCAAGTAACACTTTGATCATACTCTTTTCATACCCAGTTTTATGCATTAGTTTCAACCCTCAAACATTGCATGATTAGGATGTCATTAATTTGTAGGTTGGGAAGTAGATGATGAGGTAGGAACCTATTACCCTGTTACTGTTAAACCCTTGGGAGTTACTTCTACGTATTGCTTATACTGCTATGCTATGCTCGTAGACGTGGATTGGGTTTGAGTGTATTCCATGACAGATGTGAGATTGTTAATTAATGGTTCAACTTAAGGTGGCAACTTAAATACACATCTGGGTGGATTGAGGCACCTGGGGAACCCAGTGTTGTCTGTTTTTTTTTGGAAATCCCGGGGTACCCATGTGATCTTCCTATGGACCGCCACCCAGGCTCAAAGGGAACTGATATTATTCATGCTAGAAACTTCCGTGTGCAGCCACAAGCTATTATGGGCTCTAGCATAGTTGAGTAAGTTACGTGAAGCTCTTGAAGAGGTAGATCAGCAGGTAGTGGGTTTGGTAGGTTTGGTATGGTCTACCCTGAGTAGAGAGTTAATGTTTCTGAAAGACTGTGTCTCGGTCATCCGTTCCTCAAACACCATGCATTGCGAGAAACCAACGGAGGCGATCGAGTCTTGTGGGGAAAAGTGCGCAAACCTTTGCAGAGTGTACAATCTAATCATGGTTAGCCGTGTCCCCGGTTATGGACAATTCTGAGTATCTAGTACTTGAGTATTCGCATGTATCTCATCACTCTTAACTAATATTGCTGGGGTGTTAAATACCTTAATTGGGATTGAGTTGGGGTTATACCTTCTAAATGTTGTTTCAACCACCATGATAGTTAATTAAAATCTATTCCTTTGTTGTAGGAAAAAATTGGCTTTTTGCAAAAACTTTAACCATAGAGCTTTCCACCAGCCAAATATGCATGTAGTGGTAGCATTATTCTGTTATTGCTCTATTGTGTTACATTGCCAGCTTATTCCATGTGCTGACCCATTCTCGGGCTGCAACGTATTATGTTGCAGACTTTGCAGACGAGGAGTAAGGTTCAATAGGTCGTTGCCGTGCAGCTCAGCTATGCCGTTGGAGTTGATGGACTCACTTTATCTTCCAAGCCTTCCGCTGTTATCGTATTAGATGGCCTTAAGCCATATTATTGTAATAAGTTCTCTTTTGAGACATTCGATGTAATAAGTGTGTGATTTCTACTCTGTTATAAATCCTTGAGTCTTGTGTGTGTCAGCATTCTTGATCCAGGGATGACACTGAAACACGGAGACTTGACCATCTGAGGTCGGGTCGCTACAAGATGGTACCAGAGCACACGCTGAGTGTAGGACACGACCACTAAGATAAACCATAGGTCACTCTTCTCTACTCATTTCGACTCCTCTCCATTTTCCACTCTTTAGGATGGCGGAGATGAAGAACAAGTTTGCACAACCGGATGAAGACACACCTTTTGGACGCCACTTGAAGGAAGTCACTAGGTACTTGAAAATTGGAATACCAGGCTTCACCGGGACGTACAACGCCACTTTACCTGAAGAAGAGCGCTGGATGATTCAAGTACAAGTTCCAGGAAGGACATTCTCGCCAACTTCCAAGCCCATAGAGTTTTCTTTCGAAGCACCCACCTGGAGCCTTGGGAAGAGTATGGCAGCTCACATTACCATGGGACGCATTGGAGAAGTCTACAACAGGGAGCTTAAAGACACCATATATCAAATATGTGGGCGCCGAGACGAGCAATGGGAAGTAATTAGCACCAAGAAGGATAGATCCATTGCAGCTTACATCCAGGAGTTAAACTAGCACATTCGACGTCAGGAGAACCAGATATGCGCAGACATGATGGAGATGAAGAAGGCAAAAACTAGGATCATCAAGCTAGAGGAAGAACTAAAGTTTACACGCGATGGATATGAGGAGGAAATCAAGACACTGCTGGAGAAGAATGAAGACCTAGTCAAGAAGATCGGAGTCTTCATGGGAGGATCAGCACCGGAAGAAGAGGAAGAAGATCCCACTTGTCCGGACAACTACATCATCATCGACGACACCGATTCCGATCCAAGTGATGATGACTATGAAGACGGTGGAGCAGACATCATGGAGTCTTCCACCGATCAAAATTTCTAGATGACCACCATATAATAGTAGTATTCCCCCATGTAACTAGTAGTAGTTGAGCACTTTTGCGATAGTCCTAGACCGTCTGTATGCCCTTGCTTGATTGATTGAATGAATGGTTGTGTTTGCCACATGTGCATATGGGTAGTGCTTGCTGACTAGACCTCTTTCTATTCTAATCTCTTCTATCTAAACCCACCAGATGCCTCTGAGACATGACCCCAGTTTTGTTTTCCCGCCGGAGCTCACCCAGTTGATCCAGCAGCAGAATGCTTTGATGCAATTGCTAGTTCAGAACCAGGGCAACAACAACAACAACAACAACAACAACAACAACAACAACAACAACAACCCGCCGCCAGTGGACAATTTAGCCCGTTTTCTGAGATTACAACTGCCGGTGTTTTCTAGTAGCACCGAGCCAATAGTTGCTGATGATTGGCTACGCCGTATTGGAAGGGAGTTAACCACCGCAGGATGCACGGATGCTGAGAAGGTGCGCTTTGCCGCACATCAATTGGATGGACCAGCTGCCGCATGGTGGGAGAATTACACAACTACTTTTCCTATAGCCAATGTCACTTGGGACCAGTTTCACAAGCTTTTCATACGGCCCATGTCTCAAGCGGAGCCATGCAGATGAAGAAGCGTGAGTTTCGCAACTTACGCCAGGGAACCGTCTTGTGGCCCGAGACGTGGATGAGTTTAGCAAGTTATCACGCTATGCCCACGATGATGTGGCCACGGATGCATGCGCGGGAGAAGTTTATGGAAGGGCTGAATGATGAGATGAGTATGCGGTTGATGGTGGCAACTTTCAACAACTACCGGAGTTCGTAGATAAGGCACTAATGATTGAAGGAAAGCAGCAGCAAATTGAGGCGTAAGAGGAAGTATGGACAAGGAAGTACAACTCGGGAACACCAGTTATCGCCAAATTCAGCAAGTGCGAGTTTTGTTGAAGGAAGTTGGATTTCTTGGGCATGTTATATCGGAGAGGTATAGAAGTAGATCGATGAAGGTTCGATCGATCCGAATGGTTGGCACCCACGCCGGTTGGCGAGATCCATGATTTCCATGGTGGCAGGATATTATCGAGATTCATTGAGAATTTTTCCAAGATTGCTAAGCCAATGACTGAATTGCTAAAGAAGGATACTAAGTTCAAATGGACGAGAAGATTGCGAGGCCAGTTTTCAGGAGTTGAAGAAAGCGGTTGACAACAGCCCAGTCTTGACATTGCGGATATACATAAGGAGTTTCAAGTGTATTGTGACGCCTCACGCTTGGGACTTGGATGTGTGCTTATGCAGGACGGAAAGGTTGTTTCGTATGCCTCACGACAACTGAAGCCTCATGAGTTGAACTATGCCACGCATGATTTGGAGTTAGCAGCCGTAGTGCATGCATTAAAGACCTGGAGACATTATATCATTGGAAACCGTTGTGATGTGTACACGGATCATAAGAGTTTGAGGTACATTTTCACACAGAAGGAGTTGAACCTCAGACAGAGGAGATGGCTGGAACTTATAAAGGATTACGATATGAAGCTACATTATCATCCAGGAAAGGCCAACATCGTAACAGACGCTTTGAGCCGGAAGATTTATGCTAATATCCTTAAAAGTAAAGGATTGCCAAAGGAGTTAGCTGAGGAGATCATGGAACTTTGGTTGGAAATTGTTCCAAGAGGTTTCATTGCAACCCTGGAGGTTCAGTCGACATTGTTGGACAAGATTCGAGAAGCTGAGAAGGAGGACAAAGAGATTGCTGAGATAAGAGAGAAGATGGGCGAAGGTAAAGCCAAAGGTTATCGCGAGGATGAGCATGATACCTTGTGGTTTGAGGACCGTATTTACGTGCCCAAAAATTCGGAGATCAGGAAGTTAATACTTCAGGAGGCCCATGACTCACCATACTCGATTCACCCCGGAAACACCAAGATGTATTTGGACTTGAAGGAACGTTTACGGTGGTGGTATGAAGAAGGATATTGCGAGTATGTAGCCGTATGTGATGTATGCCAGAGAGTGAAGGCAGAGCATCAGAAGCCAGCAGGACTGTTACAGCCTATGCCAATACCCTAATGGAAGTGGGACAAACTTGGCATGGACTTTATTACCGGATTACCCAGAACCAAGGCTGGATATGATTCAATATGGGTAGATGTGGATCGTTTGACCAAAGTAGCTCACTTCATCCCAGTGAAAACAACCTATACAAGTGCCAAGTTGGCCAAGATATATATGTCCAGGATCGTATGTTTGCATGGAGTTCCGAGGAGCATCGTACCAGATAGAGGAATGCAGTTTACTTCAAAGTTTTGGCATCAATTACACCAGACTTTGGGTACCAGATTGGAGTTCAGTACCGCTTTCCACCCACAGACGGATGGACAGACCGAGAGAGTCAATCAGATTCTGGAAGACATGTTGAGAGCCTGTGCGCTAGATTATGGATCTAGTTGGGATGACAATTTACCGTACGCAGAGTTCTCATATAACAGTAGCTACCAGGCCAGTTTGAAGATGGCACCGTTCGAAGCCCTATATGGACGCAGATGTACAACACCATTGATGTGGGATGAGGTAGGAGACCGTCAGTTGTTAGGACCAGATTTGATCAAGGAATCGAAGAGAAGGTTAAACGATCGAGACAGACTAAAGATTGCTCGATCCGCACGGAAGAGTTATCTTGATTCAAAATGCAAGGAAGTAACCTATGAAATTGAGAGAGAGCCTATCTGCAGTATCACCCTTGAGGGGAGTGAAACGTTTTGGAGTTAAGGAAAGTTAGCCCCAAGATTTGTAGGACCGTATCGTGTTTTGGAGCGGATGGGAGAAGTTGCCTACAAGCTGGAGTTACTGAAGGATTGTCGAGAATTCACGATGTGTTTCACGTATCACGGTGAAGAAGTGCCATCTTTGAGATGGCGATATACCGTTAAGAATCTGATTGCCCTAGAGGCGATTCAGCTGGATAGTAATCTTACCTATGAGGAAAAGCCAATAAAGATTCTTGATTTTGACAGCCGAGTCACCCGCAGCAAGGTTATCAAGTTTTGTAAAGTTCAGTGGAGCCACCATACCGAGGAAGAAGCCACCTGGGAACGAGAAGATGATATTCGCAAGGACCACCCGCACCTATTTTCTAGCCAACCCGAATATCGAGGGCAAGATTCATCTTAAGGGGGGTAGGTTTGTAACATCCCAAGTTTTCAATTTGGAATGTTATACATAGGTCATCCATGCATACCATGTTTTATCGCATCTTCGTTCCGCAATCCCCGAAATCCTAAGCAACTCAAGGACCCTCGGAGAGAGTTGGGGATTTTTTTTCAAATTTTCATATTTGAATTTTATCAAATAATGAAGACGAGGATTTTGATTTTAATTATTTTTCTCTCCAAAAATATTTCATTTTAAAATAATAAATGAGGGGAGATAATATGACTTCTCCAAATAATTGAAATATCGGAGGAAAAATGTTTAAATCATTATTTGGTTTTTATGTGATTTTATTTGCCCTAGAAAAATTTGCATGTTTTAAAATTGCATTTTAGGGGCCAAGAAAAGTTCATCCTGTTCTAAATATATCATTTAGGCGGAGAAAACTTGTTTTGGTATTTTAGATTTTATTTATTTTCTAGGATTTTTCTAAGTTTGGTAGACGTTTAAAAAAAGAGACCAGCGCCCGATGGGCCTAGGGCCCACCAAGCAGGCAGCCCAGCCGCCGCCGCCGCCTCCTGCAGCGTCTTGTGCCGCCGCCGCCAAGACTCGGACGAGTCCGAGTGGGACTCCGCCTCCGCGCGTCTTGCCCCCTCCTCCAAGTCGCCGCCCGCCCCTTTATATCGCGCCCCCCCCTCTAGCCACCACCACCACCACCCGCCCGGAGCCGGAGCCGTCCCAAGCCCAGTCGCCGCCGCCGCCGCCGAGTCTCGCTGCCGCCCTAAGCGCCGCCGCCGCCCCCTCCGCCGCCAACCGGGCCTCGCCGAGCCCGCCGCCCCCCCGCCCCCGGAGTCGCCCGCCTCATGGGAGGTAGACACCCCGCCGCCTGGTTTCTTTTAAGAAAACCCCTTCGTTTTTTTAGAAAAACCCTAGTTCCTTTTTTTATAGATCGGTTTTATTCTCCGGTTTATTTGCTTAGCGAGCGTTCACTCGTTCGTTCATTTTAACGAACGTGTTCGTCGTTTAGTTTCTGCTAACGAACGTTCGTTCGTTAAGCCGTTCATCGTTTTTCTTTTTATCGGATTTATTCCGCGATTTTTCCCGATCGCGATTTCTGATCCGATGTTCGTACTAGTTTAACTTTTCGCTCGTTTATCGGAATCAGGCGATTCAAGCGCCTGGAGTTTCATCTCGAAACCCTCTTTCCGAATAGCCAACTTAAACCAGTTTTTGTCTCTGTAAAATTAACCCTAGTTCAGATTAGTAAACGGATCTTATTTCTTTCGCCATTTGAGTTTCGTTGCTTCGTTTGGTTTGATTCTTTTTGCGAACCGGAGTTATTAAATTGAACTCTCCGGTCAACCTCTTTGAGTTGAGTTTTGCTTGTGCATCTTTCCTTGTTGCTTATATATGTATTGTTTGCTTGCGATAGAATTCCCGGAGTGCGAAGCGTGTTACTACGAGTCTCTAGGATTCCCGGATCGTCAGCAAGGCAAGTAACACTTTGATCATACTCTTTTCATACCCACTTTTATGCATTAGTTTCAACCCTCAAACATTGCATGATTAGGATGTCATTAATTTGTGGGTTGGGAAGTAGATGATGAGGTAGGAACCTATTTCCCTGTTACTGTCAAACCCTTGGGAGTTACTTCTACGTATTGCTTATACTGCTATGCTATGCTCGTAGACGTGGATTGGGTTTGAGTGTATTCCATGACAGATGTGAGATTGTTAATTAATGGTTCAACTTAAGGTGGCAACTTAAATACACATCTGGGTGGATTGAGGCACTGGGAACCCGGTGTTGTGCATTTTTTGGAAATCCGGGGTACCGTGTGATCTTCCTATGGACCGCCACCCAGGCTCAAAGGGAACTGAGATTATTCATGCTAGAAACTTCCGTGTGCAGCCACAAGCTATTATGGGCTCTAGAATAGTTGAGTAAGTTACGTGAAGCTCTTGAAGAGGTAGATCAGCAGGTAGTGGGTTTGGTAGGTTTGGTATGGTCTACCCTGAGTAGAGAGTTAATGTTTCTGAAAGACTATGTCTCGGTCATCCGTTTCTCAAACACCATGCAGTGCGACAAACCAACGGAGGCGATCGAGTCTTGTGGGGAAAAGTGCGCAAACCTCTGCTGAGTGTACAATCTAATCATGGTTAGTCGTGTCCCCGGTTATGGACAATTCTGAGTATCTAGTACTTGAGTATTCACATGTATCTCATCACTCTTAACTAATATTGCTGGGGTGTTAAATACCTTAATTGGGATTGAGTTGGGGTTATACCTTCTCAATGTTGTTTCAACCACCATGATAGTTAATTAAAATCTATTCCTTTGTTGTAGGGAAAAATTGGCTTTTCGCAAAAACTTTAACCGTAGAGCTTTCCACCAGCCAAATATGCATGTAGTGGTAGCATTATTCTGTTATTGCTCTATTGTGTTACATTGCCAACTTATTCCATGTGCTGACCCGTTCTCGGGCTGCAACGTATTATGTTGCAGACTTTTCAGACGAGGAGTAAGGTTCGATAGGTCGTTGCCGTGCAGCTCAGCTATGCCGTTGGAGTTGATGGACTCACTTTATCTTCCAAGCCTTCCGCTGTTATCGTATTAGATGGCCTTAAGCCATATTATTGTAATAAGTTCTCTTTTGAGGCATTCGATGTAATAAGTGTGTGATTGCTACTCTGTTATAAATCCTTGATCTTGTGTGTGTCAAGACATTCTTGATCCAGGATGACACTGAAACACAGAGACTTGACCATCTGAGGTCGGGTCGCTACAACCTCGTAGGTCAAACACATCATGTTCCGCACAAGAGTGGTATGATAATCCTGTTCTGGAAGTCATGTTACTAGACCATGACGAACCTACGAACTGTGAGGAAGCTATGATGATCCCAGATTCCGATAAATGGCTTGAAGCCATGAAATCTGAGATAGGAACCATGTATGAGAACAAACTGTGGACTTTGGTGGACTTGCCCAATGATCGGCGAGCCATAGAAAATAAAAGGATCTTCAAGAAGAAGACTGACGCTGATGGTAAGGTTACTGTCTATAAAGCTCGACTTGTGACAAAAGGTTTTTCGACAAGTTCAAGGAGTTGACTACGATGAGACTTTCTCACCCGTAGCGATGCTTAAGTTTGTCCGAATCATGTTAGCAATTGCCGCATTTTATGATTATGAAATCTGGCAAATGGACGTCAAAACTGCATTCCTTAACAGATTTCTTAAAGACGAGTTGTATATGATTCAACCAGAAGGTTTTGTCGACCCTAAAGGTGCTAACAAAGTGTGCAAGCTCCAGCAATCCATCTATGGAGTGGTGCAAGCATCTCAGAGTTGGAATATACGCTTTGATGAGGTGATCAAAGCATATGGTTTTATATAGACTTTCGGAGAAGCCTGTATTTACAATAAAGTGAGTGGGAGCTCTGTAGCATTTCCAATATTGTATGTGGATGACATATTGTTGATTGGAAATGATGTAGAATTTCTGGATAGCATAAAAGGATACTTGAATAAGAGTTTTTCAATGAAACACCTCGATGAAGCTGCTTATATATTGGGCATCAAGATCTATAGAGATATATCAAGACGCTTAATAGGACTTTCACAAATCACATACCTTGATAAAGTTTTGAAGTTCAAAATGGATCAGTCAAAGAAAGGGTTCTTTCCTGTGTTACAAGGTGTGAAGTTGAGTCAGACTCAATGCCCGACAACTACAGAAGATAGAGAGAAAATGAATGTCATCCCATATGCCTCGGCCATAGGTTCTATCATGTATGCTATGTTGTGTACCAGAACTAATGTGTGCCTTGCTATAAGTTTGGCCAGGAGGTACCAAAGTAATCCAGGAGTGGATCACTAGACAACGGTCAAGAACATCCTGAAGTACCTGAAAAGGACTAAGGATATGTTTCTCGTTTATGGAGGTGACAAAGAGCTCGTCGTAAATGGTTACGTCGATGCTTGTTTTGACACTGATCTGGATGAATCTAAGTCACAAACCGAATACGTACTTATATTGAATGGTGGAGCTGTCAGTTGGTGCAGTTCCAAGCAGAGCGTCGTGGCGGAATCTACGTGTGAAGCGGAGTACATAGCTACTTTGGAAGCAGCAAATGAAGGAGTTCATATCCGATCTAGGTGTAATACGTAGTGCACCGGGTCCAATGAAAATCTTTTGTGACAATATTGGAGCAATTGCCTTAGCAAGGGAATCCAGATTTCACAAAAGAACCAAACACATCAAGAGACGCTTCAACTCAATCTGTGATCAAGTCAAGGAGGGAGACATAGAGATTTGCAAAATATATACGAATCTAAATGTAGCAGACCTGTTGACTAAGCCTCTTCCACGAGCAAAACATGATCAGCACCAAGACTCCATGGGTGCTAGAATCATTACAATGCAATCCAGATTATTGACTCTAGTGCAAGTGGGAGACTGAAGGAAATATGCCCTAGAGGCAATAATAAAGTTGTTATTTTATATTTCCTTATTCACGATAAATGTTTATTATTCATGCTAGAATTGTATTGACCGCAAACCCAAATACATGTGTGAATACATAGACAAACATTGTGTCCCTAGTGAGCCTCTACTTGACTAGCTCGTTGATCAGAGATGGTTAAGGTTTCCTAACCATGGACATGAGTTGTCATTTGATAATGGGATCACATCATGAGGATGGACAAGACCCATCCATTAGCTTAGCATATTGATCATTCAGTTTTATTTCTATTGTTTTCTTCATGTTAAATACATGCACTACTGTAGGATGCTGCTAATGCGACACTACAATCAGAGACCCTTCGAGAAACTATGTGCGATGCCATAATCACAAACTGTGTTGTATGAAAACCGTCAAAAAAGGTGAAAACGTTTGCGATGGAGGATGCATCAAACACGGTTCAGATTTTAGTTGCGTGTGCGATCCAGGGCATACAGTTCAGTACAATTAAGTGTTCGCGATGAGGCGGAACAAAAGAAACGGGCAGCCAGATGAAGGTGTGTGCGACATACAACATACGGTTCACTCGTATGAACTGTTTGTGATTAGGCAACACAAAAGAAACGATCAGCCAGATCAAGGTGTGTGTGATTGAGGGCATACGCTTCAGAAGGATTAACTATTTGCGATTAGGAACAGAACAGAAACGGGTAAGGCAGATCAAAGTGTCTGCGATTGATGGCATACACTTCACATGGATGAACCGTTTTCGATTAGCCACAACAAACTAAAACAGTTAGATAGATCAACGTGTGTGCGCAAGATGGGCACACACATTCTAAATTAAAGACGTGTGCTGACTTTGCCTATTGTGGTGCACCCTATGGTGCAAACGCCACGTACGTGGCCGAGAAGGCGTACGTGCCCACGTTACGCCTTCCGGGAATAGTGCCGCAATTAAAACCGTCAGTAAATTTTGAGCATGCGTCCCGTCACATTCCAAATTGCAAACATGTTCACACCGATCAAAACCTAAATGGTTTCCCACTTAGGAGAGTATTACTACGCGGTTATAAATACTACTACTCCAAGATGACTGCACATTCCTCCTCAACTCATCATCCACAAAAATTCAAAAACAAACAAGTCATTCATCATCGTTCCCCTGCGTCCGCCATGGCGAGCGTGAGTTCTGGGTCGAGAGATTATGACCAGGAGAGGCGAGCCTGGAAGCGGGAGCACAAGATATGTCTTGCCTCACTGCGATAGCAGCCAACATGTCCCGTCGCACGACCGTAGCAGCAGAGAGGTCCCGCCGCACCGCCGAAGTAGCATGGAGGACCCGCCGCACCGTCGATGTAGCAGACTGGTCCGGCCACGCCGCGGAAGAAAAAGAGATGTCCCGCCACGCCGTGAATGCAGCAGAGATGTCCTCCCTTGCCGCAGTGGCCTGGGAAAAAGCCTCACGGGCAGGCGAGGACTCTTACAGGCGCATACATGCCCTCGTCCATAGGCAGATGGATCAGATCTCCAGGTGGGCGAGGTTGCAGGATGACCTGCAAGCCTCTTTTGAATAGTCTACCGACATCATCCGGCAAGTAAATGAGAGCAATGCGAAGCTCCGGGCCGAGCGCGACCTGCTGAGGGTGAAGATAGTCGGAAGTGCGGAGCAGCAGGAGCAGACCACTGCCTTGTTGAAGAGGACCGGCGTTATCGTCGAGAAACTTATGGACGTGAATAACAAGCTGTGCATCGAGCGCAGAAGGCTGGTGGAGGAATCCGTGTATGCTCTCAAGCATCATCTTAAGAACAATGAAGAGCTTGTCGCCGCTCGCCGCAGAGACTAGTTCCCGCGGCCTGCAGCAACGCATCAAGAAAAAACGATCAGTGAGCCAGATCGTTGTCTTCCTTCTTCTTTTGCCCTTGTGTATTTCGGGCGTTGCCGCATGTGGCTTTTTTTAATTATGTTTCTAAATATGTAAGACAATTATTATCCAATGTCATCATCCTTATATTCATCATGCTTGCTATAAGTCGCAGTCGATGCTATATAGGTCCGTCGGATCTTACATCAAGATCCGCGCAAAACTTTCTTTCCAGATTTTCATTTTTCTCTCTTAAATCTCAGTCTAGTGAGACACATAGCCATGCCGTAGAATAGGTGCTCGGGCGCCATTAATGGAGACGTTGGTAGGGAGGTGCGCGGCGGGTAGCGGTCAAAGGGCTCTCCTTTCGATGAGCACGCGCAGGGGTCTAATCGCACGCCTCCCCTACTCAAATAGCTACCCCACACGGCACCTCCTAGCCAATAAAAAATGGGACGCGTGGCCGCACGTAATTGGTAAGTCGCCCACGGTTTCAATAATACTTTTGTTAGCGATTTGTAACGTGACAGTACTTGTTCCAAAACGACTTTGTTGATTGTTAATGTGTGGGCCTTCGCAAATCGGACAGAAAAATTACCACATCATGTTGGTGCCATGTCATGAGACCATGCCAAGTTTCATGATTTTCAGGCGTGTTTTGGAATTACAGGAATTAAAAAACCAAGTTTCTCAATCTTTCCGGCCGAGCCACGACGCCCAGATGTTTGAATTTCACTCCCATGTCTTGCATGGGACCTAGGACTTCACCCAAGGACACACATGTGATTTTTCAAACAACTTTGGTGCACTAAAGCATGTGCTTGTAGTTCAAATTTGAATTATGCACATTAAATACCCAGAAACTCAATTAATGTATAAAAAGGCGAAACGAGCCTAGAATAATTCCAAAATTTCGCACGGTACTTCTATTTGGTCTAATCTGGTTGTGTACAAAAATAAGGCGGGAGAAGGCAGCGTACGTATGTCGTTTCGCACACGGAGGTGACACACGTTCCCTCTCGGAACCATGAGCCTTCTTGAGGGAAGCTCCGGTTTGCAAGAAGCTTACACCAAAGCTTGTCCCAATTCGGCCAAAAATATTACCACAACATGTTGGTGCCATGTCATGACACCATGCCAAGTTTCATGATTTCCAGGCATGTTTTGGAATTACAGGAATTAAAAAACCAAGTTTCTCAATCTTTCCTGCCGAGCCACGACGCCCAGATATTTGAATTTCACTCCCATCTCTTGCATGGGACCTAGAAGTTCACCCAAGGACACACATGTGATTTTTCAAACAACTTTGGTGCACTAGAGCATGTGCTTGTAGTTCAAATTTGAATTATGCACATTAAATGCCTAGAAACTCAATTAATGTATAAAAAAGGCGAAACGAGCCCGGAATAATTCCAAAATTTAGCACGCTACTTCTATTTGGTATAATCTGGCTGTATAAAAAAATAACGCGGCAGAAGGCAGTGTACGTATGTCGTTTCGCACATGGAGGTGACACACGTTCCCTCTCAGAACCACGAGCCTTCTTGTGGGAAGCTCCGGTTTGCAAGAAGCTTACACCAAAGCGTGTCCCATTTCGGCCAAAAATATTACCACAACATGTTGGTGTCATGTCATGACACCATGCCAAGTTTCATGATTTTCAGGCGTGTTTTGGAATTACAGGAATTAAAAAACCAAGTTTCTCAATCTTTCCGGCCGAGCCACGATGCCCAGATGTTTGAATTTCACTTCCATCTCTTGCATGGGACCTAGAAATTCACCCAAGGACACACATGTGATTTTTCAAACAACTTTGGTGCACTGGAGCATGTGGTTGTAGTTCGAATTTGAATTATGCACATTAAATGCCTAGAAACTCAACTAATGTATAAAAAATGCGAAACTAGCCCAGTATAATTCCAAAATTTAGCACGGTACTTCTATTTGGTCTAATCTGGCCGTGTAAAAAAATAAGGCGGGAGAAGGTAGTGTACATATGTCGTATCGCACACGGATGGGACACGTTCCCTCTCGGAACCATGAGCCTTCTTGAGGGATGCTCCGGTTTGCAAGAAGCTTACACCAAAGCTTGTCCCAATTCGGCCAAAAATATTACCGCAGCATGTTGGTGCCATGTCATGCCACCATGCCAAGTTTCATGATTTTGAGGCGTGTTTCGAATTACAGGAATTAAAAAACCAAGTTTCTCAATATTTCCGGCCGAGCCATGAT
This sequence comes from Aegilops longissima, assembly GCA_021605205.1. NCBI lineage: Eukaryota > Viridiplantae > Streptophyta > Magnoliopsida > Poales > Poaceae > Aegilops > Aegilops longissima. Next base: position 476,991,236 of record CM038682.1, read on the forward strand.
GCCCAGATGTTTGAATTTCACTCCCATCTCTTGCATGGGACCTAGAAATTCACCCAAGGACACACATGTGATTTTTCGAACAACTATGGTGCACTGGAGCACGTGCTTGTAGTTCAAATTTGAATTATGCACATTAAATGCCCAGAAACTCAATTAATGTATAAAAAAGGCCAAACGAACACGGAATAATTCCAAAATTTAGCACGGTACTTCTATTTGGTCTAATATGGCTATGTAAATAAATAAGGCGGGAGAAGGTATGGTACATATGTCATTTCACACACAGAGGGGACACGTTCCCTCTCGGAACCATGAGCCTTCTTGAGGGAAGCTCCGGTTTGCACGAAGCTTACACCAAAGCTTGTCCCAATTCGGCCAAAAATATTACCGCATCATGTTGGTGCCATGTCATGACACCATGCCAAGTTTCATGATTTCCAGGCATGTTTTGGAATTACAGGAATAAAAAAACCAAGTTTCTCAATATTTCCGGCCGAGCCACGACGCCCAGATATTTGAATTTCACTCCCATCTCTTGCATGGGACCTAGAAATTCAACCAAGGACACACATGTGACTTTTCAAACAACTTTGGTGCACTGGAGCATGTGCTTGTAGTTCAAATTTGAATTATGCACATTAAATACCTAGAAACTCAATTAATGTATAAAAAAGGCAAAACGAGCCGGGAATAATTCCAAAATTTAGCATGCTACTTCTATTTGGTCTAATCTGGCTGTATAAAAAAATAAGGCGGCAGAAGGCAGTGTACGTATGTCGTTTCGCACACGGAGGTGACACAGGTTCCCTCTCGAAACCACGAGCCTTCTTGAGGGAAGCTCCGGTTTGCAAGAAGCTTACACCAAAGCGTGTCCCATTTCGGCCAAAAATATTACTGCAGCATGTTGGTGCCATGTCATGACACCATGCCAAGTTTCCTGATTTTCACGCGTGTTTTGGAATTACAGGAATTAAAAAAACCAAGTTTCTCAATCTTTCCGGCCGAGCCATGATGCCCAGATGTTTGAATTTCACTTCCATCTCTTGCATGGGACCTAGAAATTCACCCAAGGACACACATGTGATTTTTCAAAGAACTTTGGTGCACTGGAGCATGTGGTTGTTGTTCGAATTTGAATTATGCACATTAAATGCCTAGAAACTCAATTAATGTATAAAAAAGGCGAAATGAGCCCACTATAATTCCAAAATTTAGCATGGTACTTCTATTTGGTCTAATCTGGCCATGTGAAAAAATAAGGCGGGAGAAGGTAGTGTACATATGTCGTTTCGCACACGGAGGGGACACGTTCCCTCTCGGAACCATGAGCCTTCTTGAGGGAAGCTTTTGCACGAAGCTTACACCAAAGCTTCTCCCAATTCGGCCAAAAATATTACCGCAGCATGTTGGTGCCATGTCATGACACCATGCCAAGTTTCATGATTTTCAGGCATGTTTTGGAATTACAGGAATAAAAAAACCAAGTTTCTCAATCTTTCTGGCCGAGCCACGACGCCTAGATATTTGAATTTCACTCCCATCTCTTGCATGGGACCTAGAAATTCACCCAAGGACACACATGTGATTTTTCAAACAACTTTGGTGCACTGCAGCATGTGCCTCTAGTTCAAATTTAAATTATGCACATTAAATTCCCAGAAACTCAATTAATGTATAAAAAAGGCCAAACGAACACGGAACAATTCCAAAATTTAGCACGCTACTTCTATTTGGTCTAATCTGGCTGTATAAAAAATAAGGCGGCAGAAGGCAGTGTACGTATGTCGTTTCGCACACGGAGGTGACACACGTTCCCTCTCGGAACCACGAGCCTTCTTGAGGGAAGCTCCGGTTTGCAAGAAGCTTACACCAAAGCGTGTCCCGTTTCGGCCAAAAATATTACCGCAGAATGTTGGTACCATGTCATGACACCATGCCAAGTTTCATGATTTTTAGGCGTGTTTTGGAATTACAGGAATTAAAAAACCAAGTTTCTCAATCTTTCCGGCCGAGCCACGATGCCCAGATGTTTGAATTTCACTTCCATCTCTTGCATATGACCTAGAAATTCACCCAAGGACACACATGTGATTTTTCAAACAACTTTGGTGCACTGGAGCATGTGGTTGTAGGTCGAATTTGAATTATGCACATTAAATGCCTAGAAACTCAATTAATGTATAAAAAAGGCGAAATGAGCCCAGTATAATTCCAAAATTTAGCACGGTACTTCTATTTGGTCTAATCTGGCCGGGTAAAAAAAGGCGGGAGAAGGTAGTGTACATATGTCGTTTCGCACATGGAGGGGACACGTTCCCTCTCGGAACCATGAGCCTTCTTGAGGGAAGCTCCGGTTTGCAAGAAGCTTACACCAAAGCTTGTCCCAATTCGGCCAAAAATATTACCGCAGCATGTTGGTGCCATGTCATGCCACCATGCCAAGTTTCATGATTTTCAGGCGTGTTTCGAATTACAGGAATTAAAAAACCAAGTTTCTCAATATTTCCAGCCGAGCCACGACGCCCACATGTTTGAATTTCACTCCCATCTCTTGCATGGGACCTAGAAATTCACCCAAGGACACACATGTGATTTTTCGAACAACTATGGTGCACTGGAGCACGTGCTTGTAGTTCAAATTTGAATTATGCACACTAAATGCCCAGAAACTGAATTAATATATAAAAAAGGCCAAACGAATATGGAATAATTCCAAAATTTAGCACGATACTTCTATTTGGTCTAATATGGCTGTGTAAAAAAATAAGGCGGGAGAAGGTAGGGTACATATGTCGTTTCGCACACGGAGGGGACACGTTCCCTCTCGGAACCATGAGCCTTCTCGAGGGAAGCTCCGGTTTGCACGAAGCTTACACCAAAGCTTGTCCCAATTCGGCCAAAAATATTACCGTAGCATGTTGGTCCCATGTCATGCCACCATGCCAAGTTTCATGATTTCAGGCGTGTTTCGAATTACAGGAATTAAAAGACAAAGTTTCTCAATATTTCCGGCCGAGCCACGACGCCCAGATGTTTGAATTTCACTCCCATCTCTTGCATGGGACCTAGAAATTCACCCAAGGACACACATGTGATTTTTCAAATAACTATGGTGCACTGGAGCACGTGCTTGTAGTTCAAATTCGAATTATGCACATTAAATGCCTAGAAACTCAATTAATGTATAAAAAAGGCCAAACGAACACGGAATAATTCCAAATTTTAGCACGATACTTCTATTTGGTCTAATCTCCCTGTGTAAAAAAAATTAAGGCGGGAGACGGCAGTGGACGTATGTCGTTTCGCACACGGAGGTGACACGTTCCCTCTTGGAACTAGGAGCCTTCTTGAGTCAAGTGGTTGTGGTACCCAGACATTCTGAGTATATGTTCACTGACAGAACTATTCTCCTCCATTTTGCAGCTATAGAACTTATTGGAGACTTCATATGTCTCAATTCGGGCAATTGCTTGAAATATTAACTTCAACTCCTGGAACATCTCATATGCTCCATGACATTCAAAACGTCTTTGAAGTCCCGATTCTAAGTCGTAAAGCATGGCACACTGAACTATCGAGTAGTCATCAGCTTTGCTCTGCTATACGTTCATAATGTCCGGAGTTTCTCCTGCAGCGGGTCTTGCACCTAGCGGTGCTTCCAGGACATAATTCTTCTGTGCAACAATGATCATAATGCTGAAGTTACGGACCCAGTCTGTGTAGTTGCTACCATCATCTTTCAACTTAGCTTTCTCTAGGAACGCATTAAAATTCTAAGGAACGATAGCACGGGCCATTGATCTACAACAACATAGACATGCAAAAAACTACCAGGTACTAAGTTCATGATAAATTAAAGTTCAATTAAACATATTACTTAAGAACTCCCACTTAGATAGACATCCCTCTAGTCTTTTAAATGATCACGTGATCCAAATCAACTAAACTATGTTTGATCATCACATGAGATGGAGTAGTTTTCAATGGTGAACATCACTATGTTGATCATATCTACTATATGATTCACGTTTGACCTGTCGGTCTCAGTGTTCCGAGGCCATATCTGGATATGCTAGGCTTGTAAAGTTTAACCCGAGTATTCTGCACGTGACAAACTGTCTTGCACCCATTGTATGTGAACATAGAGCTTATCACACCCGATCATCACGTGGTTTCTCGGCACGACGAACTGTAGCAACGGTGCATACTCAGGGAGAACACTTATACCTTGAAGTTTAGTGAGAGATCATCTTATAATGCTACCGCCGTACGAAGAAAAAGAAGATGCATAAAGGATAAACATCACATGTTATCAAAATATGTGACATGATATGGCCAACATCATCTTGTGCCTTTGATCTCTATCTCCAAAGCACCGTCATGATCTCCATCGTCACCGGCTTGACACCTTGATCTTCGTCGTAGCATCGTTGTCGTATCGCTAACTATTGCTTCCACAACTATCGCTATCGCTTAGTGATAACACACGAGTATAGGGGATCACAACCGTTTTTGAGGGTAGAGTATTCAACCCAAATTTATTGATTCGACACAAGGGGAGCCAAAGAATATTCTCAAGTATTAGCAACTGAGTTGTCAATTCAGCCACACCTGGATAACTTAATATCTGCAGCAAATTATTTAGTAGCAAAGTAGTATGATAGTAGTGGTAACGGTAACAAAGGTAACAATAGCAAAAGTAATATTTTTGGTGTTTAGTAGTGATTGTAACAGTAGCGACGGAAAAGTAAATAAGCAGAGAACAATATGTGAAAAGCTCGTAGGCATTTGATCGGTGATGGAGAATTATGCCGGATGCGGTTCATCATGTAAGAATCATAACATAGGGTGACACGGAACTAGCTCCAATCATCAATGTAATGTAGGCATGTATTCCGAATATAGTCATACGCGCTTATGGAAAAGAACTTGCATGACATCTTTTGTCCTACCCTCTCGTGGCAGCGGGGTTCTAATGGAAACTAAGGGATATTAAGGCCTCCTTTTAATAGAGTACCAGAACAAAGCATTAGCACATAGTGAATACATGAACTCCTCATACTATGGTCATCACCGGGAGTGGTCCCAATTATTGTCACTTCGGGGTTGCCGGATCATAACACATAGTAGGTGAATATAGACTTGCAAGATAGGATCAAGAACTCACATATATTCATGAAAACATAATAGGTTCAGATCTGAAATCATGGCACTCGGGCCCTAGTGACAAGCATTAAGCATAGCAAAGTCATAGCACCATCAATCTCAGAACATAGTGGATACTAGGGATCAAACCCTAACAAAACTAACTCGATTACATGATGGATCTCATCCAACCCATCACCATCCAGCAAGCCTACGATGGAATTACTCACGCAAGGCAGTGACCATCATGAAATTGGTGATGGAGGATGGTTGATGATGACGATGGCGACGAAACCCCCTCTCCGGAGCCCCGAACGGACTCCAGATCAGCCCTCCCGAGAAGTTTTAGGGCTTGGCGGCGGCTCCTATTGTAAAACGCGATGAATTCTTCTCTCTGATTTTTTTTCTCCCCGAAAGCAAATATATAGAGTTGGAGTTGAGGTCGGAGGAGCTCCAGGGGGCCCACGAGGTAGGGGGCGCACCCTAGGGGGGAGGGCGCGCCCCCACCCTCATGGACAGGGTGTGGTCCCCCTGGTCTTCATCTTTTGCAACAATTTTTATTATTTCCAAATAGACGTTCCGTGGAGTTTCAGGTCATTCCGAGAACTTTTGTTTCTGCACATAAATAACACCATGGAAAGTCTGCTGAAAACAGTGTCAATCTGGGTTAGTTCCATTCAAATCATGCAAGTTGGAGTCCAAAACAAGGGCAAAAGTGTTTGGAAAAGTAGATACGACGGGGACGTATCAACTCCCCAAGCTTAAACCTTTGCTTGTCCTCAAGCAATTCAGTTGATAAATTGAAAGTGATAAAGAAAAACTTTTACAAACTCCGTTTGCTCTTGTTGTTGTAAATATGTAAAGCTAGCATTCAAGTTTTCAGCAAAGATTGTGACTAACCACATTCACAATAACTCTCAGGTCTCATGTTTACTCATATCAATGGCATAATCAACTAGCGAGCCATAATAATAAATCTTGGATGACAACACTTTTTCAAAACAGTCATGATATGATATAACAAGATGGAATCTCGCTAGCCCTTTCTGAGACCGCAAAACATAAATGCGGAGCACCTTTAAAAATCAAGGACTGACTAGACATTGTAATTCATGGTAAAAGAGATCCAGTCATAGTCATACCCAATATAAATTAATAGTAATGAATGCAAATGACAGCTGCGCTCTCCAGCTAGTGCTTTTTAATAAGAGGGTGATGACTCAACATAAAAGTAAATAGATAGGCCCTTCGCAGAGGGAAGCAGGGATTTGTAGAGGTGTCAGAGCTCAGTTTTGAAATAGTGATAAATAATATTTTGAGCAGCATACTTTCATTGTCAACATAACAACCAAGAGATGGCGATATCTTCCATGCTACACACATTATAGGCGGTTCCCAAACAGAATGGTAAAGTTTATACTCCCCCTCCACCAACAAGCATCAATCCATGACTTGCTCGAAACAACGAGTGTCTCCAACTAGCAGTAGTCCCATGGGGAGTTTTGTTTGCAATTATTTTGATTTAGTTTGCATAAAGCATGGGACTGGGCATCCCGGTGACCAGCCATTTTCTCGTGAATGAGGAGCGGAGTCCACTCCTCTTGAGAATAACCCGCCTAACATGGAAGATAAGGGCAGCTCTAGTTGATACATGAGCTATTCGAGCATACAAAACAGAATGTTTATTTGAAGGTTTAGAGTTTGGCACATACAAATTTACTTGGAACGGCAGGTAGATACCGCATATAGGAAGGTATAGTGGACTCATATGGAATAACATTGGGGTTTAAGGGATTGGATGCACAAGCATTATTCCCGCTTAGTACAAGTGAAGGCTAGCAAAAGACTGGGAAGCGACCAAATAGAGAGCGACAACAGTCATGAACATGCATTAAAATTAATAAACATTGGATGCAAGCATGAGTAGGATATAATCCACCATGAACATAAATATAGTGAAGGCTATGTTGATTTGTTTCAACTACATGAGTGAACATGTGCCAAGTCAGGTCACTTAAATCATTCAAAGGAGGATACCACCCCATCTTACCACATCACAACCATTTTAATAGCATGTTGGCACGCAAGGTAAACCATTATAACTCATAGCTAATCAAGCATGGCACGAGCAACTATGATCTCTAATTGTCATTGCAAACATGTTTATTCATAATAAGCTGAATCAGGAACGATGAACTCATCATATTTACAAAAACAAGAGAGGTCGAGTTCATACCAGCTTTTCTCATCTCAGTCAGTCCATCATATATCGTCATAATTGCCTTTCACTTGCATGACCGAATGAAGTGAATAATAATAAGAGTGCACGTGCACTGGACTAAGCTGGAATCTGCGAGCATTCAATAAACAGGAGAAGACAAGGCAATATGGGCTCTTGGTTTAAATCAACAATAATGCATGTAAGAGCCACTTCAACAATTTAATCATGGTCTTCTCCTATCGACCCCCAAAGAAAAGAAAAGAAATAAAACTATTTACACGGGAAAGCTCCCGACAAGCAAAAGAAGAACGGGAAATATTTTTGGGTTTTCTTTTAATTATTACTACTACTACAGCAAGAAAAGTAAACTTAACTAAAAGCTACACTAATTTTTTTAGTTTTTCTTAAGGTTTAACAAACACACAAGAAGAAAGCAGGAAAAAGAAAAATAAACTAGCATGGATATTACAGTGAAAAAGTATGAGCACTGACATCTAGCAATGAGTGTGCGAGCATAAATGTAATGTCGGTGGGAAATACGTACTCCCCCAAGCTTAGGCTTTTGGCCTAAGTTGGTTCATTGCCAAGGATGGGCTGGCGGATACCCGTAGGTGTAGCTGGTGTCATACTGAGATGCAGAGGCTATCGCCTCCTGAGCTGCAGCGTGGAGGCGAGCTGCCTCCGCCCTCCTCTCGTACTCATCTTCCTCCTCTCTGGTGATAAAATGTCTTCCTTGATTCCTGCTCGATCCATAAAATTTTCTGAAGGCCATTCACAGGGCCGCACAGGAGCGTCCCTTCTTGGCTCCTCGTCAGCATCACACATTGCAAGCCTGGGTCCTTGCTTCCTTGAAGAACCACCTTGAAACATTTTCCTAAGCATATTTCTTCCTTTGAAAAATTTCAGAAATTTTTAGTAACTTCAAATAAAAGTGAACCAAACTCCACAAAATTGATAGCAACTACTCCTGCAAGTTCCTAGAGACTATATCATGCATTAGAACTACTTGTAACCATATAAATTTGACATGCAAGCTCAAGAACATGGTCACCTAGGCAGCACAAATTTGCAATGAATAAAGCAATAGAACAAAAACTAATTGGACCAATGGAGGAGTCACATACCAAGGAACAATCCCCTAAAGCAGTTTTGCAAGAGATGCTTTGAGCAAGGAGATTGAAAATTGCATCAAAATGAGCTAGAACTCGTGCTTGAGCTGGATATTGGTGTTTGTGGGAGGAAGAATGAGTTTATGGGTGCAGGAATAAGTAGAGGAGGGCCACCGTGGGCCCACGAGGCAGGGGCGCGCCCTGGGGGGTAGGACGCGCCCTAAACCCTCTTGGCCAGGTGCTTGCCCCTCCTACTGTTCTCAGTGCGAGAAATTCTCAAATATTCCAAAAAAATCATTCCATTTTCAGGGCATTAGGAGAACTTTTATTTTCGGGGTATTTTTATATTGCACGGATAAATCAGAAAACAGACAGAAAAATACTATTTTTACTTTATTTCAACTAAATAGCAGAAAGTAAAAGGAGGGTCCAGAAGGTTGTGCCTTCTAGTTTCATCCATCTCATGCTCATCAAAAGGAATCCAGTAACAAGGTTGATCAGGTCTTGTTAACAAACTCATTCCGAATAACATGAAACGGGAGAAATTTCGAATAACACTATGTTACCTCAACGGGGATATGCACATCCCCAATAATAAGAATATCATATTTCTTCTTGACAGTAGGAATAGGAAATTCAAAACCTCCAAAAATAATCGATGGAATTTTTCCAATAGAGTTAATACTATGAACTTGAGGTTGTTTCCTCGGAAAGTGTACCGTATGTTCATTACCATTAACATGAAAAGTGACATTGCCTTTGTTGCAATCAATAACAGCCCCTGCAGTATTCAAAAAGGGTCTTCCAAGAATAATAGACATACTATCGTCCTCGGGAATATCGAGAATAACAAAGTCCGTTAAAATAATAACGTTTGCAACCACAACAGGCACATCCTCACAAATACCAACAGGTATAGCAGTTGATTTATCAGCCATTTGCAAAGATATTTCAGTATGCGTCAACTTATTCAAATCAATTTTACGATATGAAGAGAGGCATAACACTAACACCGGCTCCAAGATCACATAAAGCAGTTTTAACATAGTTTCTGTTAATGGAGCATGGTATAGTGGGTACTCCTGGATCTCCTAGTTTCTTAGGTATTCCACCCTTAAAAGTATAATTATCAAGCATGGTGGAAATCTCAGCTTCAGGTATGTTTCTCTTATTGGTAAAAATATCTTTCATATACTTAGCATAAGGATTCATTTTGAGCATATCAATCAATCGCATACGCAAAAAGATGGGACTAATTAATCATTTCAGCAAAGCGCTCAAAATCCTCATCATCCTTTTTCTTGGATGGTTTGGGAGGAAAAGGCATGGGTTTCTGAACCCAAGGTTCCCTTTCCTTACCATGTTTCCTAGCAACAAAGTCTCCCTTATTATAACGTTGATTCTTTGATTGTGGGTTATCAAGATCAACAGCAGGTTCATTTTCTACATCATTATCATTACTAGGTTGAGCATCGTCACGAACATCATCATTAACATTTTGACTAGGTTCATGTTAATTACCAGATTGTGTTTCAGCATCAGAAATAGAGATATCATTTTGATTCTCAGGTGGTTCAGCAATAGATTCACTAGAAGCATGCAAAGTCCTATCATTTTTGTTTTTCTTCTTTTTAGAAGGACTAGGTGCATCAATATTATTTCTCTGAGAATCTTGCTCAATTCTCTTAGGGTGGCCTTTAGGATACAAAGGTTCCTGAGTCATTCTACCGGTTCTAGTAGCCACTCTAACAGCATAATCATTTTTCTTACTATTCATTTCATTGAGCAAATCATTTTGAGCTTTAAGTACTTGTTCTACTTGAGTGGTAACCATAAAAGCAGGTTTACTAATGAGTTTAAGTTCACCTTTAACATTAGTCATGTAATCACCCAAGTGTTCAATCATATAAGCATTTTGTTTTAATTGTCTACCATAATAAGCATTGAAATCTTCTTGCTTAACCGTAAAGTTATCAAACTCATCCAAACATCGGCTAGCAATCTTAGTAGGAGGGATTTCAGCTTTATCATATCTATAGAGAGAATTTACCTTTACTACCTGTGTCGGGTTATCAAGACCATGAGTTTCTTCAATAGGTAATGGATTAAGATCATATGTTTCTTCAACAGGCGGTAAATTAAGACCATGTATTTCTTCAATAGGAGGTAAATTCTTAACATCTTAAGCTTTAATACCTTTTTCTTTCATAGATTTCTTTGCCTCTTGCATATCTTCAGGACTGAGAAATAAAACACCTCTCTTCTTCGGAGTTGGTTTAGGAATAGGCTCAGGAATTGGCTCAGGAGCTGGCTTAGGAAGTGTCCAATTATTTTCATTTGTCAACATAATATTCAATAGAATTTCAGCTTCATCCGGTGTTCTTTCCCTGAAAACAGAACCAGCACAACTATCCAGGTAATCTCTGGAAACATTGGTTAGTACATTATAAAAGATATCAAGTGTTTCATTTTTCTTAAGAGGATGATCAGGCAAAGCATTAAGTAACTTGAGAAGCCTCCCCCAAGCTTCTGGGAGACTCTCTTCTTCAATTTGCACAAAATTGTATATTTCCCTCAAAGCAGCTTGTTTCTTATGAGCGGGGAAATATTTAGCAGAGAAGTAATAAATCATATTTTGGGGACTACGCACACAACCAGGATCAAGAGAATTATACCATATCAGCATCACCCTTTAATGAGAACGGAAATATTTTAAGGATATAAATGTAGCGAGATCTCTCATCATTAGTGAACAGGGTGGCTATATCATTTAATTTAGTAAGATGTGCCACAACAGTTTCAGATTCATAGCCATTAAAAGGATCAGATTCAACCAAAGTAATTATACCAGGATCAACAGAGAATTCATAATCCTTATCGGTAACACAGATAGGTGAGGTAGCAAAAGCAGGGTCAGGTTTCATTCTATCAATAAGAGATTGCTGATTCCATTTAGCTAATAACCTCTTGAGTTCATATCTATCTTTGCAAGCTAAAATAGCTACAGAAGCTTCTTTATCAAAAACATAACCCTCAGGAATAACAGGCAAGTCTTCATCATCACTTTCATAAATATAATCAGTTTCAATAATTTCTTTCTCTCTAGCCCTAGCAATTTGTTCATCAAGAAATTCACTAAGTGGCACAGTAGTATCAAGCATAGAAGTAGTTTCATCATAAGTATTGTGCATAGCAGAAGTGGCATCATCAATAACATGCGACATATCAGAACGAATAGCAGAAGCAGGTTTAGGTGTCGCAAGCTTACTCAAAACAGAAGGTGAATCAAGTGCAGAGCTAGATGGCAGTTCCTTAGCTCCCCTCTTAGTTGAGGGATAAATTGTTGTCTCAGCGTCTTTCAAGTTCTTCATAGTCCATACTTGGGCTTAGGTCCAGACTTGGGCTTCTTCACTTGAGCAGCAACTTGCTTGCCGTTCTTCCCTTTGCCCTTTTTCTTGAAACTAGTGGTCTTGTTAACCATCAACACTTGATCCTCCTTCTTGATTTCTACCTCTGCAGCCTTTAGCATTGCGAAGAGCTCGGGAATTGTCTTATCCATCCCTTGCATATTATAGTTCATCACAAAGCTTTTATAGCTTGGTGGCAGTGATTGAAGAACTCTGTCAATGACACTATCATCAGGAAGATTAACTCCCAGTTGAGTCAAGTGGTTGTGGTAACCAGACATTCTGAGTATATGTTCACTGATAGAACTATTCTCCTCCATTTTGCAGCTATAGAACTTATTGGAGACTTCATATCTCTCAATTCAGGCATTTTCTTGAAATATTAACTTCAACTCCTGGAACATCTCATATGCTCCATGACATTCAAAACGTCTTTGAAGTCCCGATTCTAAGCCGTAAAGCATGGCACACTGAACTATCGATTAGTCATCAGCTTTGCTCTGCTATACGTTCATAACGTCCGGAGTTGCTCCTGTAGTGGGTCTTGCACCTAGCAGTGCTTCGAGGTCATAATTCTTCTGTGCAGCAATGAGGATAATCCTGAAGTTACGGACCCAGTCCGTGTAGTTGCTACCATCATCTTTCAACTTAGCTTTCTCCATTGATCTACAACAACATAGACATGCAAAAAACTACCAGGTACTAAGTTCATGATAAATTAAAGTTCAATTAAACATATTACTTAAGAACTCCCACTTAGATAGACATCCCTCTAGTCTTCTACATGATCACGTGATCCAAATCAACTAAACTATGTCCGATCATCACATGAGATGGAGTAGTTTTCAATGGTGAACATCACTATGTTGATCATATCTACTATATGATTCACGTTTGATCTGTCAGTCTCAGTGTTCCGAGGCCATATCTGGATATGCTAGGCTTGTAAAGTTTAACCCGAGTATTCTGCATGTGACAAACTGGCTTGCACTCGTTGTATGTGAACATAGAGCTTATCACACCCGATCATCACGCGGTGTCTCGGCACGACGAACTGTAGCAACGGTGCATACTCAAGGAGAACACTTATACCTTGAAGTTTAGTGAGAGATAATCTTATAGTGCTACCGCCGTAGTAAGAAAAATAAGATGCATAAAGGATAAACATCACTTGCTATCAAAATATGTGACATAATATGGCCAGCATCCTCTTGTGCCTTTGATCTCTATCTCCAAAGCACCGTCATGATCTCCGTCGTCACTGGCTTGACACCTTGATCTCCATTGTATCATCGTTGTCGTCTCGCTAACTATTGCTTCCGCAACTATCACTATCGCTTAGTGATAACCCACAAGTATAGGGGATCGCAACAGTTTTCGAGGGTAGAGTATTCAACCCAAATTTATTGATTCGACACAAGGGGAGCCAAAGAATATTCTCAAGTATTAGCAACTGAGTTGTCAATTCAGCCCACCTGGATAACTTAATATCTGCAGCAAAGTATTTAGTAGCAAAGTAGTATGATAGCAGTGGTAACAGTAACAAAGGTAACAGTACCAAAAGTAATATTTTTGGTGTTTTGTAGTGATTGTAACAGTAGAGACGGAAAAGTAAATAAGCAGAGAACAATATGTGAAAAGCTCGTAGGCATTGGATCGGTGATGGAGAATTATGCCGGGTGCGGTTCATCATGTAACAATCATAACATAGGGTGACACAGAACTAGCTCCAATTCATCAACCTAATGTAGGCATGTATTCCGAATATAGTCATACGTGCTTATGGAAAAGAACTTGCATGACATCTTTTATCCTACCCTCCCGTGGCAGCGGGGTCCTAATGGAAGCTAAGGGATATTAAGTCCTCCTTTTAATAGAGTACCGGAACAAAGCATTAGCACATAGTGAATACATGAACTCCACAAACTATGGTCATCACCGGGAGTGGTCCCGATTAATGTCACTTCGGGGTTGCCGGATCATAACACATAGTAGGTGACTATAGAATTGCAAGATAGGATCAAGAACTCACATATATTCATGAAAACATAATAGGTTCAGATCTGAAATCATGGCACTCGGGCCCTAGTGACAAGCATTAAGCATAGCAAAGTCATAGCACCATCAATCTCAGAACATAGTGGATACTAGGGATCAAACCCTAACAAAACTAACTCGATTACATGATAGATCTCATCCAACCCATCACCGTCCAGCAAGCCTATGATGGAATTACTCACACACGGCGGTGAGCATCATGAAATTGGTGATGGAGGATGGTTGATGATGACGACAGCGACGAATCCCCCTCTTCGGAGACCCGAACGGACTCCAGATCAGCCCTCCCGAGAGGTTTCAGGGCTTGGCGACGGCTCCGTATCGTAAAACATGATGAATTCTTCTCTCTGATTTTTTTCTCCCCGAAAGCAAATATATAGAGTTGGAGTTGAGGTCGGAGGAGCTCCAGGGGGCCCACGAGGTAGGGGGCGCGCCCTAGGGGGGAGGGCCCGCCCCCCACCCTCGTGGACAGGGTGTGGGCCCCCTGGTCTTCATCTTTTGCAACGATTTTTTATTATTTCCAAATAGACATTCCGTGGAGTTTCAGGTCATTTTGAGAACTTTTGTTTCTGCACATAAATAACACCATGGAAAGTCTGCTGAAAACAGCGTCAGTCCGGGTTAGTTCCATTCAAATCATGCAAGTTAGAGTCCAAAACAAGGGCAAAAGTGTTTGGAAAAGTAGATACGACGGAGACGTATCACTTAGTGATAAAGTAAAGCAATTACATGGCGATTGCATTTCATACAATAAAGCGACAACCATAAGGCTCTTGCCAGTTGCCGATAACTTCTACAAAACATGATCATCTCATACAACAATTTTTATCTCATCACGACCATATCACATCACAACATGCCCTGCAAAAACAAGTTAGACGTCCTCTACTTTGTTGTTGCAAGTTTTACGTGGCTGCTACGGGCTTCTAGCAAGAATAGTTCTTACCTACGCATCAAAACCACAATGATGTTTCTTCGAGTGTGCTGTTTTAACCTTCAACAAGGACCGGCCGTAGTCAAACTGCATTCAACTAAAGCTGGAGAAACAGACACCCGCCAGCCACCTGTGTGCGAAGCACGTTGGTAGATCCAGTCTCATGAAGGCGGTCATGTAATGTCGGTCCAGGCCGATGCATCCAACAATACCGCCGAATCAAAGTAAGACGTTGGTGGTAAGCAGTATGACAATTATCGCCGACAACTCATTGTGTTCTACTCGTGCATATAACATCTACGCATAGACCTGGCTCGGATAACACTGTTGGGGAACGCAATATTTCAAAAAAATTCCTACGATCACGCAAGATCTATCTAGGACATGCATAGCAACGAGACGGGAGAGTGTGTCAATGTACCCTCGTAGACCGAAAGCGGAAGCGTTTAGTAACGCGGTTGATGTAGTCGAACGTCTTCACGATCCAACCAATCCAAGTACCGAACGTACGGCACCTCCGTGTTCAGCACACGTTCAACACGATGACGTCCCTCGAGCTCTTGATCCAGTAGAGGTTCGAGGGAGAGTTCCGTCAGCATGACAGCGTGGCGACGGTGATGATGAAGTTACCGGCGCAGGGCTTCGCCTAAGCACTATGACGATATGACCAAGGTGTTAAACTGTGGAGGGGGGCACCGCACACGGCTAAGAGATTGTCTGTTGTCTTTGGGGTTCTCCCTAGCCACGTATATAATGGAGGGGAGAGAGGCTGGCGTCCAGGAGGGGTGCGCCATGGGAGGAGTCCTACTTGGAATCCTAGTCCAAGTAGGATTTGCCGCCCCCCCCCCCTTTTTCCTTTCTTCCACCGGAGGGAATAGGAAGGAGAGGGAGAGGGAAAGGGAAGGGGGGCCCCACCCCCTCCTCCTTGTCCTATTCGGATTCCCAAGGAGGGGGGCGCGTGGCCACCTCCCGTGGGCTTCCCTCTCTCTCCTTTAGGCCCATGTTGGCCCAACACTTCACCGGGAGGTTCCGATAACCCCTCGGTACTCCGGGAAAATACCTGGATCACTCGGAACCATTTCGATGTCCAAATATAACCTTCCAACATATGAATCTTTACCTCTCGACCATTTCGAGACTCCTCGTCATATGAATCATTTCCGTGATCTCATCTGGGACTCCGAACAAACATCGGTCATGAAATCACATAACTCATAATACAAATAGTCATCGAACGCTAAGCGTGCGGACCCTACAGGTTTGAGAACTATGTATACATGACCGAGACATATCTCCGGTCAATAACCAATAGCGGAACCTGGATGCTATTCTACTAAGATCTTTATTGGTCAAATCACATAACAACATACATCATTCCCTTTGTCATCGGTATGTTACTTTCCCGAGATTCGATCATCGGTATCATCATACCTAGTTCAATCTCGTTACCGGCAAGTCTCTTTACTCGTTCCGTAATGCATCATCCCACAACTAACTCATTAGTCACATTGCTTGCAAGGCTTATAGTGATTTGCATTACCGAGTGGGCCCAGAGATACCTCTCCGATACACGGAGTGACAAATCCTAATCTTAATCTATGCCAACTCAACGAACACCTTCGGAGACACCTATAGAGCATCTTTATAATCACCCAGTTACGTTGTGACGTTTGATAGCACACAAAGTGTTCCTTCGGTATTCGGGAGTTGCATAATCTCATAGTCAGAGGAATATGTATAAGTCATGAAGAAAGCAATAGCAATAAAACTAAACGATCATTATGCTAAGCTAACGGATGAGTCTTGTCCATCACATCACTCTATAATGATGTGATCTTGTTCATCAAATGACAACACATGTCTATTGTGAGGAAACTTAACCATCTTCGATTAACGAGCTAGTCAAATAGAGGCATACTAGAGACACTCATTTTGTCTATGTATTCACACATGTACTAAGTTTACGGTTAATACAATTCTAGCATGAATAATAAACACTTAGCATGATATAATGAAATATAAATAACAACTTTATTATTGCCTCTAGGACATATTTCCTTCAAGTTATTTTGTTGACTTTGCTCCCACTACTATGAATGTGAAGAATTTTGCTTATGCGGTGAGTAGTAAATTTTTTATGCTTGTGCATCATGAAAATAATGTTTTATGTGATAGTTATATTGTTGAATTCATTCATGATGCTACTTAAAATTATTATGAGAGAGAAACATATGCCTTTACATATCTCAACAATATCAAGTTTCCTCTCTATGTGTTGAAAGTTTTGAAGTCATGCTTGTTTTGCCTTCCTATGCCAGTTGATTCCTGTTCCCGTAAGTTGTTTGCTCACAAAATCCCTATGCATAGGAAGAGGGTTAGAATTAAATGTGCTAGTCATATTCTTCATGATGCTCCAATTATGTTTCAATTTGTATCTTTTATGTGAGCATCATTGAAATCATCATGCCTAGCTAGAAAGGCATTAAATAAAAGCTCTTGTTAGGAGACAACCCAACATTTACCCCTACTATTTTTGTGTGTTAAGATGATTAAGCTATCGTATTAATCATGTTTTATATCTTTTGTTTCAATAAAGTGCCAAGTAAAGCCTTTGGGATAGTGTGAATGATAGTTGATTCAATTCTGTCCAAAAACAGAAACTTTTCCGCCCAGTCACAGAATTGTTAAAAATTACTGGAGTGTCAAATAATTCTGAATTTTTTACAGTATATTGATATACAAATTTCCTCTGTTGTCCTTATTTTGCAGAATTTTTTGAGTTACAAAAGTATGATTTCAATTCAGATCTTTACAGGTTGTTCTGTTTTCGGCAGATTCTGTTTTCGATGCATAGTTTGCTTGTTTTATAGTTTCTATGACTTATATTTCTTAATATAAATTGTAGAAACGATAGGGAACAGTAGGCATCATGTGATAAAATTTGTGAATCTTGTCTTGACAGTACCAAAATGAATGATTCGTTTTATTATACTAACGGAGCTTACGAGTTTTCTGTTGAGTTTTGTGTTCTGAAGTTTTCAAGTTTTGGGTGAAGTTTCGACGGTCTACGGAATAAGGAGTGGCAAGAGCCTAAGCTTGGGGATGCCCAAGGCACCCCAAGGTAATACTGAAGGACAACCAAGCATCTAAGCTTGGGGATGCCCCGGATGGCATCCCCTCTTTCGACTTCGTTCATCGGTAACTTTACTTGGGGCTATATTTTTATTCACCACATGATATGTGTTTTTCTTGGAGCTTCATTTTCTTTTATTAGAGTTTTATTTCTTTTATTTAGAGTAATTTTTGCATCTTTTATTTTAGTAAAAATTCAAGTGTAGCCTTTACCATGCTTATTTTGCAAGTCTATATGTTGCTGTTTTGAAAACAGAAAGTTCTCTATCATTGTCTGAATTCTTCTGGAAAGTCAGAATGTGATAAAATCTTGAAACTTTTACATAATGAGTAACAACAAATTATCTAAAGTGTGGTAGTTTTTCAAAAAAATTGGAGCTAGGGAAGTATGATTCCTCTTGCATTCTTTACAGACTGTTCTGTCTAGACAGATTGCTGTTATGTTTGCATTGTTTGCATATGTTTGCTTGTTTAATGATTCTATTTGAGGATAGGAGTAATAAATATGCAGAGGTATTTAGTATGCAATTTCAAATAATAATTTTAGTGATTTTCTACAGTAGAGAATGATAAGGTTTTGCATGGATTTATACTAACCTATCTCACGAGTTCTTGTTGAGTTTTGTGTGGATGAAGTTTTTAAGAATTAGGGAAACCATGATATGAGAGGAATTAAGGAGACACAAAAGCTCAAGCTTGGAGATGCCCAAGGCACCCCTAATTAATATTTCAAGAAGTCTCAAGCATCTAAGCTTGGGGATTGCCTGGTTGGCATCCCACGTTTCTTCTTCAACAATGATCGGTCAGTTTTGGTTGAACCTAAGTTTTTGCTTCTTCACATGATATGTTCTATCCTTGCAATGTAAATTTATTTTGTTTTGCTTGTTGTTTGAATAAAGTACTTAAGATCTTAAATACCTAAATGAGAGAGAGTCCTCACATAGCTTAATAATTATTTGACTACTCATTGATCTTCACTTATATCTTTTGGAGTAGTTTGTCATTTACTCACGTGCTTCACTTATATGCTTTGAGTAAATGGTTGAATGAATTGAATATCATAAATCTGAAATTATATATGTTTCATATGTTTGTCCCATGGGGAGTAATGACTTCACATATAATAAGTAGAGGTGGTAAATTTATTGAAAGTTAGCAAACACAATATTGGTCACTTGAACAATTCATAAAGAATATTGAAGGAAGAGAGATTTCACATATAAATATACTATCTTGGACATCTTCTAAGATTGTGAGCCCCATTAATTATTTTCAAACTTGAGCCAATTAGTTGAAGTTGGACAAGGAAGACAACTTAATGAGTTATGTTTGGGTATATTTGTATAGAAGTTATATTGTTGTGGATCCTCCAACATGTGGTGCTTGCTATTTAGAATCTTTTGCTAGCCAAAATTTCTGTCTTGTGCATCCAAAATTCTTGAACCAAGTTTCTTCCATGAGTGTCCACCATATCTACCTATATGCGGTGTTTACCTGCCGTTCCATTTAAATTTGCATGTGCCAAACTCTAAACCTTCAAATAATAATCTGTTTTGTATGCACGAATCGCTCATGTAGCGACTAGGGACTGTCAGTATCTTCCATGCTAGGTGGGTTATTCTCATGATGAGTGTTTATTCACTTATCATTCACGAGAGAGTGGCTGGTAATTGGGATGCCTAGTCCTATGTGTTGGTGTCAAAACCGGCCGATCTCGGGTAGGGGGTCACGAACTATGCGGCTGAGGATCAAAGGTAACAGGAGACAGGGGACACGATGTTTACCCAGGTTCGGGCCCTCTTAATGGGGGTAATACCCTACTTCCTTTTTGATTGACTTTGATGAGTATAGAGATTACAAGAGTCGATCTACCTCGAGATCGTAATGGCTAAACCCTAGCAGTCTAGCCTATGTAAATTCTGATAGCCTCTACGGACTAAACCCTCTAGTTTATATAGACACTGGATGGGCCTAGGGTTCGACAGAGTCGGTTTACAGAGAAAGAAAACTATACATCCGGACGTCAAGCTTGCCATCCACGCATAGGAGAGTCCCATCCGGATACGGGGGAAAGCCTTCTATCTTGTATCTTCACGGCCCATCAGTCCTACCCATGCTACACAGCCCGGACACCCAGGGACCCTGTAATCTAGGACTCCCTCACTATGATCTAAAGATCAAAAACAAAATCACAAATAAATTAAACAAAACTCCCCAGGATTGTTGATAGTTGGACGCTACCCGTTGTTTCGGACTAGCCGTAGAATGTGATTGTTGGTGGAGGGGAAGTAAAATATTTACCTTTCTGTTTGGGAACCGCCTATAATGTATCTAGTATGGAAGACATTTGGAACTCTTGGTTGTTATGTTGACGATGAAAGCATACCTCTCAAAATTATTTTCATCTCTGTTTTAAAAGCTTCGAGCTCTGGCACCTATGCAAATCCCTGCTTCCCTCTGCGTAGGGCCTATCTTTTACTTTTATGCAAGATTCAGTAGTATTACTTATCATTCCAACATACTCTTTAGTCGGCAAGCGTCATGTGATGGGGAAAGATCTAAGCATATATGTCCATTCAAATATATTTGATCATGAATTATTATTGTTGACAATTATCTATATGATAAGTAAGTTGGGAGGCGAAACATTAAGCCCCGATCTTTCTCTGTGTTCAATGGATGCTATTTGTTCTAAAAATATGCTTTGAGTGGTAGCAATCATGCAATTGTTTGATGACTAAGAACATAGTTTGTTAGTTTTCAAGAAAGTTTATGATCTATGCTTTAACATGTGAATAGCTTGATACTTGATCATGAGAACTTTTATGATATGAGCTATTGTTCTGATATACAATGATGCTAGAAAAAGTGATTGAAATTATCATTTATCAAACTTGTGCACTGGATAGCATTCCTCATCAAAAATTATATTTTATCATTTACCTACTCAAGGACGAGCAGGAATTAAGCTTGGGGATGCTTGATATGTCTCCAATGTATCTATAATTTTTTATTGTTCCATGGTACTATATTATCTATCTTGGATGTTTTATATGCATCTATATGCTATTTTATATGATTTTTGGGACTAACCTATTAACCAAGAGCCCAGTGCCAGTTTCTGTTTTTTCCTTGTTTTTGAGTTTTGGAGAAAAGGAATATCAAACTGAGTCCAAACGACCTGAAAATTTACAGTGATTTTTTATGGACCAGAAGAATCCTCCGAAGCAAAAGAGTTGGGCCAGTAGAGGCCCGAGCCAACCACAAGATTAGAGGGCACGCCTACCCCCCCCCCCCCCGGGCACGTCCTCCGTCCTTGTCGTTGACTCGTGGACCCCCTGACTTGTTCTCGACGCCAAAAAATCCTATAAATATAGAAACCCCTACAAATAAACATAGATCGGGAGTTCTGCTTCCGCAAGAAATAAACATATAAATATAGTAGCCATGAAAACCAATCGGGGGCCCATTCCGGCACCCTGCCGGAGGGGGAAACCATCACCGGTGGCCATCTTCGTCATCCCGACGGTCTCCATGACGAGGAGGGAGTAGTTCACCCTCGGGGCTGAGGGTATGTACCAGTAGCGATGTGTTTGATCTCTCTCTCTCGTGTTCTTGATTTGGCACGATCTTGATTTACCGCGAGCTTCGCTATTATAGTTGGATCTTATGATGTTTCTCCCCCCCTACGTTCTTGTAATGGATTGAGTTTTCACTTTGAAGTTATCTTATCAGATTGAGTCTTTAAGGATTTGAGAACACTTGATGTATGTCTTGCATGTGCTTATCGGTGGTGACAATGGGATATTCACGCGATCCACTTGATGTATGTTTTGGTGATCAACTTGCGGGTTCTATGACGTTGTGAACTTATGCATAGGGGTTGGCACATGTTTTCGTTTTAACTCTCTGGTAGAAAATTTGGGGAACTCTTTGAAGTTCTTTGTGTTGGTTTAAATAGATGAATCTGAGATTGTGTGATGCATATTGTATAATCAAACCCGCGGGTACTTGTGGTGACATTGGAGTATCTAGGTGACATTAGGGTTTTGGTTAATGTGTATCTTAAGGTGTTATTTTAGTACGAACTCTAGGGCTGTTTGTGACACTTATAGGAATAGACCAATAGATCGATCAGAAAGAATAATTTTGAGGTGGTTTCGTACCCTACAATAATCTCTTTGTTTGTTCTCCTCTATTAGTGACTTTGGAGTGACTCTTTGTTGCACGTTGAGGGATTGTTATATGATCTAATTATGTTATCATTGCTGAGAGAACTTGCACTAGTGAAAGTATGAGCCCTAGGCCTTGTTTCAAAGCATTGCAATACCGTTTTTGCTCACTTTTGTTAATTGCTACCTTGCTGTTTTTTATTTTCAGATTACAAAAACCTATATCTACCATCCATATTGCACTTGTATCACAATCTCTTCGCCGAACTAGTGCACCTATACAATTTACCATTGTATTGGGTGTGTTGGGGACACAAGAGACTCTTTGTTATTTGGTTGCAGGGTTGTTTGAGAGAGACCATCTTCATGCTACGCCTCCCACGGATTGATAAACCTTAGGTCATCCACTTGAGGGAAATTGCCTACTGTCCTACAAAATTCTGCGCTTGGAGGCCCAACACGAGTCTACAAGAAGAAGGTTGTGTAGTAGACATCAGCTATCAAATGTCACAACATAAATGGGTGATTATAAAGATGCTCTACAGGTATCTCCGGAGGTGTTTTTTGAGTTGGCATAGATCGAGATTAGGATTTGTCACTCCGAGTATCGGAGAGGTATCTCTGGGCCCTCTCGGTAATACACATCATAAGAAGCCTTGCAAGAAAAGTGACTAATGAGTTAGTTATAGGATGATGTATTACAGAACGATTAAAGAGACTTGCCGGTAACGAGATTGTAGTAGGTATGAAGATATCGACGATCGAATCTCGGGCAAGTGACATACCGATGGACAACGGGAATAACATATGTTGTCATAACGGTTCGACTGATAAAGACCTTCATAGAATAGCCAATATGAGCATCCAGGTTCCGCTATTGGTTATTGATCGGAGAGGTCTCTCAGCCATGTCTACATAGTTCTCGAACCCGTAGGGTCCGCACGCTTAACGTTCGATGACGATATAGTATTATATGAGTTATGTGATTTGGTGACCGAATTCTGTCCGGAGTCCCGGATGAGATCACAGACATGACAAGGAGTCTCGAAATGGTTGAGAGGTAAAGATTGATATATAGGACGATAGTATTCGAACATGGTAAGTGTTCCGGAAGTATCGAGTATTTATTGGAGTACCGGGGGTTACCGGAACCCCCGAGGGGAATATATGGGCCATATGAGCCATGAGAGGGGAGCACACCAGCCCACCAGGGGTGGCGTGCCCCCCCCTATTGCAGGTAGCCAAATAGGAGAAGGAGAAGAGGGGGTTCGGCCCCCCTTCCTTCTCTTCTTCCCCCTTCCTTTCTTCTCCGATGGAAAAAGGAAAGGCGGAGCGCCACTTGGGGCGCCCTTGGCTGCCTCTTCTCCCCTCCCACCTATATATATGTGGGGAGGGGGGCACCTATAACACACAACATCAATTGTTAGCCGTGTGCGGCGCCCCCCTCCATAGTTTACACCCCCGGTCATATTTTCGCGGTGCTTAGGCGAAACCCAGCGAGAATCACTACACCATCACTGGCACCACGCCGTCGTGCTGATGGAACTCATCTACTACCTCGATACCTTGCTGGATCAAGAAGACGAGGGGCGTCACCGAGCTGAACGTGTGCCAAACTCAGAGGTGCCGTAAGTTCGGTACTCGACCGTTGGAGTGCGAAGAAAGTTCGACTACATCAACCACGTTGTGAAACGCTTCCGCTTATGGTCTATGAGGGTACGTAGACAAACTCTCCCCTTCGTTGCTATGCATCTCCATGGATAGATCATTGCGCGTGCGTAGATTTTTTTTGTTTTCCATGCAACGATACCCAACAATAGTTTACTTTGGTGTGTGCAAATGTCATGTGTGTAGTAGCCACCTATGTAATTGGATGTTTAATTTGGTTATGCAACCATGTCCTTATAAGTGTGTGTATGTATATGTTGTTGTTCTGTATGCAATCCCAACGCACAACACACACGTCTTATTTGTAGCAATCGTCTGTGTTATTATCGGTCTTCGCACACATTTCTTGATTACAGATCTGTTTGCCACTTATCACACACATCTTATTAAATTGAACCATTTCTGTTATCTTGGCTCAACGCTAATAGTTCATCCGAGTGAACTTTTTGTCCTCTATCACACACACCTTGATCTGGCTGCCCGTTTCTTTTGTTCCGCCTCATCACAAACAGTTTATCCGAGTGAACCATATGCCGTATATCGCGCATGCCTTCATCTGGCTGCCCGTTTCTTTTGTTCTGCCTCATCACAAACAGTTTATTGAACTGAACCGTATGCCCCGCATCGCACACGCAACTAAATTCTGAACCGTGTTTGATGCATCCTTCATCGCAAACATTTTGCATCTTTTTTGAGGGGTTTCTTACATCACCGTTCGCGATTATTGCATCACACACAGTTTCATCAAAGGGTCCCTAATCGTAGTGTCACGTTAGCAGCATCCTCCAGTAGTGCAAGGTCCAGTGAACAAGTTTACAATGAACCATTATTTTCCTTGTACATGACAGACTAACAATAATTAAGATTATATCATATCATAGATCTTTGTGTGTGTGAAATATGAACTGACGTTACCACTTGATATGTCCTGATGGTTGTTTACTCCCCAGTTGAAAAGCTAGACTAGATGATACACCATTTTTTTGACTGGGAACTGTGAGGCAACAACCCCACAGTATTTTATTAAAACTCAACCAACAAAGAACAAAAGGTTCTGGTAAGTAATGTTAGGCTACTTACCTATGGTCCTATGTACATAATTACATGCTGGGTTACATAATTACAAGAGGCCAACTAGGGCAAAGAATTAATCCAAAGCAATAACAAAGGTTTTAAACTAGGCTTGAATCTGTGGGATAGCAGGGTAATATCATGGATGAAATTCCTCCATGCTGCAAAGGTATGCCTCTCATTTCTGAAGATTCGTCCATTCCTCAATAACCAAACATTCCAGGCAGCTAGGTAAACAACCTCTTTGAAGAAAGGTTGGCCAAAGCTTTTCCTGGCAGCAATAAGGCACTCTAAAGGAGACAAACCAGCTAGCCACTGAATGTGTACCTCCTACTAACACTACTTCCATACCCCTAGCGCACTCATGTTCTCCTTGATTCAAACAACTTATTGTTGATGTGTTTTCTCATTCAATGTGGTATCTCCTTTCATTTTCCATGTACTCGTAACCATTTCAAGATCTAGTTGCTAAGCCCTTTTTGTACTTACTACCATCACTACTTCCATACCCTAGTGCACACATGTTCTTCATGATTCAAACTTATTGTAGATGTGTTTTCTCATCCAATGTGGTATTTCCTTTCATTTTCCATGTAGTAATAGCCATTTGAAAATCTAGTTGCTCAGACCTTTTTGTACTTACTGCTAACACTACTTCCATACCCTAGTGCACACATGTTCTCCTTGATTCAAACAACTTATTGTATATGTGTT
This sequence comes from Aegilops longissima, assembly GCA_021605205.1. Lineage (NCBI taxonomy): Eukaryota > Viridiplantae > Streptophyta > Magnoliopsida > Poales > Poaceae > Aegilops > Aegilops longissima. Next base: position 477,016,867 of record CM038682.1, read on the forward strand.
TTCTCATTCAATGTGGTATTTCCATTCATTTTTCATGTACTCATAACCATTTCAATATCAAGATGCTATGCACTTTTGTATCTTGTACTAACACTATTTCCATACCCCGAGTGCACGCATGTTCTCCTTCATTCAAACAACTTATTTGGAGATGTGTTTTCTTATTCAATTAATGTGGTATTTCCTTTCATTTTCCATTTACTCATAACCATTTGAAGATCTATTTTCTATGACCTTTTATAACCCCTAGTAACACTACTTCCATATCCTAGTGTAGACGTGTTGTCTTGATTAAAACAACTTATTGTTGCAACTATTATATGGCAAAAAGTGATTTTTTGCCTAATAATGATTCAAAATTTGAGCTTTTTTGCATGGGGTATTAATATCGTTGTATTAAACATGTACAAAATGTAGACAAGAAAAAGAAAACTATTTGGGTGTGGTTTACTTTCATAACTTATAAATGAATGAACCAAGATATGTGTGTAGTGTGCACAAGTGGAAGTAAGATGCATGTTAAATCTGCCATATTTACTTGTCAGATACATCTCGCATTCATTGTGATTACTTGTTAGTTTGAACAAATCATTTGTCAATGTGCTCTGCATATGACTGAATAAATCAATTGTTTTGTGAGAAAATTTAGTTGCACCTTCAGATAGTGGACATGCCTAATTCAGTACATGCAAACATATGATAGTTTGGTCACCACGTCAATTTTGGATAAATTTAGAATGCATTTCCTGCAATTGTGTGTTAATTCATACAAATCATATGGCATTGTGCTCTACATATGATTGAATAAAACAGGTTAAAGTATTGACGAGAAGACCAATTATTTTGTCATAAAGTCCGATTTCTACTTCACACAGTGGACATGCCTACTTTAGAACAAACAGATTGCACTGTGATCGACACGTCAATTTTGGATGAATTTGAAACACATTTGCACGCTATTATTAGACTAAAGCACTCAAAGAGATAACACATTCATTCCTCAAATTGTGGTTTATTCTTTCTTTCACTGTCACTTTCGTTGTGCAAGCTAGTATTACTGTGTATGTTTTCTAGTTTGTTGTTATTTGTGAGTTCCCATATAGGTTGTCCATCTAGTTGCATAGCTACATAACCTATATTCTTATTGTATCTCTTAAAATTGGAAAATGTATTTAAAATTGTTAGACGCCTATTCACTACCCCCTCTAGTCGACCATACCAAACCTTTCACCAGTACATTGTCTCTTACCACATCGGTTCCTGCCCTAGTGGCCTGGCCTGAGGACCCCTAGGCCAGTTCGATCCTAGGCCACATTGGGCGGCCCATGGATAATTATACGAAGACTCTGGAAGACTTGTTGTACTAGCCAAAGATACCAGAGCCATGCAGGACTGTACCTCCACCGACGTAGCCAACTAGAATTTGTAACCATAGGACCCTCGATATGCTATATAAGCTGGGGGATGGGCTTGTCGATAGTCACATCACAATCCCTTGGTATCCATATGACCCTATATACATCAAACATTTGCTTTATCTGTAAACAAGAAATAAACTATGTTGTGGGTACAAAAGGATGGGTCTACTAGAAAATAAAGTACGTATAAATAAAGGTTAGATGATGTCTAAGTAAAAGTACAATAATATACAAGTAGCAAGTGTGGAAGAGGGATGGCAGGGTGTGCAGGGAATTGTCCCTAGGCAATTAGCTAAGTTAGTAGACCGATCATCATCATTGTAGTTTTACATGTGGAAGAGACCTCTGCTAACGTAATATCCATACCTAGAATTATATGTACTTTTGATTGGAACTATTAGCAAGAATCCACAAATAATAACATGTTCATTAAGATAAACCCAAACGTAACATTAAGATAAACTAGTCCCCCTTCATCCCATATGTATCGATTCCTACACTCAACCTCGATAGTATCCGTTACTCCAGACGGCATATGCATAGTTCTTTTCAACATAAAACTAACCCTAAGGTGTGATCCACACGCGGGATCATATGGTGGGAACTAAACGACAACAACATAACCACATGCAACTCCAAACAAACATAGAAAATCACCAATTAACTCATGGGACAAAAATAATCTACTCGGCCATAAAGAAGATGCAAGAAATCCAGAAATGCACTTTGGCACATGGGAGCATATGCTCCTGCTACTGAAAAACATTTCAAAATATCAAAAAATCCAAACAAAAATTTGGCATGTACATCTCAATATTCTACATGGGCATGCCAAGTTTCACGAAAACCCGACATTTTTGTGGTTTGTGTAAAAAGACAAAAAAATGTCTAGTGAAAAGCCCTTTTCTACACAAATTTTTATCTTTTTCACACGCGACACAGAAATTATCCGTTTTTCATGAAACGACTTTGTGAGTACGTAGAATGTCGAGATGTTACGCCCAAAACATTTTTCCAAAATTTTGTGACATTCCAAAAAATTTATAATACACATTTTAAAAAACAGGAGCATATGCTCCTAGGTGCCAAAACACCGGTCTCGAAGAAATGATCATATAATAATTAATAGCATCCAATGCCATGTTCAACTAGGGGATTATAGTGGGTTGCAGGAGAGTGGACCACTAAATAGAGGTGGAGATGGAAATGTTGGTGATGATGGCTCCCCCGACGGCACTCCGAGGCCACCAGAAAAGAGGGGTAGAGAGGCTCCCCCTCCATCTTCTTCTTCCATGGCCTCTCCCCTAAATGGGGATAGGTTTCCCTCTCTGGTCCTTGGCCTGCGAGAGCCCCTCCAAGATTGGATCTCTTCTCTCTGGTTCTCTCTATTTCGGTACTATTTCTGAGGCCGTGCACCATTTCTTTAATATTTGGAGATCCATAACTTTGATCCGCTGAAATTTTAGCATGATTTTCCCCATAAAGTTAGCTTTATTTTGGCGAAAGAAGGGTTGTAACCTCCTTAGGTATTGGCCATGCGATCACCCCACACAGGTAGGGCCTACCCATGCTGCCTACCCTTGTGGAGCCCTCCTGGCTCTATCGACCTCTATATTTTGGCCATGGGTGTCTTTAATCCCAAAAAAATCCACAAAAAATTCAAACTCATTTTGGCTGCATGAATTTTTTACCTATATTTCTAAAAATGCTAGAAAATGGGAACTGGCCTTTGGCACTAGATTAATAGGTTAGTCCAAATAAAAATATGTTTTCCAAAAAGTATGTAAAAGAGGTATGATAATAGCATGAAACGATCAAAAATTATAGATACAGTTGAGATGTATCACCGTGATAGCCCCGAACATGGGTAAAACCTTGAGCTTGCGTTTGGCTTGCGAGGAGTTGCCGGCCGGTAGAGAGTTATTGGCACTATCGATGACAAGTATACACATACTCTAGGTGAAAACTGATGATCTTGTCTCTCCAAGTAGATCAGACATTATGGACGTGCATGCGTCATGACCTTGTTGGAGGTGTGGGCTCTAAGCTCTGCTTTGGGGACGAAAGTTGCATGTTTGACCTTCAGTTGAACCTGTCCACATTGGCACACGTGCACTGATCCCTTCTTGAAGGTTTTGTATTAGAGTTGCAACGGTGATGAGGCCATGCACCCGATGTCAGTCAACGCTCGGGCATGTGGATCTGTTGCACTGAAGGAGATGGAGGATTTGACCACAGGGGCAGGACACGTGCAGCTACATATCAATCTGGCCCCAGGCATGGACATGTTGGGTGGCGGCGGTAGACATGTTGGCCATGTCATGATCCCGTCAGTGGGGCAGCCTTGGTGGAGAATGAAGCAATGTCAATGACCATGTATTCAACAAGTGAGCAACAAGGCTACAATAGTAGCTGGATCATGTCAACACCTAAAAACCAAGCATCCCTCCCTCTCCCATCATCGGGGGCGATTCAAGGTATCATTGAGACCAGGAATGAGTGGTGAAGTCGTCACCTTCTTTTGGCATTTCTCCAGCGGAGCGGGTAGGTGATGGGTTCTCTCGATGCTTGAGTTTGGCTAGCGAGGAGTCGCTGTTGGTGGGAACGACACCTATGGGATCACCGGAATCCCTTCTATGGTTGGCGGGCGCGGGGTTGTGAGAAGAGCAGGTTTAGGAGCTAGCACAAAGATCGTTTACCCAGGTTGGGGCCGCGAGGATGCGTAATACCCTAGTCCTGCTTTGGTGTGTATTTCATAGGGTTCTTGAGCTCTTGAACTAGCTACGATGGTTGTGTAGTTCCAAAGAGCCGAATCCCCCTCCAGTATGCCTCGGGCCTCCTTTTATAGTCGAAAAGGGGTTGCCATAGTGGCACACAGGAGGTGGAAAGGTGTACAGTGCGCGAGCTTATTGCCCGGCACTACGGGACAAAGCGCATTAAACGTGCTACTTAGGTGTCCATTAGCTTTATCGGGGAGAACGAGGCCCGTCCCATCCGTCGCCGCTCTGCCTCGCCTCGACACGTGACCACGCCGGTGATGCGTGTAGTGCCATGTAGGCAGGCAGGCTGCTGAGGTGGCGCGGTGGCAGGGTCTTCACGAAGAGTTGCATGCCACCACGCAGGTGCTTGCTGAGTCGGTGTAGAGGCCGCCCGTCGCCACGCAGGTGCCTGCCTAGCTGGTTGAGCTAGCAGCTGCTTGGGTACGGCGGTGGAGTCTTAGCTGGTGCGGCCCTGGCTGTGGCCCCGCTGATGCCCTCGGCAAGGGTATTGCCGGGGGCCTGGCAAGGGTCTTGCCGCGGCGTTGCAGTCGTCCCTGTCAAGGCGCTTGCCGGGGGTCTCGTGGATTTCCTCGGCTAGGATCCTGCCGAGGGTCGTCGTCTTCTGATCCTCATCTGATCTTGTGTGTTTATGATCTTGACGAAGATTTGCATGCCGCCACAGAGGTGCCTCCCGAGGCTTGGTTCCAATGTAGTTGGTCGGTGGTGTTGGAACCCACGGGCTCAAGGGTGGCCTGCTCTGCTGGCATCGGGCAAGTTGCCCCGGCAATGCTCTTGCCGGGGCCGCGAAGGCTGCCCCGGCAAGGGTCTTGCCAGGGGACTCCGCCCCGCCCCCTTGCTCTCATGTGTTTCTGATCTTGGCGTTGTCTTGTGCTTTGGCTTCTCTCCTGCTTCCCTCCTCTGCTCTGTTAAGTGTGCTCGTGGCACGTGGCTCCGACTACCCGTTGATAACCCACAAGTATAGGGGATCGCACCAGTTTTCGAGGTAAAGTATTCAACCCAAATTTGTTGATTCGACACAAGGGGAGCCAAAGAATATTCTCAAGTATTAGCAGCTGAGTTGTCAATTTAACCACACCTGGAAACTTATTATCTGCAGCAAAGTGTTTAGTAGCAAAGTACTATGATAGTGGCGGTAACGGTAACAAAAGTAAAGACGGCAAAAGTAATGTTTTTGGTATTTTTGTACTGATTGTAACAGTAGCAACGGAAAAGTAAATAAGCGTAAACCAGTATATGGAAAGCTCGAGGCACCGGATCGTGATGGATAATTATGCGGATGTGGTTCGTCATGTAATGATCATAACATAGGGTGACACAGAACTAGCTCCAGTTCATCAAAGTAATGTAGGCATGTATTCCGTATATAGTCATACGTGCTTATGGAAAAGAACTTGCATGACATCTTTTGTCCTACCCTCCAGTGGAAGCTGGGTCCTATTGGAAACTAAGGGATATTAAGGCCTCCTTTTAATAGAGAACCGGAACAAAGCATTAGCACATAGTGAATACATGAACTCCTCAAACTATGGTCATCACCGAGAAGTATCCCGATTATTGTCACTTCGGGGTTGTCGGATCATAACACATAATAGGTGACTATAGACTTGCAACATAGGATCTAGAACACTCATATATTCATGAAAACATAATAGGTTCAGATCTGAAATCATGGCACTCGGGCCCTAGTGACAAGCATTAAGCATAGAAAAGTCATAGCAACATCAATCATAGAACATAGTGGATACTAGGGATCAAACCCTAACAAAACTAACTCAATTACATGATAAATCTCATCCAACCCATCACTGTCCAGCAAGCCTACGATGGAATTACTCATGCATGGCGGTGAGCATAATGAAATTGGTGATGGAGGATGGTTGATGATGATGACAGCGACGAATCCCCCTCTCCGGAGCCCCGAACGGACTCCAGATCAGCCCTCCCAAGAGAGATTAGGGCTTGGCGGCGGCTCCGTATCGTAAAACGCGATGAAATTTCTCTCTGATTTTTTCTCCCCGATAGCCAATATATAGAGTTGGAGTTGCCGTCGGAGGGGCTCCAGGGGGCCCACGAGGTAGGGGGGCGCGCCCAGGAGTGGGGGCGCCCCCACCCTCGTGGACAGGGTGTGGGCCCCCTGGTCTTCATCTTTGGCGAGGATTTTTTATTATTTTTATAAGACATCCCGTGGAGTTTCAGGTCATTCCGAGAACTTTTGTTTTCTGCACATAAAACAACATCATGGCAATTCTGCTGAAAACAGCGTCAGTCCGGATTAGTTCCATTCAAATCATACAAGTTAGAGTCCAAAACAAGGGCAAAAGTGTTTGGAAAAGTAGATACTACGGAGACGTATCAACTCCCCCAAGCTTAAACCCTTGCTTGTCCTGAAGCAATTCAGTTGACAAACTGAAAGAGAAAAAGAAATTTTTTTACAAACTCCGTTTGTTCTTGTTGTTGTACTTATGTCAAGCTAGCATTCAGGGTTTCAACAAAGATCATAACTAACCACATTTGCAATAACTCCTAGGTCTCATGTTTACTCATATCAATAATGTAATCAGCTAGCAAGCCATAATAATAAATCTTGGATGACAACACTTTTTCTAAATAATCATAATATTATATAACAAGATGGTATCTCGCTAGCCCTTTCTGAGACCGCAAAACATAAATGCAGAGCACCTTTAAAGATCAAGGACTGACTAGACATTGTAATTCATGGTAAAAGAGATCCAATCATAGTCATACCCGATATAAATTAATAGTAATGAATGCAAATAACAGCTGTGCTCTCAAGCTAGTGCTTTTTAATAAGAGGGTGATGACTCAACATGAAAGTAAATAGATAGGCCCTTCGCAGAGGGAGGCAGGGATTTGTAGAGGTGCCAGAGCTCGGTTTTGAAATAGAGATAATTATATTTTGAGCGGCATACTTTCATTGTCAACATAACAACTAAGAGATGACGATATCTTCCATGCTAAACAAATTATAGGCGGTTCCCAAACAGAATGGTAAAGTTTATACTCCCCCTCCTCCACAAGCATCAATCCATGGCTCACTCGAAACAACGAGTGCCCCCAACATTCAACGGGTCCCAGGGGGAGTTTTGTTTGCAATTATTTTGATTTAGTTTGCATAAAGCATGGGAATGGGCATCCCGGTGACCAGCCATTTTCTCGTGAGTGAGGAGCGGAGTCCACTCCTCTTGAGAATAACCCGCCTAACATGGAAGATAAGGGCAGCACTAGTTGATATATGAGCTATTCGAGCATGCAAAACAGAATGTTCATTTGAAGGTTTAGAGTTTGGCACATACAAATTTACTTGGAACGGCGGGTAGATACCGCATATAGGAAGGTATAGTGGACTCATATGGAATAACTTTGGGGTTTAAGGGATTGGATGCACAAGCAGTATTCCCGCTTAGTACAAGTGAAGGCTAGCAAAAGATTGGGAAGCGACCAACTAGAGAGCGACAATAGTCATGAACATGCATTAAAATTAATAAACATTGAATACAAGCATGAGTAGGATATAATCGACCATGAACATAAATATCGTGAAGGCTATGTTGATTTGTTTCAACTACATGCGTGAACATGTGCCAAGTCAAGTCACTTAAATCACTCAAAGGAGGATACCAACCCTTCATACCACATCATAATCATCTCAATAGCATGTTGGCACGCAAGGTAAACCATTATAACTCATAGCTAATCAAGCATGGCACAAGCAACTATGATCTCTAATTGTCATTGCAAATATGTTTATTCATAATCAACTGAATCAGGAACGATGGACTCATCATATTTACAAAAACAAAAGAGGTCGAGTTCATACCAGCTTTTCCCATCTCAGTCAGTCCATCATATATGTCATCATAATTGCCTTTCACTTGCACGATCGAACGATGTGAATAATAATAAGAGTGCACGTGCATTGGACTAAGATGGAATCTGCGAGCATTCAATAAACAGGAGAAGACAAGGCAATATGGGCTCTTGATTAAATCAACAATGATGCATATAAGAGCCACTACAACAATTTAATCATGGTCTTCTCCTACCGACCCCCAAAGAGAAGAAAAGAAATTAAAAACAATTTACACGGGAAAGCTCCCAACAAGCAAAAAGAAGAACGGGAAATATTTTTGGGTTTTGTTTTTGATTATTACTACTACAGCAGGAAAAATAACTACTACTATTTTTTTGGTTTTTTTAAGGTTTATCAAACACACAAGAAGAAAGCAGGAAAAAGAAAATAAACTAGAATGGATATTACAGTGAAAGAGTATGAGCACCGACATCTAGCAATGAGTGTGTGTGAACATGAATGTAATGTCGGTGGGAAATACGTACTCCCCCAAGCTTAGGCTTTCGGCCTAAGTTGGTCTATTGCCAGGGATAGCCTAGCGGATACCCGTAGGTGTAGCTGGGTCGATTGCGATGAAGAATAGTTGGGATCATAATGTGATGAAGAGGACTCGATCGCCATTGGCTGGCAACCGCCTCAGATCCCAAGAATAAACAGACTGTCGTCGAGGCTCATCTTGTGGCTCCGGTTCCGGGGCTGGTGCAGGATTCCGATAGGCTTGAACAGCCGCCCACGGAACAATGTAAGCACCTGTAGACAAGTTAAACAAAGAGGGAGCAGGCAAAGTAATAGTCTCAGGGTGATGTTTATCAAAGTACAATTCATATTTGAGCTCCGCTTCGTGACTCTTAACAAGAAAATCATGCGCTAGCATACTCTTATAATCTAAATAAGCACGGGGCAACGCTGTTTCTTCTTTCTCCTCATGCCTAATAGGTATCTCAAAATATTCAGCTAAGCGTGAAGCATAAATGCCTCCAAAGACGGAGCCCTTAGTACGGTTCAGACTTAACCGTCTAGCAACAATTCCACCCATACTAACAGAGTTATTGTGGTATAAACCATGGAACAAAATGATAATACCAGGAATGCTTAGGTTTCCATAGTTCCCGCGACCAATCAAGCAACGACTAGCAAATAAGGCAAAGTAGCGTAAAACAGGGAAATGTATGCTAGTAATTCTTGCATTAGAAAACTTCCTTGTTTCTCCCACAGTGATAGTGTTAATAAAAGCTTCCACTTCATTACGGTGTGGTTCATCTAAGGTGCCCTCAAAAGGTATTTTGCAAACCTCGCAAAATTCAGCTAATGTCATCTCCTTAACAACGTCATATAAATGGAATTCTACTGTTGGAGGTGATTTCTTAGGTAAAAAGTAGAAGTTCTGCACAAAAGTATTTGTGAGTAAGAGATACTGATGACATTGGTCGCGGAGGAAGTCGGTGAGGCCGGCTTTCTCAATTAATAGATATAAGTCCTCATAAATCCCGGCTCTCCTCAAGAAGTCATCGGAAGGCCATTCACACGGCCGGACCTCCGTGGTGCGAGGCAAATTAAATTTGGGCTTCTGCTCTTCTTCCTTTTGTTTTTCCTTCGAGCTTCGGCTCGACGAGCCCCTCAAAAGTCTCTTCATTATTTCTGAAATAATCTGAAATTTTTAGTAACTTCAAACAAAAGTGAACCAACTTCAATAAAACTGATAGCAACTACTCATACAAGGGCCTAGAGCATATATCAAGCATTAGAACTACTTGGAACCATATAAATTTGACATGCAAGCTTCAAGAACATGGTCACCTATGCAGCATAAATTTGCAAAGAATAAAGCACTAGAACAAAAACTAATTGGACCAATGGAGGAGTCACATACCAAGGAACAATCTCCCCAAGCAGTTTTGCGAGAGGTGCTTTGAGCAAGGAGATCGAAAATCACAGCAAAAGTGGCTGGAACACAAGCTTGAGTTTGTTTTTCGGGTTTGTGTGAGGCAGAGGAAGAAGATGGGTGCAGGGATAAGTGGAGGAGGGCCACCGTGGGCCCACGAGGCAGGGGCGTGCCAGGGGGGGTAGGCGCGCCTCCACCCTCGTGGCTGGTGGCAGCTCCCCCATGTAATTTTTGGACAATAAATCCTCAAATATTCCCAAAAAATCATATTAAATTGGCATGGCATTCGAGGACTTTTATTTTGGGATATTTTTATATTGCACGGATAAGTCGAGAATCGACAGAAAAATACTATTTTACTTTATTTCTACTAAAGAACAGAAAATATAAAGAGGGTACAGAAGGTTGTGCTTCTAGTTTCATCCATCTCATGCTCATCAAAAGAATCCACTAACAAGGTTGATCAAGTCTTGTTAACAAACTCATTCCGATAATCATGGAACCGGAGAAATTTCGAATAACACTATGTTACCTCAACGGGGATATGGACATCCCCAATAATAAGTATATCATATTTCTTCTTGATAGTAGGGAGAGGAAATTCAAAACCTCCAAATATAATCGATCGAATTTTTCCAATAGAGTTGATACTATAAACTTGAGGTGGTTTCCTCGGAAAGGGTACCGTATGCTCATTACCATTAACATGAAAAGTGACATTGCCTTTGTTGCAATCAATAACAGCCCCAGCAGTATTAAGGAAAGGTCTTCCAACAATAATAGACATACTATCATCCTCGGGAATATCAAGAATAACAAAGTCCGTTAAAATAGTAACGTTTGCAACCACAACAGGCACATCCTCACAAATACCGACATGTATAGCAGTTGATTTATCAGCCATTTGCAAAGATATTTCAGTAGGTGTCAAATTATTCAAGTCAAGTCTACGATATAAAGAGAGAGGCATAACACTAACACCAGCTCCAAGATCACATAAAGCAGTTTTAACATGATTTCTCTTAATGGAGCATGGTATCGTAGGTACTCCTGGATCTCCAAGTTTCTTTGGTATTCCACCCTTAAAAGTATAATTAGCAAGCATGGTGGAAATCTCAGCTTCCGGTATCTTTCTTTTATTTGTAACAATATGTTTCATATATTTAGCATAAGGATTCATTTTGAGCATATCAGTCAATTGCATACGCAAAAAGATGGGTCTAATCATTTCAGCAAAGCGCTCAAAATCCTCATCATCCTTTTTCTTGGATGGTTTCGGAGGAAAAGGCATGGGTTTCTGAACCCATGGTTCCCTTTCTTTACCATGTTTCTTAGCAACAAAGTCTCTCTTATCATAACGTTGATTCTTTGATTGTGGGTTATCAAGATCAACAACAGGTTCAACTTCTACATCATTATCATTACTAGGTTGAGCATCATCATGAACATCATCATTAACATTTTCACTAGGTTCATGTTCATTACCAGATTGTGTTTCAGCATCAGACATAGAGATATCATTTGGATTCTCAGGTGGTTCAGCAATAGGTTCACTAGAAGTTTGCAGTTCTATCATTTTCTTTTCTTCCTTTTAGAAGAACTAGGCATGTCAATATTATTTCTCCGAGAATCTTGCTCGATTCTCTTAGGGTGGCCTTCAGGATACAAAGGTTCTGAGTCATTCTACCAGTTCTAGTAGCCACTCTAACAGCATAATCATTTTTCTTACTATTCATTTCATCAAGCACTTCTTTCTGAGCTTTAAGTACTTGCTCTACTTGAGTGGTAACCATAGAAGCATGTTTGCTAACAAGTTTAAGTTCACCTCTAATATTAGCCATATAATCACTCAAGCGTTTAATCATAAAGGTATTCTGTTTCAATTGTCTACCAAAATAAGCATTAAAGTTGTCTTGCTTAAACATAAAGTTATCAAACTCATCCAAGCACTGACTAGCAATTTTAGTAGGAGGGACTTCAGCTTTATCATATCTGTAGAAAGAATTTACCTTTACTACCGTGTCGGGATATCGGGATCGGGAGGTTCTTGATGAATAAGGAATTGAGATCATATACTTCTTCAACAAAGATGTAAATTAAGACCATGTATTTCTTCAATAGGAGGTAAATTCTTAACATCTTCAGCTTTAATACCTTTTTCTTTCATAGATTTCTTTTCTTTTGCATATCTTGAGGAGGAGAAATAGAACACCTCTCTTCTTTGGAGTTGGTTTAGGAATAGGCTCGAGAATTGGCTCGGGAGCTGGCTCGGAGTTGGCTCGGAGGTGCCCAATTATTTTCATTTGTCAACATATTATTCAATAGAATTTCAGCTTCATCCGGTGTTCTTTCCCTGAAAAGAGAACCAACACAACTATCCAGGTAATCTCTGGAAGCATCGGTTAGTCCATTATAAAAGATATCAAGTATTTCAGGTTTCTTAACAGGATGATCAGGCAAAGCATTAAGTAACTTGAGAAGCCTCCACCAAGCTTGTGGGAGACTCTCTTCTTCAATTTGCACAAAATTATATATATATCCCACAAAGCAGCTTGTTTCTTATGAGCAGGGAAATATTTAGCAGAGAAGTAATAAATCATATCCTGGGGACTACGCACACAACCAGGATCAAGAGAATTAAACCATATCTTAGCATGACCCTTTAATGAGAACGGAAATATTTTGAGTATATAAAAGTAGCGCGATCTCTCATCATTAGTAAACAGGGTAGCTATATCATTTAACTTAGTAAGATGTGCCACAACAGTTTCAGATTCATAGCCATAAAAAGGATCGGATTCAACCAAAGTAATTATATCAGGATCAACAGAGAATTCATAATCCTTATCAGGAACACAGATAGGTGAAGTAGCAAAAGCAGGGTCAGGTCTCATCCTATCTCTAAGATATTCTTTACTCCATTTAACTAGCAGCCTCTTAAGTTCATATCTATCCTTAAAAGCAAAAATAGCTGCTGAAGATTCAGCATCAAAAAGATAACCCTCAGGATAGCAGGCATATTTTCATCATCACTTTCATCATTGTATTCAGGTTCAATAATTTCTCTTTCTCTAGACCTAGAAATTTGTTCATCTCGAAATTCACCAAGGGGCACAGTAGTATCAAGCATAGAAGTAGTTTCATCATAAGTATCATGCATAGCGAAGTGGCATCATCAATAACATGCGACATATCGGAACGAATAGCGAAGCAGGTTTAGGTGCCGCTAGCTTACTCATAATGGAAGGTGAATCAAGTGCGAGCTAGATGGCGTTCCTTACCTCCCTCGTAGTTGAGGGATAAATTGTTGTCTTAGCGTCTTTCAAGTTCTTCATAGTGTCCAGCAGATATAAATCCCAAGTGACTCAAAGAATAGAGCTATGCTCCCGGCAACGGCCTTGAGAAAAAGGTCTTGATAACCCACAAGTATAGGGGATCACAACAGTTCTCGAGGGTAAAGTATTCAACCCAAATTTGTTGATTCGACACAAGGGGAGCCAAAGAATATTCTCAAGTATTAGCAGCTGAGTTGTCAATTCAACCACACCTGGAAACTTAGTATCTGCAGCAAAGTGTTTAGTAGCAAAGTAATATGATAGTGGCGGTAACGGTAACAAAAGTAAAGACAACAAAAGTAATGTTTTTGGTATTTTTGTAGTGATTGTAACAGTAGCAACGGAAAAGTAAATAAGCGTAAACCAGTATATGGAAAGCTCGTAGGCACTGGATCAGTGATGGATAATTATGCCGGATGTGGTTCCTCATGTAACAGTCATAACATAGGGTGACACAGAACTAGCTCTAGTTCATCAATGTAATGTAGGCATGTATTCCGTATAAAGTCATACATGCTAATGGAAAAGAACTTGCATGACATCTTTTGTCCTACCCTCCCGTGGTAGCGGGGTCCTATTGGAAACTGAGGGATATTAAGGCCTAATTTTAATAGAGAACCGGAACAAAGCATTAGCACATAGTGAATACATGAACTCCTCAAATTATGGTCATCACCGAGAAGTATCCCGATTATTGTCACTTCGGGGTTGTCAGATCATAACATATAATAGGTGACTCTAGACTTGCAAGATAGGATCTAGAACCCTCATATATTCATGAAAACATAATAGGTTCAGATCTGAAATCATGGCACTCAGGCCCTAGTGACAAGCATTAAGCATAGCAAAGTCAATCTCAGAACATAGTGGATACTAGGGATCAAACCCTAACAAAACTAACTCGATTACATGATAAATCTCATCCAACCCATCACCGTCCAGCAAGCCTATGATGGAATTACTCACGCACGGCGGTGAGCATCATGAAATTGGTGATGGAGGATGGTTGATGATGACGACGGCGACGAATCCCCCTCTCCGGAGCCCCGAACGGACTCCAGATCAGCCCTCCCGAGAGAGATTAGGGCTTGGCGGCGGCTCCGTATCGTAAAACGCAATGAAACTTTCTCTCTGATTTTTTCTCCCCGAAAGCCAATATATAGAGTTGGAGTTGGCGTCGGAGGGGCTCCAGCGCCCCCCCCTCCTGGACAGGGTGTGGGCCCCCTGGTCTTCATCTTTGGCGAGGATTTTTCTTATTTTTTATAAGACATCCCGTGGAGTTTCAGGTCATTCCGAGAACTTTTGTTTTCTGCACATAAAACAACATCATGGCAATTCTGCTGAAAACAGCGTCAGTCCGGGTTAGTTCCATTCAAACCATACAAGTTAGAGTCCAAAACAAGGGCAAAAGTATTTGGAACAGTAGATACGACGGAGACGTATCACCCGTGCACAAGTAAAGGGGTCAAAAGGGGAGCCCCTACTTTTGTACACCGATAGGAGCAAGCGCGACGCGTTGTTGGGCCAGGCCCAGAACGGTGCGCAAGCAGGTTGGGCGGATTTTACCGCAGTATCTGTTTCGTCTGCTGGGCTTCCCCATGTCGGGGAGAGCTGGTCGTGTCCCACGAACACCTACGGGACCTGGGTCCCTTGTGGTTCGGAGGGGGCGGAGATTGCACAAAGAGCGGATCGAGGCGATGCACACGAGCAGGTTTACCCAGCTTCGGAGCTCTCCGGAGAGATAATACTCCTACTGCTGCTTTAGTGGATTATCTTGTGTTCTTGCTAGGGAGCAACGGGAGCTACAAAACCTAGCCTGAATGTGTGGTCTCGTATGAGTAGGATGAACTAAGCCGGAGCTGGACCGAACCGAGCCGAACCGAGCCCCAACCCTTTCTACGTTGCACTTGGGCCTCCTTTTATAGGCACAAGGGGTTACCACATGTGGCAAGTAGACAGGGGTAAGATAGTAAAAACGTGGGTTGGTATACCACTTTGTACAGTGTACAGTAATCTATACCTAACTCTGACGGCAAGGGACAAGAGTCATCAATGCCCGTCTCAGTCGCCCGAAAAGGTAACAGGGACCGTCAAGTGCGCCTCCGTTTGCCACGATGGTAGCTTGTCGGCGCCGCTTATCGCTGCTCCTCGCTGGCTGCACAGCCCGTCGACACGTCTCGGAGAAACCCGTGGCGACCGTTGGCGGATGAGCTGGAGCGGAGATGAAGAGAGGTTGCCCGCCCCAAAGAAGCGCCTTTGCCATGGCAGGAACCTTGTCGCGCTTGGGGGCTCGGCGCCCACCAAGCCTTCCCGGCAAGCTCCTCTTGCCGGGCCCTTGTTTCCTTCGAGCCCTGAGTGGCCTTCCCGGCAAGCTCCTCTTGCCGGGGTCTTGACTACCTTATTCTTGAATGGCTCCAAAGGAGCCGCTGAGGACCTTGGCGGACGCCCGACAAGGCTTGCCACGGGGGCTCTGCGACTGCCCGTGCACAGGTTCGGGGTACTAAGGTACCCCTACTTTAGTACACCGACAGGAGCCCCCGGGCCTGGGCCATACACGGTGCCGAGTGCTGTTGGGCCAGGCCCAAAACAGGGCACGGGCACGCGCGGCCTGGGTCCAAACCAAATCCACTCCGTATCCGCCGCGTTCCCTCAGAACGCACGCGTCAATTGCGTGTGTCGGGGGAAGTGGGCGGCGCGAGGTCGCCTCATCTGTCGCCTTGGTTCTGCATCCTCGCCACGTGGCTCCCATGCTCTTGGGGTCACGGACGGCGGAAGTGGGAAACTGGGCTGTTGCGAGCAGAGGCAGCAGGTCTGCCCCGATTCCCTGCTCTTCCTATGCCTTGATTCACTGAGCGGGCGGCCGAGCCCCCACCTTGCTTCTTTAAGAAGGGCGGAAGGGGAGCGCAGAAGCCGCACTCTCCCATCTCTTCCTTTCCTCGCCGCCCCTTTCTCTCATTCGTCATGGAGAAAGGGAACCTTGGTTCTTCATCGGTGGCGGCGAGGGTCGCCGCTAGACAGCGCACCCCTCCCAATCCCACGCCCGGGGTGGCAGAGCCAGCCACAAGGGGAAGAGGGAGGGGGCGAGGTCGTGGATGAGGTCGAGGCGCTCGGGGAAGAAGCGGACGGGGCGGCGCGCCGTCTCCGCCTCCGCCGGCGGTTCCCCTCCGGGGGCGAGGTCGAGGACGAGGTTGAGGCGCTCGGGGAAGAGGCGGACGGGGCGGCGCGCCGTCTCCGCCTCCGCCGGCAGTTCCCCTCCCCGCGGCGGTCCATACAGGGGACGACCCTTGCGAGTTCTTCATCAGGCTGCGCCGGGCGCCTCGCCGTCGCCTCCGGCTTCCAGCTCCGTTCGCGAGCGCGATGGAGTCGGATCCGCCCGAGACACTGAGGCTGCACATGAGGGGCTGTGGGATCAGCGGCACGCGAGTCCGCGTTGTATTCCCAGCCCCTAATGTGATGTATCTTGATCGTGGGTGGAAGACGTTCACCCGCATCCACGGCCTGATGGCGGGGTTTACCCTCCATTTTAAGTTAAAGGAGGGTGATCTCCTCTCCGTCAAGGTCTTCGGGGATCTCGGCACTCGGGAGAAGTGCTGCGTGGATAGCTCCTCCGACAGTGAAGATTCCCCCTCGAGCGAGAGTGACGAGGAGGAGAGCGACAGCGGCGACGAGGGTAGCGGGCCCAACTAGTTGTCGGGCGCCGCTTCGTGCGTCACCGGCGGCCCCATCATCCGCGTCGCCGGCTCCTTGAACTCCCCGGGGTCGTCTCCTTGGGCGACTGGCGCAGGGAGGCTGCGGAAGGGAAGAGGATGGCGACAAGGCCGTCAAGTCGAGTACGAGGCGTAGTGCCCTCGGCAATCTTGACGTCCTGCCGCCCGTCTTGAGCCTCGCTTCGGCGCCGCCGTCTCCGTTAAGCCCTCGAAGAGCCCCCGAGATGTTCCCTTGGTGCCTTCTGGCACCTGTAGCTCGCCTAGGCGCTTCTTTTGCCCTTCTCGCCTCCTTGACCTACCTCCTGAAGAGAGGGACAGGAAAAGAATTACGGGCATCTTATCTTTTTAATTTGTAAGCCTTCGGGCCTTATCAGCATTTAAAACTTGTAATCCTCTCTTTCATGTTTTTCATTCTCCACGGACTGTATCCGAGTAGGATGTTTTAATGAAAGAGGATGCTTGAAAAAGGACGAAAGGCTTATCGATACCGCAGCCCGGCAACTCTGGCTTGCCGCAACCCCGCAACTCGGCTTGCGGGGCTTGGTGTCGGCGCACCTTCTTCTCCTCTTCGCTGTTATTTCAGTTCGAGAACAATTTTGCAGTGCGAAATAAGTTATTTTGTAATATAACTTTATTCGGGCAATATTTGCTATGTTACTTCCTTTACTCGAGTCTTGGCTTTGTATGTTACTGCCCTACGCTTTTCAGGGAAACTTGCCGGTGCAGGCACCCTTGCCGCGAGCGCCGAGTGCGGAACTTCAGCAGCCTACTGGTGGGGTCGCTACCGACAAGCAACCTTGTCGCAGACTAGCCGCAGCACACTTAAGTTGTTGAGCGGACTCGAAACAAAGTAAGGGCGCGACCAGTCACGATTTGGTTCCTTCGCGCACAGGTCTTCCATACAAAGCGCGGTCGTTCAAGGAAAATAACTTTAAAAATAATCGAATGCTCAAACTTTGGCAACTTAGCTTTCCTGTCGTTCGCTTCCCGGCAAGGCGAAACTAGGTCACTGCTACGCACCAGTACTCAAAGCCCCCGACAGCGCGAGGGAAAGGGCCGAGGATGTCGAGCCCCCAAACCGAAAATGGCCAGGATAAAGGGATCGCCTGGAGAGCTTGAGCTAACTGGTGTATCTGTTTTGAATGGAACTGGCACGCTTCACACTTGGTTACTTGTGCAGTTGCATCCTGGAGGGCTTCTGGCCAAAAGAAACCTTGCCGGAAAGCTTTGCTGGCAAGTGCTCTTGCGCCAATGTGTTGACCACATATGCCTCCATGTATCTCTGCCAACAGCTTCTATCCATCTTCCTGGCAAATGCACTTCAATTTCACACCGTTGAGTCTTCTTACATACATGATGTTGTCAACAAACTGGTACATACTTGACTGCCGGGCTACTTTTTTCCGCTTCTTCTTGCTCTTGGGAAGTTCTCTGTCTCAAGGAAATGGGCGATTTGTTGTGCCCATCTTTGGAGCACGTGGCTCGACAACAAGGACTAAAGGCTCTTCTATCACTGCGGGAAGATCAGCTTCTACGGCAAGAACCCGTGGGTCCGCCGGAGCTTGATGATCCCCGGCAAGCTTGCCGGAGCGAAACTCGTCGGGAGCGTTTGCTTCAACGATACAAGCTGCATGGCTTGTCGGAGCAGACTGTTCCTCAGTGATTTTTGCGTTGATTTTAGGGACCTTCTTGGCGGCGCCTTCAGGGAGCTCTGCCGGAAAGTAGTCGCCGGAAACCAGTTTTCTTTTCTTGCTCTGCCCTATTGATGGTGTTACGGTTGGCTGAGTCAGCTTGAGCACAAAAATTCCTGGTTCCACAGGTAATTTAAGTGCGGCACATTTGGAGAGGTCATCAGCTATATCATTCTGAGCTCTTGGAACGTGTTCCATTTGCAAGCCTTCAAAGTGCTCTTCTAGCTTTCTCACTTCATCGACGTAAGCTTCCATCAACGGGCTCTGATAATCTTTATTTACTTGGCGGACGACAAGTTGCGAGTCCCCCCTGACAATGAGCTTCTTGATCCCAAGGTCTACCGCAATCCTGAGACCGGCAAGCAAACCTTCATACTCTGCAGTATTGTTTGTTGCTTGCTCCTTGGGAAAATGCATCCGGACTATGTACTTGAGGTGCTCTCCGGTGGGTGCGATAAGCAACGCCCGGCACCGGGCGCCTTTGCAGCGTAGAAGGCACCGTCAAAGTACATCAGCCACTCTTTATTTGCCTCCTTGACGGGATGCTCGTCTCCGAATCTCTTCATCTTGTGTTGGCGCCCACTCAGCTATGAACTCTGCCAATGCTCGCTTTGGATAGTTGAAGTGCTTTCAAACTTGAGACCAAAGCTTGACAGTTCCAAGTGCCCACTCGACGATTCTCGCCTGCCGCTTCGGATTTTGCAATATCCTCTTCAGCGGAAAGCGAGTGACAACTGTTATCTCGTGTGCTTGAAGTAATGGCGCAGCTTTCTCGAGGCCATGAGGAGGCCGAAAAGCAGCTTTTGCACACCGAGTACCTTGATCTAGCCCATCGCAGAAGGGAACCGACAAAGTAGTAGGCGTTGCACCATCTTTTCTCGTATCTTGTCGCAACCTCTGCGCTGATCTGTCCTTGTCGGGACCAGAGCTTGACGGCGAAGCCCTTGCTTGTCGCTGGATGCGCTTGCTTCGTTGCCGGCTCATCATCGCCTCCTCTCCGCTACTAACGCAGCACTAACCACTTGATTGGTTGCCGCTATATAAAGCAGCAACTTCTCTTGTGGCCTAGGTGCGACAAGTATTGGAGCGGAGGACAGGTATCTCTTCAAGTCTTGCAGCGCAGCCTTCGCTTCGGGAGTCCATTTCATTGGACCTGCCTTTTTCAAAATTTTGAAAAATGGCAGGGCGCGCTCAGCAGACTTAGAGATAAACCTGCTGAGAGCAGCCACGCAACCGGCAAGCCTTCTGACGTCCTTGACACGCTTTGGTGCTTCGATCTGCTCAATGGCCTTGATCTTGTCGGGATTGGCTTCAATTCCCCGCTGAGACACAAAGAACCCGAGAAGCTTGCCGGAAGGGACTCCAAACACGCACTTCTCGGGGTTGAGCTTGAGGTTGATCTTGCGTAGATTTGCAAATCTTTCATCTAAATCCTGAATCAGAGTTGCTTTGTCCTTGCTCTTGACCACTATGTCATCCATGTAGGCTTCTACATTTCTGTGTATCTGCGGCTCAAAGGCATCATGGACTACTCTTGCAAAGGTTGAACCAGCATTCTTTAAAACGAAAGGCATTCGTATGAAGCAGTGCGTGCCACATGGTGTAATGAATGCGGTTTTCTCTTCATCCTCTTCTGCCATGAAGATCTGATGATATCCTGAATATGCATCAAGAAATGAAAGCAGATCACATCCAGCCGTGGAGTCAACAATCTGGTCGACACGCGGCAAGGGAAATGGGTCTTTGGGACAAGCTTTATTAACATCGGTGAAGTCAATCTGAGTCTCCATTTCCCATTAGCCTTATGCATAACTACCGGATTGGCCAACCACGTGGGATGGAGGACTCCTCGACAAGCCCCGCTGCTTCCAACTTCTTGATTTCTTCTCGCTATGAACTCTTGGCGCCCCTTTGCTGTTTCCTAACTTTTTGCTTGACGGGCGGCGTGAGGACAGACAGCTAGGTGGTGCTCAATTACTTTCTGGGAGCACCGGGATGTCGATGGTTGCCATGCAAACACATCGACATTCGCCCGCAGAAAGCAACGAGCTCGCCTTCCTATTTAGGGTCAAGCGTGGCAATCGATGGTGAAGGTACCATCGATGCCGTCCTCCTGGCGGGCACCTTCTTGGTCTTCGTGGAGCTGCCATCGTCTTCTTGCACTTGCGGTGGAGCTCGATGGTGCGTCCTCGACGGTAGCGCAACACCAAGAGGTGCGCTGCCGGAGTGAGCATCGAGCTCTTGCCGGACTTGGTGGTTTCTTCTTCCCCGGAGCTTCAGTGCAAGTGGTTTGCCATCTGTGGCGGCTGCTGCGTCCCGGTAAATCTTGTCGGCGCAGATAAGTGCATCTTTCTTGTCGCCATGGACAGAAATAACGCTTATCGGGCCGGGCATCTTGAGTAGGTTGTAAGCATAATGAGAGGCAGCCATGAACTTGGCGAGTGCTGGACGGCCAAGTATGCCATTGTAGGGCAATGGGAAATCGGCAACGTCAAACGTAACCCTCTCAGTTCTGAAGTTGAGCTCGCTGCCGAATGTTACCGGCAACGTGATCTTCCCTTTGGGCTTGCTCCTTCCTGGGTTGATTCCTTGGAAAGTACCAGTTTCTTCGAGCTCGCTGTCAGGGATTTGAAGCTTTTGGAGCACTGCAGAGGAAATCAAATTCAGCCCGGCCCCGCCGTCAACCAGCATCTTTGTGACTTTGAGGTTGCGGATGGTTGGTGAGACCAACATCGGCAAGCACCTTACCGCAGTGATGCGATCAGGGTGGTCCTCAATGTCGAAAATGATGGGCGTGCTGGACCACTTCAGAGGTTTGCGCGACTCTATGGAGGGTTCTGCTGCATTAACCTCACACATCCATTGCTTGAGTTGGCAGTGCGAGGTATGCAGAGAAGCACCACCGTCAACGCAAAGGACCTCTGTTGCCTTTTGAAACTCCTGCTCGTCAGCTTCATCGTCCTCCATGTCTTCGTCATCTTCATCTTCGTCTTCTTCCTTGTCGCGGCCGCGGGGAGGTCTGTCACCTTGCCGCTGCTTGGCCTTGCCGCGGCGTCCTCCCCGGCCGGGTCTCTTTTTACTTGCTGCACCTGCACCTTCCTGGGCTTTCTCCTTGTCTCGCCGCTCGTACTCAGCTCTCTGTAGCTCAACAAGCTGCTCGACTTTCTTGCAGCTCTGAAGATCGTGGCCCTTGGTGCGGTGCATCTTACAGTACTGCTTGTTGGAGCTGTCAGGCTTGTCGGCGGCCGCCACAGCTTGGCGGTCGGTGTCAACGGCAACCTCCTTGCCGGAGCCACCAACCTTGGCTTTGTTGGCGGCACCATCTTTGCCGGACTGCTCGACAACTAGTACTTCTTGGTTTTTCTTCCTCCTGTTGTTTTGCCGCCGGTTCTTTCTTGCCGGGGCGATCTCCTCACTGTCAGATTCTGCCCCCACATTCTCTCCTGGGAGTCTTCTTCCTTCTTCAGCGCGTGCACACTTGTCGGCCAGGGCGTAGAGCTCACACGACGTCTTTCACTTTGCACATCGCCATCTCCTCCCTCATCCCGCGGTTTCGACATTCGATGAAATGCGCCGATCACATGGCAGGGTGGACGTGCAGGATGTTGTAGTGCACTCGATGAATCTCTGGATGAACTTGTGCAGGGACTCTCCTCCTTACGGGCAAGCAGGTGGAGGTCACTCTCCGCCATGAGGCTTGTGGTCACCTGTGAAGGCGCCAACAAACTAGTGGCACAAATCTGCCCAAGAAGAAATAGAGCTGTCCGCAAATGCATGAGCCAAGATCTGATGTTTTGCTTGAGCACCAGGGGAAAGTAGTTGGCGAGGATCTTTTCGTCTCGCCCCCGCAGCCTCGCACCGCGATGGTGTAGATCTTGAGGAACTCCGATGGGTGTGTCCTGCCATCATACTTCTCCGCACATCTGGTTTGAAGTTTTTCTTGTCGGGCCACCGGACTTGCCGCAGCTCACGAGTGAACGCAGGGCAACCTACGCGTCTGACGTAAGTCGCTGGTTCCCTGGCGCATGCATATCGACAATGGGCCCGCGCGTTGGTCGGATTGACGACGCTTCTCTTCGCGCCGATACGGGTTCGAGCGTCTTCTTCTTGCCGCTCGAAGAACTTGGCGCTGGTCGCGACGAAGTTCGCGGATCCAACGACGCTGTGGAGTCGCTGTCGAGGTGAATCCGCGAGTCGGTGATCTTGGCCTTCGGAGGGGAGTGCACGGTGGCTGCACCCCGCAAGTCTCGCCGCCATCAGCTCGCGCCTTGTCGCCTTGCCGCGGCTGCGCAGGCACTTTCGGTTGCAGCGGGACGCCGCCGCTGGAGAAGCCGATGAGACTCTGAATTGTGGCCCTCCATTCGTCGGCCTTGTCAGCCATTGGAGGGTAGTCCAGAAGTAGCTGAGCTCTTGCTAAGGCTTCCGCTGGTGTGGTTGGCGGCAATGGCGACGGAGCGAAGAACGGATGTGCTCGGACTCCTAACCAAGTTAGAGGAGCAGCATCCGCCTTAGCGATCGTATTCGCTTCGTACCAGCATGCCGATGTGCATGCGGGTCTCGAGGGCCTCGGGATCCTCCAGCTTGGCCTTGATCCAACGAGCGATGGTGTCGCGAGCATCACGACGCTGTCGGTCCAAGGCTTCTGAGATGGACGCTGTGAGGATTCGACGCCGACGCTCGCGCCGCTTGTCTTTGGACCTGGCGGCGTTAGGGCTCTCTCGTCGACGCCGGTTCCTCCGCCAGCGTTTCCCCCACCACCTGACAGCTCCGGTGGTGGTGGGTTCGACGCGGACGGCTCTGCTGCTGCCGAAGACTTCGTCTTCGGTGCCAAGTTGACGAAGATGTTGATGAAATTGCTCGTGCGACCGCCGGATCGGGTTCACACAGCCTCGACGCCCCCTACCTGGCGCGCCAAGGATGTCGGGGAGAGCTGGTCGTGTCCCACGAACACCTACGGGACCTGGGTCCCTTGTGGTTCGGAGGGGGGCGGAGATTGCACAAAGAGCGGATCGAGGCGATGCACACGAGCAGGTTTACCCAGCTTCGGAGCTCTCCGGAGAGATAATACTCCTACTGCTGCTTTAGTGGATTATCTTGTGTTCTTGCTAGGGAGCAACGGGAGCTACAAAACCTAGCCTGAATGTGTGGTCTCGTATGAGTAGGATGAACTAAGCCGGAGCTGGACCAAACCGAGCCGAACCGAGCCCCAACCCTTTCACGCTGCACTTGGGCCTCCTTTTATAGGCACAAGGGGTTACCACATGTGGCAAGTAGACAGGGTAAGATAGTAAAACGTGGGTTGGTACACCGCTTTGTACAAAGGTACAGTAATCTATACCTAACTCGACGGCAAGGGACAAGAGTCATCAATGCCCGTCTCGCCGCCGAACAGGTAATAGGGACCGCTGCGCCTCCGCTTGCCACGATGGTAGCTTGTCGCCGCGCGTATTGCTGCTCCCTCGCTGGCTGCACAGCCCGTCGACACGCCGCTCGAGAAACCCCGTGGCGACACGTTGGCGGATGAGCTGGAGCGGAGATGAAGAGAGGTTGCCCGCCCCGGCAAGCACCTTGCCGCGGCAGGAACCTTGTCGCGCTTGGGGGCTCGGCGCCCACCAAGCCTTCCCGGCAAGCTCCTCTTGCCGGGGCCTTGTTTCCTTCGCGCCCTGAGTGGCCTTCCCGGCAAACTCCTCTTGCCGGGGTCTTGACTACCTTATTCTTGAATGGCTCCAAAGGAGCTGCTGAGGACCTTGGCGGATGCTCGGCAAGGCTTGCCACGGGGGCTCTGCGACTGCCCGTGCACAGGTTCGGGGTACTAAGGTACCCCTACTTTAGTACACCGACACCCCACGACCCGCGTTGAAGGCGCGACATGGAGGATTGTGCGTGACGTGGGGGTCATGCGTGGGGCGGTTCCCGCACGCATGCGTCACATCGTAGTAAAGAGGCGGCTCGCGCCCTCCCCGTAAGAAAAAGAGGGAGGCGCAGAGGTGCGGCTCATTTACTGAGCGGACTCGGGTCGTGGTCTTCAACGCATCTGCGCCCCACGATCACGGGGTGGGGAACGGTCGCCTCACCCGTCCCCTCAGTCCTGCTTGCTCGCCACGCGTCCTCCATGCAGGTGGCAGGTGGTGGAGGCGGGAAACTGGGCCGTCGCTGATTGGGGCAGCGGGTCGGTCCAGATTCCCTGCGCCTCCGATGGCTGGATTGGTCGAGTGGGGCGGCTATGCCTCGACCCCGCCCCTTTATAAGGAGGGAGAGGGGGATGTCATCCCACGTTCTCCCAACATCCATCTTCTTCCAATTCTGCTCCTTCCTTCCACCCGTCATGGCGAGAGCGGGCACAAGCCCATCAACGGTGGGGGCGAGGGTCGCCGCTTGACAATGCATTCCTCCTTCCCACGAGCTCACAGCGGCAGAGCCGGCCACAAGAGGAAGAGGAGGGGGCGAGGCCGAGGTCTCCGTGGAGCTCGTGGAAGAGGTGGACGGGGCGGCTGTCAGGACCCCGATTTCAAGTCACATCGATCTAGCCGGTAACACCTCATATTACTTTGCGGCCTCACGTACGGTATTCCCACGGGTGTCGCCTTACCATGGCCCGGGACCATTTGCGCCTTTTGGCTCACGTATATGACAGTGTCGCTAGCATCCATATGACAGAGAACTCGGGCCGACATGGCTAGTCGTGAACCCAAAGCGCCACTAACCCATGGGGACAGGCATACATGAATCAACATCGAGCATGTCGGTCAGCAGCGTGTGAATCCGGGCTGTAGCGCTTGGCTAACAGGACTCCGGGAACCCGGGCTGTAGCAGGCTAGGCAGGACTCCGATGTCACCGCGTGACATTTCCCCGAAGGGACAGACGCAGGAACGAAGTGAATCACATGCCGGCCAGTCAAGTGTTCCGGAGCAGCAGTGCTGGGCTAGCAGGACTTCGGTGAACCGGGCTGTAGCGGACTACTATGGCCCATGGAAGCACAAGACTACATTTCCCCATAAGAGAGGCTACCAAGGATAAACAACTAGGTTGTCGAATCCCACACATACCAAGCATTTCAATCATACACACAATATGCTCGATATGTGTAAATACAACATGGCATCACAACATAACTCTACGACTCAAGTATTTATTCAATAGGCTCCGAGGAGCAAGGTATTACAAACATGGGTCTCATGACCCAACATTCAGAGCATACAAGACAAAGCACAAGCGGAAGCTTAACATGTCTGAGTACAGACATCTACAAATGAAAAAGGCTTAGAAGCCTGACTATCTACTAGATCCTGCCGAGGGCACAAGATCGTAGCTGAGGTATCAAGCTAAACATCGAAGTCCACACGGAACTACTAGCAAGACCGAAGTCTCTCTGCTAAACATAAAATAGGAAAACGTGAGTACAAATGTACCCAGGAAGACTTACATCAGAACAAACTACATAGGCATCGGTATCAACAACGGGGTGGTGGAGTTAAACTGCAGCAAGCCAGCTTTGACTCGGTGGCTATCCTGAACTACGAGTGCAAGTAACTCTTTTGAGGTGGCGCACACGAGTCCACATATTCACCATACCAATACACCACTATGGATCCGCCCCGCCTACCCACGAACGCCATCCATAGCACTCACGCTATCTTGTGAGTTTTAGAGTATCCACTTTCACTTGTCTATGGTATGCATGTGCAACCCGTAAGTCCTTTACCGCGACACGGATATTCGAATAGATAATGTTAACCCTGAAGGGGTGTACTTATTCACACACGCTCTCACCACTTATCGCCGTTTACACGACATGTACTCGACATGTACATGCTGTTCACATAGAATCACGTCAGGGTGACGTCAGCAGGTCAAAGGCGCCAGCCCAGGTCAAACCTGACGTGTGGGGGCCACACGTCAGTGACACAAGGCTAATCCCGGTCAAACCCAACGCTGACTGGGGTTTGACCAGGTCTGGGGCCCATTGTAAGTGGCCGTGGGCGGTTTAAGCAGCGGTGTTAGCGCCTAATGGCCGTGCCACGTTGGCGTGGTTACGCCGGCGATGACCCGACGCGGCGGCGATTGCCGGACGGCCGTTTCCGGCCACGGATGGCCGCGCGGTTAGGTGCGCTGGAGAGCCCGTGGTGCGGGGCATCTAGTGGTGGTCGTGGGGATGCCGGGGATGGTGTGTAGCGGCGGCGGTAACGAGCACAGGCGGCGGCGGGGCTCGGTGATGTGCGCGGGGTGGCGCTGCGGGGTGCAAGCGGCCAAGGGAAGGCGCTAGCGAGGCTCTGAGTGGGGCGGCAAGCTCAGTGGACACGCACCCGGGACCAAATGGTCATCGGAGCGTCGTCGGCGCTGAGCACGGACGGCGGGGGTTTTCGGTCGTCGGCAAAGCGGCAGCTGTGGCGTGCAATCAAGAAAACGGAGAGGGGGAGAAGGAGCAGCAGCTCACAGCGGTTGCGGTAGGCTTCGTAGCGGCTCGATGAAGGCCGGAGCTGAGCGGGGCGACGAGGCGGATCTCCGGTGCCCGGGGTTGAAGACGAGGGCGAAGGAGGCTTCACACGCCGTCCGGCGATGTGTGGCTGATGGAGACGATGCAGGAAGACGACGCGGAGCTCGTGGGCATGACGGAGGGGCGAGGGGGTGCCTGTGGCCGCGGTGGTGCTAGTCGGCGGCAGCAGGAGTGTTCGGCGAGGTGGGGGAATAGCGAGGCAGAGAGCTAGGGAGAGGGAGAGCTCGAGGGAGAGGCCGAGGGGGTTCATGGCGTCGCCAGACGCGAGGGGGAGGCAGGAGGCGGCAAGCAGGAGGTGGAGCTCGGGCTCACGCGTTGTCGACACGCCTCTGCCTACTGGCAGAGGTTGAAGACAGCCGCTTCAGGCCAGCGGGCTGGGCCCGCCACTTGGGCCGCCAGGTGGTCTACACAGGTGAGTTGGCCCAGGTTAGTCTCTCTCTCTCTCTTTTATTTCTGTTTTCTATTTTTCTGTAATCTTTGTGGCTTTACTAAAAATACTAATACAGATTCAAAAATCATAAAACTGCTCAATGCCACTGTTTGGAATATAACCAATAGCAAACATTTTAGTTTATGATTAATTGAGCATTTAAAATATTTAATAGCATTTAAATGCCCAAATGCAAATACTATATGATTTAATTCAGAGCCCAAATATGTCATGGAAAAATGTGCATCACCTCTGGTTACTGTTTCTAGCATTTTCCAAGAATGAGGAACATTTTTGGAAGCCATTTGGATTTACTGGAAATATTTTGGTTGAACCTAGTGAATTCCTTTAATGCTAGGGTTTAGGCAATCCCCATTTCAGGTTTAACTGAAATTTAAACATGATGCAACCCCAGATGCTAGCACTAAGCATTAATAGAACTAGGGATGTGACAACTCACCCCCACTAAACAAGAATCTCGTCCCGAGATTCAAGACGTGAGGTAAGAAGAGAGAGGGGACACAAAGCTAACACGATCTTCACGATCCAAATGTCTTTCTCGAGGATGTTGGTTCATTGCATCACCTTGATCTCGACTTCTTGCTTTGAGAACTACATCCAACATGACAACGAGTAGGAAGGGATAATTTTAGAAGAATCAATCTTCTTGAGGTTCGAGCAAATTAGGATCAAATCACGGAATGAGACATAGCAACATCTCTCGAGCTGAGACACGAAGCATACATCTAGAGGGATGGGGTAAAACAGATGACGGGGGTTCAATTTGGTAGGCAACAATTCCACGCTTGAGGAGAAGGTGAATGGTTTCAAGATAGCGATGAAATAACTGCCATGATTCCATAACGGGGCACCTTAGAGAAGGTGACTCGTAGAATTATTCCCTTAAGTGGCAAAAGAATTACTTTTGATATAGAGCCAGCCTAAGGCAATCACAAACGATCGTTCGAAGGAGTTGGAAGGAAGGGCATACTCAGATTGGAAAGGAAACTATGGTTACAGAACAACTCGGCAAATGGAAGGCACATTCCAGTTGATACCAAGGATATAACCTAGTGACTGAGCGTGCTTTCAAGAACTTGAGCATTTCCATATTCATCAAGGTTTTACCAACATCCGTGCCGAGGATCCCGCAACACATCATACTACCATGATGAACGGTGATGGAGGATGCAGGTGCAAAGGGGGACATCATTTCTCGGATTTTTCCTTAGCAATGCCAAAAAAGCAAATCTAGATGATCGACCGAGAGACATTTAGCACTCCGCTTCTAATGTTCTCCTTGATGTGCTAGCTACCACAGTCATGCTTAAAAAGCATCAACATGGCCATCAAGTAAAGGTCGGACTTTGGGAGCACAAAATCCATAAGGAACAACTTCTAGATTAAGTCAGGCGAAATCCTCTTGGGAAGTGACCAAACGGCTTAAAGAAGATACTACAATAATAGTGCTTCTAGCTAGGTGTGTCCACTTCACTAGAACTTATATCATAGTTCTTGGGAGAAGTTCCAACCATCATATCTGCCTGAGATTCAGATCTGGTTGGTAACAGGGTAATTCAGACAACGTGTCTGGAAAAGAAAGATTGCAACACAAACCGACGAGATGACGTTGCGAGATTCTAGGGGAGTTAACTACGATAGCAAGCTCCAAAACATGAGCTGGTTCCGCTACAACATGTGAACGTGTTGTCCGAGACAAGCATGAACACATAGTAGTCTTATAATAAAATGCTACCGAGTTCAGAAGGGGAACCATCATCGAGGATATCGAAGTCCTTGCATAAGTCCGGATCCTAAGAAGGAACTTCTTCTTCTTGAACAAATCAATCAGTGTCTTGGTGTGCTAGGAACACATATGGAGTGGAGGTAATTAATCTACCAAACCATAGAGTACTTCGCACAAATGCATGACTGACTTGGGATGATTCCAAAGGAAGCAAAAACAATCTCCCTCGAATTCACGGCGGCAACTTGCATCGATTGCACGTGAACTTAGAGGAAGTCGCTACTTTCATCCAAACATATGCTTCATGAACGGAACATGAAGGCATTGTTTACAAAGTTTCCAACACTAGCCTAATGTTTAACACGAATCATGGGGGAGACAAGATGTTGCTGATGGGCTCAAGAACAACTCATCGGAATTTCCATATCACTGGACTTCCGCCATCATGTGAACAATGTGATAGCATTAGTCAGACCCAAAAGATGTAATGGTGTATGCCCAAGGAATCAACCATGAGTAAGACAACATTATGAATATCGTTGGTTCTGATTTGATTTGATGATAGCCCGTACTCAAATCAAAGATTGGATAAGATGATAGATCCAATCACTGATCACGAGGACCAATTGATGAGGATATCATCTTTCTTCAACACACACGCACAAGGATATCCCTTGAGATGAACTGAGTCAGACAAGCTTTTATCTTCCAACTCTCCAAGTTGTTGTTTAGCTTGACCAACTAGCTCAGGGTTTCTAGCACAGATTTGGAGAAAGGGTGGTTTATAAGAAAAACCAACTTGATCACGAGCTCAACATAACAGTCAGGGGACAACCTGGTAACACTTCCGAGAAGATATTCGGAAAATCACGAACCACCGATATGTTACTAAGCTCGAGAAGAACCTTGCTTTTCAGGGCAAGATGATATGGTCAAAAGAGTGAGGGATTGACACAATCCTAACTCTTGATCGAAGAGTGCACCAGGAAAAATGGACTAGGTAGAACGATCAGTCTTAGAATGATAATTCAATAACCAGCACGCTAAGAGTGAGAGTATTGTCCATTAGCTACCAAGCAACAGAGTTGCTAGGAGTATTAATTTCGCACATCACGATACACTTGTCGGCATTCCGGTTACAATAACACGGGAACCAAGGAATGAACAATGATGGCAAGAAGTATTACTGCGTCAAGAATTCAAAAGAGGTGGTGCAATTCTCATGACACTCTTGACATAAAGATGGTAACACTCCAAGGTACAACAGAGAAAAAGCTGGTTTGGCATTTTGATCCGCGGAATACAATTGCTTTGACCCAATCCTAGATATGGATGAGGTACTGGAGTTTGTTTCTCCTAGTCATTCCGAATAGAATGGCTTGACGGACCACAGAAGTAAAAGGCATTAATGAACACGAATGCACGACTACTCCTGACTATCAATTCATAGACGAAGGTCAGAAGGCAAACTAAAGGGGGACAACTCAAAGGAACATATGATTTTCTGAGTTGTGGGTGCATAGATTAGTATGTCGAACCAAGTTCAACATTTCTTTCGGATAACCCATGCGGGAAGGTAGGACTGGCAGATTCACAACATAGGATAGGAAACTCATTGAGAGCACTCTTGTTGTGATCTTTCGGTTCAAGAGAACTTCTGCCAAAATGGTTCATGGTATTTGGAAGAAGGGAATACCACGGACCACGAGGACTAAAACAAAAGTTACTAATAACCTAAAGGTACGAGCAACACTATCAACATGAGGTAAGTAGGGTGAATTTTGGGTTCAAAACCCAGGAGTAGAATACCTACTACTAGGTAGCATCACGGGATGCTTTCGGGAATGATGGCCAGATTCATCACACTAGAAACACAAAACATGGCTAGATTACTAGGTGACTCCCTAAAATACCTAGGGTCATAATAATAACTCCAACAGATATGTCGAGGTAGTAGAGTACCTCAACTCAGCAATTAGTGTGGTTAACCTGGCCCAAAAGAACAACAAACCAGAGGGGAAGGATTTTGCAAATGCATCAGATGGTTTAGAAACCTGGGATGACTCGGACAACATAACAACTGTAAATGCTCAAAAAGTTTTGAGACATCCTGCAAAAATGGTGGCATAACCACTCAATCATCACAGTATCATTGTTCCGAGACCAACTATGAACACACGGAGTAGTAGGAACTGAACCGAGGCTTAAATCGGTCAATCCTATAAGTCTATAGATTAGTAACACGTGATCCTGATAGATAGACGAGAAGCCTAGTTCTTAATCCCCGTAGAAAAGAAGAGGATGACTCAGATCAGAAGGGCATAAGGTAAAGGAGTAAAAAGAGCCTTACGTTCCCTTCCACAATCAATTCCCTTATATAACTAAAGCATTTCTAGACACAACTTTGACCAGTTTGGCTTGGTAATCCTACAGGCAGTCAGGCTCTGATACCAAAGCTGTCAGGACCCTGATTTCAAGTCACATCGGTCTAGCCGGTAACACCTCATATCACTTTGCGGCCTCACACACGGTATTCCCATGGGTGTCGCCTTACCATGGCCCGGGACCGTTTGCGCCTTTTGGCTCATGTATATGACAGTGTCGCTAGCATCCATATAACAGAGAACCCGGGCCGACATGGCTAGTCGTGAACCCATAGCGGCACTAACCCATGGGGATAGGCATACATGAATCAACTTCGAGCGTGTCGGTCAGCAGCGTGTGAATCCGGGCTGTAGCACTGGGCTAACAGGACTCCGGGAACCCAGGCTGTAGCAGGCTAGGAAGGACTCGGATGTCACCCGTGACATTTCCCAAGGGATGTACCACAGAACAAGTGAATCACATGCTGCCGATCAAGTGTTAGGAGCAAGAGTGCTGGGCTAGCAGGACTCCGTGAACGGGCTGTAGCGGACTACTATAGCTCATGGAAGCACAAGACTACATTTCCCCATAAGAGAGGCTACCAAGGATAAACAACTAGGTTGTCGGATCCCACACATACCAAGCATTTCAATCATACACACAATATGCTCGATATGTGTAAATACAACATGGCATCACAACATAACTCTACGACTCAAGTATTTATTCAATAGGCTCCGAGGAGCAAGGTATTACAAACATGGGTCTCATGACCCAACATTTAGAGCATACAAGACAAAGCACAAGCAGAAGATTAACATGTCTGAGTTCAGACGTCTACAAATGAAAAAGTCTTAGAAGCCTGACTATCTACCAGATCCTGCCAAGGGCACAAGATCGTAGCTGAGGTATCAAGGTAAACGTCGAAGTCCACACGGAACTACTAGCAAGACCGAAGTCTCTTTGCAAAACATAAAATAGGCAAACGTGAGTACAAATGTACCCAGCAAGACTTACATCAGAACTAACTACATATGCATCGGTATCAACAAAGGGGTGCTGGAGTTAAACTGCAGCAAGCCAGCTTTGACTCGGTGGCTATCCTGAACTACGACTGCAAGTAACTCTTTTGAGGTGGCGCACACGAGTCCACATATTCACCATACCAATGCACCACTACGGATCCGCTCCCGTCTACCTACGAGAACGCCATCCATAGCACTCACGCTTATCTTGCGAGTTTTAGAGTATCCACTTTCACTTTTCTATGAACTGTACAGGCAACCCAGAAGTCCTTTACCGCGGACACGGCTATTCAAATAGATAATGTTAACCCTGGAGGGGTGTACTTCTTCACACACGCTCTCACCACTTATCGCCGTTTCCACGACATGTACTCGGCAACCTTCAAGCGGAAGCCCAGCGAGGGTGTCGGCCACGACCTGACTAACCACACAAGTCTCTCGTCCAGGTTTATCGCCTATTTGGGTTCCATCCGCAAGGAGATCCGGCCGGGATGTCGATCACGGCCCCAAACGATGTGTACAGGGTTCCAAGCCCACCAAACGGGCGACGCTTGGCATACCCGGCCACGGTGCCTAGTCTGTCCCATGCCCACTGCATTGTGTGCCACTTGGTAGACTACTAACACAACCTACAAACACCAGAAACTAGTTGCAACTCCTGGACAGAGATCGAGTTGATTAATAAGTCGAGAGGGGTCGAGTTACCGGAACCCAGTGTGTGGTAGTAACTGTTCATGGATCACAAACACAGAACTCAGTTCCCGAGGACGGCTGCAATGAGAAAACCCACCATGTACTCCTACATGGCCTCTCACCACTACCTTTACCAAATCGTGTTCACACACTTAGCTCTCACACAGTAGGAGATGTTCACCACATTCAAATTCATCCCCGATCAATCAGACCTGACTCAACTCTAAGTAGTAGCAGGCATGACAACAAGCATGAATGAGTAGGCACATCAGGGCTCAAACAACTCCTACTCATGCTAGTGGGTTTCATCTATTTACTGTGGCAATGACAGGTCATGCCGAGGAAAGGGGGTTCAGCTACCGCAGCATGTAACAGTTGAAACGTTGTTGTCCTAATGCAGTAAAAGAGAGCAGGAGCGAGAGATTGGGGTTGTATCGGAATGAACAAGGGGGTTTTGCTTGCCTGATGGAGTGGTAGTAGGATACTGCCCTCCAGTCGGATAATCGAAGGTATCCTCGGAGGCAAAACCTACCATGAAAGATACGTCGAACACAATCAACACATGACGATATGCAACAATATGATGCATGCTATGACATGGCAATATGAATGTGTTTTGGGCTAATGCAACTAGCAACGATTTAAATGAAGTTGGTTTGAACCCAAGGTTCAAATTCAAACTCCATGTAAGGCATTTCAAATGCCATTTATTCAAATTGTCTTATATAGCAACTTTAAGTTGTTCAAACATGCATGAAAATGATACAGATGGATAGTTTGCATTTTTCTGATCATTTTTCATATATAATTTGTTTGATTTGCAGCTACGGTTGATTTACTAAGATTTTTAGAAGTTTTGGGCATTTTCTGGAATTTCCTGTATAAAGTTAAATCCAGAAAAAGGTTAATCGTACAAGATGACGATGTGGTGACGCCAAGAGGTCAAAGGCGCCAGCCTTCAGTCAAACTCGACGGTGGGGGCCACACGTCGCGATTAAACTAATCCCGGTCAAACCCAGCGCTGACTGGGGTTTGACCAGGCCTGGGGCCCACTGTAAGTGGTTGTGGGCGGTTTAAGCAGCGGTGTTAGCGCCTAATGGCCGTGCCACGTCGGCGTGGTTACGCCGGTGATGACCCGACGCGGCGGCGATCGCCGGACAGCCGTTTCCGGCCACGGATGGCCACGCGGTTAAGTGCGCTGGAGAACCCGTGGTGCGGGGCATCCAGTGGTCGTCGTGGGGATGCCGGGGACGGCGTGTAGCGGCGGAGGTGACGAGCTCAGGCGGCGGCGGGGCTCGGTGATGTGCGCGGGGTGGCGCTGCGGGGTGCAAGCGGCCAAGGGAAGGCCCTAGCGAGGCTCTGAGCGGGGCGGCAAGCTCGGTGGACACGCACCCGGGACCAAATGGTCACCGGAGCATCGTCGGCGGTGAGCACGGACGGCGGCGGGTTTTGGTCGTCGGCAAAGCGGCAGCTGTGGCGTGCAATCAAGAAAACGGAGAGGGGGAGAAGGAGTAGCAGCTCACAGCGGTTGCGGTAGGCTTCATAGCGGCTCGGGGAAGGCCGGAGCTGAGCGGGGCGGCGAGGCGGATCTCCAGCGCCCAGGGTTGAAGACGAGGGCGAAGGAGGCTTCACACGCCGTTCGGCGATGTGTGGCTGATGGAGACGATGCAGGAAGACGACGCGGAGCTCGTGGGCATGACGGAGGGGCGAGGGGGTGCCTGTGGCCGCGGTGGTGCTAGTCGGCGGCAGCAGGAGTGTTCGACGAGGTGGGGGAACGGCGAGGGAGAGAGACAGGGGAGAGGGAGAGCTCGAGGGAGAGGCCGGGGGGTTCGTGGCATCGCCAGACGCGAGGGGGAGGCAGGAGGCGGCAAGTAGGAGGTGGAGCTCGGGCTCACGCGCTGTCAACACGCCTCTGCCTACTGGCAGAGGTTGAAGACAACCGCTTCAGGCCAGCGGGCTGGGCCAGCCACTTGTGCTGCCAGGTGGGCTGCACAGGTGAGTTGGCCCAGGTTAGTCTCTCTCTCTCTTTTATTTCTGTTTTCTATTTTCTATAGTCTTTGTGGCTTTACTAAAAATACTAAAACAGATCCAAAAATCATAAAACTGCTCAATGCCACTTTTTGGAATATAACCAACAGCAAACATTTTAGTTTATGATTAATTGAGCATTTAAAATATTTAGTAACATTTAAATGCCCAAATGCAAATACTATATGATTTAATTCAGAGCCCAAATATGTCATGGAAAAATGTGCATCACCTCTGGTTATCAAGTTTCAAAGATTTTCCAAGAATGATGAACATTTTGGAAGCCATTTGATTTATCGAAATATTTTGGTTGAACCTAGTGAATTCCTTCAATGCTAGGGTTTAGGCAATCCCCATTTCAGGTTTAACTGAAATTTAAACATGATGCAACACCAGATGCTAGCACTAGGCATTAATAGAACTAGGGATGTGACAGCGGCGCACCGGCCCCGCCTCCGCCGGCGATGCCTCCCCCGATGGAGGGCCACGTCGGGGATCAGCCCCGTGAATTCTTCATCCGGCTGCGCCGGCCACCGCGTCGTCGTCTTCGTCTCCCTACCCTATTCGCTCGGGAAATGGAGCTCGGTCCGCCCCAGACCCTCATATTGCACATGAGGGGCTGCAGGAACGGCGGCACGCAGGTCGACGTCGGCTTCCCCGCTCCTCATGTTATGTACCTCCGTCGTGGGTGGAAGACATTTGCTTGCATCCATAGCCTGACGGCGGGGCTCGTCCTCTACTTCAAGTTAATGGAGGGCGGCCTGCTCTCCGTCAAGGTCTTTGGAGATCTTGGAACTCGCCTAAAGTGCTGCGTGGAGAGCTCCTCTGACGATGAAGATTCCTCCTCGAGCGGGAGTGACGAGGAGGACAGTGACAACGACGACGAGGGAGTCGAGCGGCAGGATGCCGACCCCGACTTCGACTGACCGCGCCGCCCCTCCCTCGGCCACGCGCCCTGCCGAGGGCCTTCCTCAGCAAGCTCTCCATCGGGGCGATCCCCGTCGTCTCCTTGGGCGGTTGGCGTAGGAGGCCAGAGAAGGCGAAGAAGGCGGGTGGCAGCCGTCAAGTCAGAGTACGCGGGCACCGACGCCTTCGTCGCGTATTGCCGTCTCGCTGCCTCGTCTTCCAGCTCCTTTCTCGGCACCAAGATGTTCTCTTGGTGCCTTCTGCTCCTCGCACCTCGCCTAGGCGCTCCTTTTGCCCTCCCACTGTCTTGTTCCGCCTTCTGAGGAGAGGGACAAGAAAGGGATTACGGGCACCTTATCTCTTTTTAGTTTGTAAGCCTGCGGGCACTTGTTAATTTTAAGACTTGTAATCCCCTTGCTCATGTTTTTAATTCCTTATGAACTGTACCTGTATGGGATGTTTTTAATGAAAAAGGGTGCTTGCTGGGTTCCTTGTTATTCTTAAGATAAACATTGTCGCTCGGCAACAGGCCTTGCCGTCCCCCCACTTCATTCGACCATTCTCACGCTTTTGGCGGAGGCAGGGGCGAAGTAGAGTTAGGCCCCTCGTTTATTTTCTTGCCACCGTGACTACGACCAAGTTCTGGCCCAGGGGATAGCTCTTGGGTACAGGAAAAGGGGAGCACGGTGGTTTAAGAATATAAACGCGGTTTCACATGTCCCAGTTCCATACGGAAATGCATAACGGGGGATGAAAGACTTATCTGAATCCGCAGCCCCCAGCAACCTTGGCTTGCCGGGTTGATCTCAGTCTTCAGCCCCGGCGATCTTGGCTGCTCGCCGGGTTGGGCGCAGGTTAAATCCTCTTTCTCCCAAGCGGCTCAGCAGAAATGTCTATGTTCCATGCAAACCAAAGAGGACAGAAAGACGCGAACTTGACCTCTAGGCTAGGGGTTAGTCGCCGCTAAGCATTATCAACCCTAACCGAGGGAGATGATTAACCTAGCATGCATGCTATAACTTAGGGCGCCATCGCTTCATTTATTTACGCCCAGGGTCTACGCCTTGCTTTGTACAGAGGGTTACATGCCTTGCCGGCAAAGCTTGTACAACAGGTGGCTTGCCGGGAGGCCCGGCAGCTGCGCCTTATGGGTAAAACTTGCGAAGATCACTACAAAAAAATACACTTCCGTGATGATACGTGTTTGTCACAGTAGGTCGCGTTTTTTGTCATGCATGTACATCCATGACAAATTTATGATAGAATCAAGATAGTCATACCTGTGCTGTCGTAGAAGTGTTCCATGACATTACCAAAATTATCATCACGGAAGTGTCCACTTCCATGACGATAAATCGCGTCACGAAGTGCTTTTGTCAAGGGTGACCGACACGTGGCATCCACCGTAACGGAACGCCGTTAAGCTATCGGGTCGGGTTTTGGATCCGATAACCCGTTAACAGCCCCGACCAATGGGGATTTTCCACGTGTAAAATCATCATTGGCTGGAGGAAACACGTGTCGGCTCATCATTGGGACGGATGTCATCCACTCATTGGACGGAAGGCGCCTATGATACGTCGACACATGGCACGACCCAATCCTGTGAAAAGGCCGGCCCAGTAAAAATTAGCAGGCCAGCCCATATAAGGCCTACTTGTCTCAGGTCCATTTAAGCCCACGGCCCATACGAGATGTGCCAATTCGACCCGTCAACGGCCCGTTAAATATTTGACACCATTGCAGCCCATCGTCGATTCGAGCCCGTTAACAGCCGCTATATATTTGGGCTCAATATCGCCCGATGAGATTTCGCTCGTTAACGGCCCATTTAATGGATGGGCCAATTTTTAGGATGTACATCTTTCGTCCTTTTAGCGACCCATTTAAATGTTGGGCTAGTTTACGGCCCGGTGTGTCTTTCAGCCTGATGACGGCCCATAAATCTGATGGGCCATTTGTTGTCGGACCTGAGTTTCGGCCTTTTAGCGGCCCATTTAAGTGTTGGGCCAATTTTCTAGCCCGGTGTCACTTTCAGCGTGTTGACGGCCCATAAATCAGTTGGGTCATTTGTAGTCGGACCTGAGTTTTGGCCTTTTAGCAAGTGTTGGGCCAATTTCCGGCCCTGTGTGCCTTTCGGCCTGTTAACGGACCATAAATGAGTTGGGCCATTTGTAGTAGGACCTTAGTTTTGGCCTTTTAACGGCCCATGCCCTTCATGGTCCAATACCAGCCCGGTTTCTCTTTCAGCCTGCTAAAGGACCACAACACAGTTGGGCCATTTACAATACGACCTGACTTTCGGCCTCTTAGCGGGACATGGTCTTCATGGTCCAGTACAAGCCCGTTGTCTCTTTCGGCCTGCTAAAGGCCTACAGTATAGTTGGGCCATATGTAGCCCAAACTTTGTAACGACCTGTTAACGGCCCGTGAAATAAACTGGGGCCACCTGTTGCCCACTTCAATGTCGGCCTGTTAACGACCCGGGAGGTAAGAGGGCCGACCATTAACTTTCGGCCTAGTAACGGCCCATTAACTTAATGGGCCCACTAAAGTTCGTACATGTCTTTAGGCCAAATTAGATAATTTGAGCCCATTACGACGAGCAATTATGCACAGGACCAAAACCGATCACGCAAAGGTACAGCATACAGGGAATAACGTTGCACATCCAACATATACTACAGGAAATTACATCCACTGGGCAATCAAAGATTGATGCCAGTGCAAATAAATGAGCAGAACCTAACCATCTACAACGTCACAATCTGCAACCTCAGCACAGATGACGCCCAGAAGCATGTAGGCAAGTTCTTTCTGCTTTGCTACACTTTCTCTGAAAACATTGATTAGTTGTTGTGTCGCACGACTCTGCACCTATGATTCATCCACAATTTTCATCATTGCTTCAGGCATTAATTGTTTCACAAACATACATTTATTCCGTTGCATTCGAGACAGAGGATACTGAACAGATTCAGATGTCGATTTTGGCAGGCTTGTATTATTGATAGTGGAGAGTGTCTCGACCACTGCATCATAACATAAATTAGGACGGGAACCAAACAGATTAATCATGAGTTATTGCCATATTACCTGGCCTAGATTTACTGGAAAGAAACAATGGGGTTGCCTTTGCTGTTTTCAGAGTTAGTCTTCTTATCTTCAAAGAGCCTGCACAAAACTAACACACTAGCATTGCTATCATTGGCCAAGTCAGATAATAGGAAAGCAACATTGAGACAACAAACGTTTGGGCAACTAGCCTACACCAAATTAACACAATATGGCACAGCTATCATCAGCCAGGTAAGGTAGTACGAAAGCAACATTGACACAATGAATGAATGGGCAACCAGAGAAGCACTACAATTCAGTAATGTGCATGATATGAGATAGTACATTCATGCAGCTCGGTATGCAAAATTACCAGGCAGTTTTCCTTACAAAAATCAACATTGGCGCCTTTAACATTTTGCTACAACTAATTTTAGATCAGATAAAGGTTAGATTCATGCCGATTAACAAAATACATGTTGATGTAAAAATATAGTGATATACAACAGGTACTTACATCCGCTTGGAGCACAGAGAACTCCCGCAAGATATTTCCCTCGAATACGATCCCAATGGAGGAAGTCTTCTATTGTTTAACCTTATTTTCTAAAAGAGAGATGGATAAGAAACATGTAGAAAATATGATCAGAATGCTATAAAATTTCATGATGCGAGGATACGCACACGCTTCTTAGAATGGAGTTGACATTCTTTTGCTGGACTGGAGCGGACTAGTTCTTTGGCCACTGGAATCTGCTTATTATCAGTGGGACTTGGGTTTCTCTGTGCTGGAGCAGTATCTATGAAAATGGAGTTGGTTATTTATCTCCTGGCGTATGGATCTTTTGCAAAGACCTTGTTTGTAACCCTTCAGATTCTAACATAGTCGTCTTCCCCTTGCATGCCTTATATAGAAGAATGGTGATTCAGTTATAGAACATGCTACAGCAGAGATGGAATATGTACTGAAGAATAGAAAGGCATGACATATTGACATGTATTCCCTCCATCCGGAAATAAATGGACAGGTCTAGGCGTATTTCAGTTCTAGATACATCCAGTTTTATACATTTCTGCGACATTT
Organism: Aegilops longissima; assembly: GCA_021605205.1. Taxonomy (NCBI): domain Eukaryota; kingdom Viridiplantae; phylum Streptophyta; class Magnoliopsida; order Poales; family Poaceae; genus Aegilops; species Aegilops longissima. The sequence goes on from CM038682.1 coordinate 477,057,383, forward strand.
AATCCGGATGGAGGGAGTATGATGTAAGAGCTAGGGATACGACAGGACAACACAGGAAAAAAAACACTAAAAAACCCACTGCAGAACCAAAGTATTCAAACCCACTTATCTGAGATAGTACACTCATGCAGCTCAGGATGCAAAACTACCAGGCAATTTTCCTTACAAAAATCAACATTGTGGCCTTTAATCATACATTTTGCTACAACTAAATTTAGATCAGATAAAGGTTGGATTCACGCCGATTAACAAAATACATGCTGATGTAAAAATATAGTGATATACAACAGGTACTTACATCTACATTGGATCACAGAGAATTCCTGCAAGAATCTTTTCTCATAAACGATACCATTGCAGAAATTCTTCTATCTGTTAAGCTTATTTTCTAAAAGAGAGATGGGTAAGAAACATGTAGAAAATATGATCAGCATGCTATAAAATTTCATGATGCAAGGATACACACACTCTTCTTAGAATTGAGTTGACATATTTTTGCTCGACTGGAGCGGACTAGTTCTTTGGCCATTGGAATCTGTTTATATAAGTAGGAGTTGTGTTTCTCTGTGCTGGAGCAGTATCTATAAAAACTGGAGTTGGTTTATTATCTCCTGGTGTTTGGATCTTTTGCAAAGGCCTTGTTTGTTACCCTTTAGATTCTAACATAGTCGTCTTCCCCTTGCGTGCCTTGTATAGAAGAATGATGCTTTAATTATAAAACAGGCGACAACAGAGACTTGGAATAGGTACTTAAGAATAGAAAGGCATGACATATTGACATGTATTCCCTCCATCCGGAAAAAATGGATGGGTCTAGGCGTATTTCAGTCCTAGATACATCCTTTTTTATCCATTTCGGCAACATGTAATCCGAACGCAGGGAGTATGGTGTAAGAGCTAGGGATACGACAGGACAACACATCAAAAAAAAACACTAGTTGAATGTAAAACTATATGCTAGCGGAATATGTACAGAAATAACTAAGGCAACATACACGTGTATGATTGGGAAAATAAGATGGCATTGCAACAGAGCACTAGAACAACACTTCAATGTAAAAAAACATGGTATGACAAACAGATGAAGTACATACTGATGAATAAAAATGCATAAGATATTCAGAAGCATGATGTCCAAATTAAGCAGATGGCATTGCGATAGAGTAGAATGACAGTACTTGAATTTGAAAACATGTTATCATGAATGGAATAGGTACTGAAAAACAGGAAGGCATGACATATTTACATGCATGATCAGCATGCTAAGCACATGGCATTGCAATAGAGTAGATACACTCCAGGACATTATATGCAAGTTGTACCCATATCACAGGCCAAGTTAGAGCAAGGACCTTGTGGGGTGAAGAGGATTCATCATCTTTCTGCAAGTCTTCTGAAGAACCGCCTTTACATGTTCCATCATATTGGGTATCATTGACATAAATTTTATTGGCCTTTACATTGCTCCGTGAGGTTCTTGTGGATATATCAGTGTGTGCAATTATATCTGACATGCATGGAAGACAACTAGTAGTTAGATTTATGTAAATGAGTGCCGGTAGGAGACAACATAAATAGCAGGATTGGGGTTAACTAGCAGCAACATGTCTCATAAACTAAAGGGAGAACACAGATGAAAGCTACAGAATATGTATCGTTTGTACTCGAGATTAACTAGATGGCACACAAAAGTATTAAAGAACAACATAGGTAATACTACAAGTGGTACAATACTATAATCACCAGCCTGTGGGATAGCATTGGCTGATGGATGATAACTATGGAACAGCGTTACCTAAAGAACAAGTATCTTAGCTGAACTATGGAACAACGTGAACTCCTGAACAAGACCCGTAAGAGATCAGCATGAACATACAGTCAATTGTGATGATCTATTTTCCGTGCTTAAATGAATAACAAAGACATAAATGTTGCACACAAGTAAGATGAGGGTACAACCTATCTGGCTGCCATCCATAGGAGTGAGCATCATGTGCTGACTTGTCGATGGCCCTGCAGTTGTTGTGGCTGTCCATGTCGGGCACGCGCATTTGATGTAGGGAACTATTGAGTGGGGACTGTAGGTCCCTTCTGGTGTATGCTTCCCTTGTTGGAGCAGCATCGCTGAGTCGGAAGACGGTGTGTCTGAAGATGCAGATAATGCATAATGTTAAGAACGACATATCTCTTTGATCCGAAGAAATACACTAAGAGATCAACAACAAGGTACGAGACTGACCACACGTCTGTTGACTGAAGACGAAATTGGGGTCACACGATTTTATTTTATTTTGGTACTGTCCGATCTACGCCGAATGGCTTGATGGCCGTCTTGTGCCTCCCGGCTGACACTGTTCAGAATCTTCTGAACAGCCAGCGACCAACGGCAGAGCAGCCTGCCTCCGCCGTCCGTGGCCCCGGCCAAAACCCCGCTCCCTGCCCCACCGCACTGCCGTGGTTGCGCCGCCCCCGGGCCAATCCACAAAGACTACCCGTCATCTAGATCCGGCGGCGGCAGTACCTTCAACCCACGCAACTCTAAAAGATAGCCATCTAAGCGCTGCTTCGCGGCGAACTTGCGCCCCGCACCTTACGTTAGACACCAGCCAACCGGCAGCCTAGGAGCTCCGCCGCCTCGAGGGGTGCTGCTTCCCATTGGGAATCGATTGGCCCAGAATAAAAATTCAGACAACTGACGCCTAAATAAAGTGATTTCAGATGAGGGTGCGACCTATCTGGCGGCAAGGTGAAGTAGGCAGGTCCAGCTGCTGAATCGGCGAGGCCGGCGCGGTTGCGGTGGCGACCGGCGGCAGGGAAAGAGCAATGTCGCCACGGTCGATGGCTATGCAGAAGCAGCGCCAGGACTCTGGACGGATCCGAAGTTGGAGCCACTCCGGTGCCGTGAACAACGGTGGGGGTGAATCGGCTCCGGTACGGTTCACGCGGCCGTCGTCGAGGTAGCACCAACAGCACGGAGTAAGAGGCACACGGCCCAGTGCACGACGGCAATTGGACAGCGTCTCCAGCATTAGGGAGGAGGGCGGCTGTGAAATTGGTGCGGTGGGGCGCCATGGAGGTGGGGCTGAGGTTTCGCGGCTCGGGAGAAGGGAGCTTCCCGGGGAGAAGGTGATTTGGCGCCCACGAGGTATGAATGGGGGGCGGGGGGGATTGGTAAGGGAGTGGAACCATGTCTTACTGATGCATTTGTCTGAAATGTGAGGGGGAGTTACAGTTCTACCCTTGCCTATAGGCTTCTCGGCCTGGGTCTGTGTACTGAGGGTCGGGGATAGTAGAGTAACTTTGCTTCTCCCCAAATAGAGGGCGGGAGCAATTTCGGGCGAGGAGGGCGTGTTTTGAACTATAGTGGGCGCGAGCGATTTCGGGCGAGGAGAGCGTGTTTTGAAATAGTGGGCGCAAGCTATGTCGGGCGAGGAGAGCGTGTTTTTCCGACCATGGTTTATAAATTATTCGGCACATGTCATTTCGACTGAGGAGAAGGGGCGCTTGGATGAAGTTACGAACCTACCCTCGATGTACAACGGGCCAATTGATGCGTGTCCCACATAGGACGGTAATTTCGCGTCTCGCATTTATTTGCTCGAGCGAATTCCACCGAGTAGAGAGGATGTTCAACGGTTCGTTCAAATTTTGGGAGAATGAGCATCCACGTCTACCTTACCAAGTCGATTCAAATCAAATTTTGAAATATTAGCTTGCCACTTCTTTTTTAGATGGAGAGATGATGCTCGGGAATAATGTGTTTTTACATGCTCGTTGCTAGAGATTTACTATATGACAAATAGTTGACCCACTCAAAAACGCGAACCAAACCCAAAATGAAATATCTCGATTCAATGAACTAGCTCGTTCAGTAGGTCAAAATAGTGAACTAAATCCAAAATTGAACACCTCAATCGAGTAGCATGTTGTACAGTGTTAAAGTACTCCATGAACATGTTGAAAGTCAAATTAATGAACTTGTTTGATATACGCATATATCCGTTCATGTGTGGATTGCAGACAACATGTTCTCCAATTGAAATACTTGAATGCAAGTTTATATTGAAACATGGTTTATATTAGTCTTTGATGCATAAAACGCGACCTCCCCCTCTCCCGGACTCCTGTTCTCTCTCTCTCTCTCTCTCTCTCTCTCTCTCTCTCTCTCTCTCTCTCTCTCTCTCTCTCTCTCTCTCTCTCTCGCCGACAATCTTCAATTCATCACACGATCCGACACAAAAATGTTGTTGGTCCCTCTCCTTTATCTCTCTCTCTCTCTCTCTCTCTCTCTCTCTCTCTCTCTCTCTCTTTGTGTGTGTGTGTGTGTGGGGGGTCTTTCTAGTTCACATTCATATATACACAATCTATAGGTCTCTCTCGACACTATGTATGATACTCTAGCTAGTCCAAGCTAGATATCTTGGGTGCACTCATCGACGCACACAAATTCCTTGGCTCTTTGCCCGTAACTCTCTCACGCACTACTATGTCGCCTCGAGCTCTTCCCCCCCCTCTCAAACTCTCCATCCACCTGGGTCACACATACACATGCATATCTCGCTCGCACTCGACAGGCCCATCTAAAACTCTATCTCTCTCCCTCGTTCTCTCTCCATCTCACACGGACACACACACACACAATCTCATGCCCAGCTAGCCAAGTATGATGGTCTCTCACTCAATTGTAGGCACACGCAATCCCCCCTATATGTATATGACTAGCTAATCTTAGTCTCCATCACAAACAAATGCATGGTCTATCTCGATTTCTCTCGGCATCTTTCTATCGCCAAGACGCTCCCTCGATCTCCCACCCATATAGTCCCCTCACGATCTCGAGGATCTCTCTATCACAAACACACCCTCTCTCCCTCCCCATGCGTCCATGCCATCCATGTGTCCCTCTCGACCTTTTTTCCTTGTTGGCCAGACCTCTATTGGACATGTGCTACAGGGGTGTCTCTCTCCGTTGCAAACAATCACACACTAGCTATCTTCGTGTATCTCCTCGCCTCGCTTTTCCATCTCGGAGATGCATGCGTGATATGTGTCGGATTTCGGGTTCCGGCAGACCCTCTAGGTTTGAACACTGGGGTGCGTGCGGAGATCTCGCCCTCTACCTACCTGCACCTCGCCGCCTCGCTAGGATCTAAACTATGAAACCAAAAACACAAGAGACACAGGGTTTATACTAGTTCGGGCTACCATTGTGGTGTAATACCCTACTCTAGTTTGTGGTGCGGTGGATTGCCTCTAGGGCTGATGATGAACAACACAAGGAAGAACAGCCTCGCGACGGTCTGTTCTTGGCTGGTGCGATGAACTGCTAGCGGGAGTTCAGTCGCTTCTCTCTCTCTCTATGCGATCTCCAAGATTTCTAGATGCCTCTACCCTGTGGGTGGCTAGTCCTATTTATAGGCAAGGGCCCTGGGCCTCTTCCCAAATATCGAGCGGGAAGGGCGCCAACAATTGGCCATTTTGAAGGGGAACATCTAGTACACTTATCCTGACTAAAGTTGGTCCTCGCCTGTCAAAGGCTCTGGTGGTGACACCGGCTTGGGCTCCACGATGACTTCCTTCCTTCCATTGCGACGGTCTTGGTCTTGTTGCACCGAAACGGATGCCTTTGCTTGATGCTCTCGCCTGCGCTTGCTCCCTTTGCACCAAAGAGGAAAGGAGGACATCAAGGTCTGGCGCCTCGCCTGGCGCCCTTGGTAAATCATGGTTGCATCATGGGCACCTCGTGAGGTACCCCGCCTTGATCTCTCCGCCTCCTCCCGAAGCCAGCTCGACGGGGCCGTGCCTGAGGAAGCTCCCTGTCGTCCGCCCCGCGAGGCTTGGCCCCTCTCGAGGGTCTTGAGCTTGTGCTGATGAAGACAGGACGTGCTGGGTCACCCCTTGAGCCATGCCGCAGGCTGCAGGCAGGCAAGTCTGGGGAACCCCATTCCCAGAACGCCGACAGTAGCCCCCGGGCCCAAGGCGTGCCTGGACTTGGCAGAGCAGAGAAGCGAAGGGGCAAGTGCGAAGCGCAGCGGGCCCTAACAGCCTGCGGCCTTGGGCGTCGCGTGGCGGTTGACTGGACGTGGGCGGCCCTGTTCCCCCACGCCTCCTCGGCAACTGCACGAATTGACAAGTCCCTGCATGCAAAGTGGGTCATGATTACCTGCGATCGTGGAGGCCGGTGGTTGGCCTCCTCTGGCTATAAGTACGGCGCGTGCCCTTCCAGTCCATCTCCTCTTGCTTCCCCTTCTTCTCTGTCCTTGCTCCACTTCGTGGCAATGGCTCCGATCCGCTGGTTCTTCGCGGAAGAGAAGGGAAAGGCTCCCCGAGAGGGTCCGGACCCACTTCCGCCGAAGAAACGGCTAGCCCTATGCCGTCGAGATGAGGGCGCCCGGCAGGAGGTGTCGAAGCCTTGGTGCGAGCGGCCGCCGCCAGGGTTCCCGCTGCCCTTGTACGCTCGCTTGGAGGGCCCTGGAGGAGTTGACGCCGAGCGCCATGGGCGACGCCGCCGTCGGCGTCGGCGGGTCACGGTGGTGCGCGTTGTCCCTCCTGGAGTCCATGCCGAGGGCTCCTCCCGAGAGTTTGTGCTCCACGCTGCCATGCCTCCTCAGTCTTGGATTCGCCTTCCTTCCTCCTTCGCCTTCATGATGCCGCAGGGGGATACTTTGAGCTCTGGTTGCAATGCCGGCTGCAACACCTCGCGATCAAGCGGAGGTCGCGGTCGTCGCCCCGGGCAAGGTCTTCATGACTCGAGGCTGGGGCGAGATCGCCCGGGTCTGCAAGACGAGGGGCGCCCTCGCGATCCACCTAGAGTACGCCGGCTGGAGTGCTGCCCTGAGAGATGTGGTCGGGGCCCTGCCGCGGCGAGGACCAGGCTCGCCGATCGTTCCCTCAGCAGCTCCTCAGGCGACGGAGGCGTCGGAGGGTCCAGCGACTCCGCCGAGCTCTTCGCGACTCCGGAGACGAGTAGCGACAGCCACGAGCCCCGAGCCCACGCCGCCGGGGAGCAGACGGGCTCGCCAGCCGCCGCGCCGATCCGATGAGGTTGGCGCCGGGTGCTGGCGCCCACCGCTGATGATGGCGTCTCTTGCGGGGCACGTAGTTAGCGTTCTTTAGGATCTGTTCTCTCGCGAGGAATCGAAAAGCGCGCCCGTGGGGGCTTGTAAGGTGCATGTGGTTCTGTTTGTTAATATAGTCCTCGCCATGAAGTAGTGCGAGATGCTCATTGCATCTTAGCTAAGTTCTTCCTTTCAACCTCACGAGGGCTTGGTGCTCTGCACGATGTGTCCCGTCCCAAGGCAGGCTTCGGCCGTGGCTGGTATGCTGTGTCGCGATGCCGTGGTCAAGGCCAGGAGGTGAGCGCCCGGGTCCAAAGAAGAGCCTCGAGTCGCGATGCTCAGGAGGTCCCCTGTAGCGCTCAAGCAGCCATCGTTCGGTGAGAAAGGAGTGTGACGTTGCTAACACGGGATTGTATTGGGTGCGGGGTGGGTGCTGCAATAGCTAGTGTTTCCGGAGGGTGACTTATCTCGGGAGTCAGGAACCGCTTCCTGGTGCGACGCTAGGTCCGCGCATCGGCAGGCGAGGGGTTGCCTGGAGAGGTCCCCACATGCCTCTTCCCTCTCGCCTTTGCTCCCCTTTCTGCTCTACGTCCTCGGGTCCCGGCCCTCGAGCGGGTCTCAGCCGTCGCTGGTATGCCATGTCACGATGCCGTGGACAAGGCCAGAGGGTGAGGGCTGGAGAGCCAGTAGGAGCCCATGAGTCGCGATGCTCAGGTACCCCCCCCCCTTTAACGTGCAAGCGGTTCACGCAGACGAGAGTGAAGAAGACGTCGTGAGGGCCTCGCCCGGCGCTGCTCCTTGAAGGGATCCTGCAGGCCCACCACAAGAAGAACAAGAGTCCGCTATGACAAGCGACGTTCAGCTGTTGGTTGCTTTGGAGAGGTGACGAGGCACTGAAGGCCCGACGAGATGGCGCTGTGCGGGGCTGCCGCGGCCAGAGCTCAGCCATTCAGGTTTGTCGGCGTTGCAGGGACGGACCCATGCGCAAGCGTTGTGCCGTTGGGGAGCAGCTCCATCAGTTGGCGTTAGTTGAGCGGGCAACTAGGTCAAGCACGTTAATCACGAAGAAGCGAGTTCATTTAAATAGGTGCGGGGAAGACGGACTGCGCTGGGTCTGGCCCAAGCGACTTAGGGATGATGTAGCCTAAGGGGCACCCCCAACAAAGTAAGCTAGGAACATGAAGTAAAAGGGATACATGCTGCAGGGACGAACCCACGCGGCCTGGGAATGATGCAGCCCTGGGGGGCGCTCCTAGCTGGAAATGAAACTTGAAGGATGTCACCTGATAACGTTGAAGACAAAAGGATGTTGAAGTAGCGGACGTCGTGGGCTGCAGAAGCCGACCTTCACGAGCCCCCAGGCCCAGGAGCCTCGGGAGGCTCCGGAGGCACTGGTGGCTCCTCGCGGACCATCTCCATCTCCGCCAGACTGGAGCACCTGGCGGCTTGAGCCTCAGTGATGCTCCCCATGAGGCTGATGGGTATGGCGGCGCGTTGCACGCCGTAGGGCATGCGAACGTAGCTGTGGGGTGGGCCTTCGCAGCGCCCCGCACGTGAGGGCCAGAAGCGCTCCTGAGAGGCGGCTCGGTTGAGCCCTGGTATGTCGATGCAGACGCGCAGCCCACCATCCTCGCCTGGATGGGGAGCTACGGCGGGTAAGCGCCGGCTGCCACTCATGACTCTTGACTCCTGCGGCTCCTGAATGACCTGGCTGACGAACTCCTGAGGGTTTGGCCCTCCTTGCCTTGCTCCTTCCTGAGGGAAACATGCTTTAAAGCACGCCTCCAAGTGGTGCCCAAGCGCCTCCCTCGTGACCTTAGCAAGGTCGGTGGCCCTCCAGGAGAGAGCCCCCGAGCCTTGCTCGAGGAGGGCACTGGGCGCACCTTCCTATGCGACAGTAGGAGGTGCCCCCTGAACAGGCGCGAACCCTGAGGGGCCTGCCTCCTGAGGGGTCGGGCCTGGCGATGTCTTATTCTTCTTGGGAGTGGTCTCAGGGAGCCTCATGCTCCTGCGATCTGGGTCTTCAAGTGGTGCGGCTTGAAAGCTTCGCCCAGGAGCACACGTCTCTTTCTTCACAAGGCACTGTGATGACTCCGCCGCTTCCTGGCATATTGAGGACGTTGTAGCCGTGATGGGTCACGGCCATGAATTTGGCCAGAGCTGGGTACCCAAGGATGGCATTGTATGGCACGCGAATGTGGGCGACATCGAAGTCGATGAGCTCGGTGAGGTAGTTGTCGCGCGACCCGAAGGTGACAGGGAGGCGGACCTGCCCGATCGGAACCGTGGAGCCATCGGTGACTCCGGAGAAAGGCTTGGTTGGCTGAAGCTGATTGTAAGGCACTTGGAGATTGTTGAATGTCTCTACGGACAGGACATTGAGCCCCGCTCCACCGTCGATGAGGGTCCTGGTGACTTGCACGTTGCTGATGACTGGGGAACAAAGCACCGGGAGGACTCCGGCTGTGCCCGCGCACTTGAGCTGATCTGCTGAGCTGAACGTGATGGCTCACGCTGACTGATGAAGTCATGTACCTAGGGTAGGGTCATGAACCTGTCTAAGATACCCTCCCCAAGGACATCCTTAGAATAAACTGCCTTCCAGTCGACCTGGGAGGATTCCACTCGACAGTCTCAAAGACACTCGACCATGAAGACCCACTCGACCACCAGGAGTTCGAGAGCCACTCGGTGTCCTAACGGTCTGTAGTTAAGTAGTCTTTATGGTCATGATGACACTTTATGTAAGGCATTACTAGTAACGCCTGGTCTTAATGTACCTTTAACCTCTCACTTACGTGGGCTGGTGGGGCCGGCGCACTCTATATAAGCCATCCCTCCACGTAGAAGGGTTCGCACACATAATTCATACTCATATAATCCACCAACCGCCTCCCGGCTCCAAGACATAGGGCTGTTACTTCCTCCGAGAAGGGCCTCGGACTCAGAAACTCGTATGCACTAACTACTCCATAGCTAGTACCTTGCCTCCATACCTACCCCCATTCTCTTGCCGTGACTTAGAACCACGACAGCTTGGCGCCCACCTTGGGGCAGGTGTTCTAGCGATTTGTTGGAGAAGTTGGGATTCTTTCGATCTCCTACATCATGGTTTCGTGGAGTTTTGGTCGAGGGGTCGCGAGATCCGCCTCGTGCGCCACGCTCATCGCCGACGACTCCGCTTGGCTTGGAGGCTCCTTCAACGCCGACGCGCCTCCCGTCCATGCTGGGCAACGACTACAGGCGTCCGCGACGTCCTCCTCACAGGCAACCGCCGACCCAAGATGGGTCGGTTCTTGTGCCATCTCACTCCTGGGCCTCCCGCCTGCAAGCGCCCTGTCGGGTCGAGGCTTCAGCCGGTGGGTGAGGCATGCAATGGCTCGCCAGTCGGCCACTACCCAAGTCGCGGCAATCGAGCCCGACGAATCTCTCTACGGCCTGTTCGATCTGTTGTGGAAAGAGCTGACGTCGACTGGATTCTGGAACCCGTGGATGTGTGCGCTCGTCGAGAACTCGCTGGATGCTTGGCCGCTTTAAATCGATTCATCTCTCGCCTCAGTGAAAAGGCATTGCATCTCTACCGACTGATGAAGAAGTCAGACAAGTTCGAGTGGACTCCTAAAGCTGGTGCAGCGTTTGCAGAGCTCAAAGCTCTGCTCTCCACCCAGCAGGTGCTTGCTGCCCCAATCAGCAAGGAGCCGGTGCTGCTTTACATTGCAGCCACATTTCAAGTCGTCAGTACAGTGCTTACGGTCGAGCAGGAAGAGGAAGGAAAAGCCTTCAAAGTTCAGCGCCCAGTATATTATCTTTCTGAAGTGTTAACCCCGTCGAAGCAAAGATACCCTCATTATCGGGCTTGTGTATGGGATTTATATGACAAGGAAGAAGGTTGCTCATTACTTCTCGATCATTCCATTACGCCGCCACGACGCCCCATTATCGAGATTCTCGCACAACAGACGCAATCGGTCGAGTGGCTTAAATGGGCGATTGAACTTCTTCCCTTGATATCAAGTATGAAGCAAAGAAAGCCATCAAGTCCCAAGCAATAGCAGATTTCATCGCCGAGTGGATTGAACAACAAGCCATCGACTCAAGTTCACTTGAGCATCGGACTATGTTCTTTGATGGTTCCAAGATGCTGAATGGTTCCGTGTCTTTGGGTAGTATTGGTTTCCCGAGGGATAAGCTCAGATATGTGCTCCAGATTCACTTTGATTCTTCCAACAATGAAGCAGTATCTGAAGCACTGCTAGTATGGGTTATGATGGCCATTTCACTTTCGGCGTCCGTCGCCTCATGGTCTATGGCGACTCAGATCTGGTGGTTAATCAAGTGATGAAGGAGGGACGTTAGAAGTCCAGCCATGACTGGCTACTGTAATGCAGTGAGAAAGCTAGAGAAGAAGTTTGAGGGGTTAGAGCTCCATCACATACCCCGACTGAAAAATCAAGCTGCTGATGATTTGGCGAAAATAGGGTCCAAGATGGAAGCCATTCCCAGTGATGTGTTTTTGGAGCACATCCGCACACCGTCGATTCAAGAGGATCCTTTCACTGAAGAAGCTCCACAGCCAAAAAGTGCCACTGATCCGATTGAAGTTGAGGTCCCAGTGGTGGTCGACCTAATCATGGAAGTCGTGGTTATCACTCCCGACTGGACAGTACCGTACATCGCGTACATCCTGAGGAAAGAGCTCCTGGAGAATGAAGAAGAGGCTAGACAGATCGTCCATCGATCCAAGGCCTTTACTGTGATCAAGGGATAGTTATTCAGAGAAAGCGGACCGAGTCGCCGAAGTGCATAACGCCGTAAGAAGGTCGATAATTCTTGAGGATATCCACTCGGGGACCTGTGGTCACCATGCGTCCTCTCGGACCATCGTGGCTAAAGCATACCGAGCGGGATTTTACTGGCCCAAGGCAAATGAAATGGCAAAGGAAATAGTCGACAAATGTGAAGGTTGTCAGTTCTACTCCAATATGTCACACAAACCTGCCTCAGCATTGAAGACCATTCCCCTCGTCTGGCCTTTCGCTGTTTGGGGCTTGGATATGATTGGACCACTGAGAACTGGTAGGAGTGGTTTCACTTATTTGCTTGTGGCAGTCGACAAGTTCACGAAGTGGATCGAAGCTAAACCTATCAAGAACCTTGATGCGTGCACTGCTATCAGTTTCATCAGAGAGTTGATATTCAGATATGGAGTACCGCACAGCATCATCACTAACAATGGGTCAAATTTCGATTTCGACAAGTTCAAATCCTTTTGCGCCTCTCAGGGCACGCAAGTCGACTATGCTTCAATAGCTCACCCCCAGTCGAATGGACAAGCAGAACGAGCAAATGGTCTAATTCTCAAAGGACTGAAACCTCGACTGATGCGTGATCTCAAGCATGCAGCAGGAGCTGGGTTGACGAACTTCCGTCGGTTCTTTGGGGATTGAGGACCACTCCTAATCGGTCGACTGGGAGAACTCCATTCTTTATGGTCTATGGAGCTGAAGCAGCTTCGCCGAGTGACCCGCTTCACAATGCCCCCAAGTCGAACTCTACTCTGTTGAAGCGGAGCAAGCCCGCCAAGATGCAATGACTTCCTTGAAGAGGAGAGAGAGATGGCCCTGATCCGCCGACCATCTATCGCCAGGACTTGCGCCGATTCCACGCCAGAAATGTGAAGAGCCGAGCCTTTCGTGAAGGAGATCTCGTCCTCCGAGTGGATCAATAACCACACAAGCTCGCTCCCACTTGGGAAGGTCCCTTCATCGTCACCAGAGTTCTTCACAATGGGGCTTACCATCTTTACAACGTCGAACGCCGGATCGATGAGCCTCGGGCATGGAATGCGGAGCTGCTCCGCCCCTTTTACACTTAAGAGCTCACTCGGGTGAGATGTAATAAAAGTACCTCTGTAGTTTGTTTATCTAAATCAAGAAGATTATAATTTTCCCAGTGATTATTATTACTTTTTGTTAAAATTCCCACCTAGTGGGTGACTTAGCTGCTGAACTGCTTTCGCCTAAGTTTGTAAAAAAATCCTTACCGAGTGATGAGGCAGCCTATCACTCGGGGGCTTAGCTGCGAATCCGTTTCGCCTAAGTGTTTTAAATCCTACCAAGTGGTGAACCAGCCTCCCACTCGGAGGCTTAGCTGCAGTCCAAGTACTCGCCTAAGTATTTGAAAATCCTACCGAGTGAGGAGCCAGCCTCCCACTCGGAGGCTTAACTGCAGTCCAAGTACTCGCCTAAGTATTTGAAAATCCCATCTGGTGAGGAGCCAGCCTCCCACTGGAGGCTTAGCTGCAGTCCAAGTACTCGCCAAGTATTTAATACAATGTGCACTTTGCAAGGACGACGAGATACAGGTCGATCGCTGCCTTCCCTTCAAAGCTATGACACAAAATCCTCCTGAGGCTTAGCTGCAGTCCAAGACTACTAAGTTTGAAAAATCCCTACCGAGTAGAGAGCAAACCTTCCACTCAGGGGCTTAGCTGCAGTCCAAGTACTCGCCTAAGTTTTAAAAATCCTACCGAGTGGAGAGAAAACCTCCCACTCGGGGGCTTAGCTGCAGTCTAGTACTCGCCTAAGTATCGAAAAATCCTACCGAGTGGAGAGCAAACCTTCCACTCGGGGGCTTAGCTGCAGTCCAAGTACTCACCTAAGTTTTAAAAATCCTACCGAGTGGAGAGCAAACCTCCCACTCGGGGCTTAGCTGCAGTCCAAGACGCCTAAGTATCAAAATCCCACCGAGTGGAGAGCAAACCTCCCACCTGTGGCTTAGCTGCAGTCCAAGACTACTAAGTATAGAAAAATCCTACCAAGTGGAGAGCAAACCTCCCACTCGGGGCTTAGCTGCAATCCAAGACTCGCCTAAGTATCGAAAAATCCCACCGAGTGGAGAGCAACCTCCCACTGGGGCTTAGCTGCAGTCCAAGACTACGCCAGCACTAAATCCATTCCGATCCGCAAGGACGACGAGGAGCAGGTCGACTGTTACCTTCTCCTTTGGAGCTGCACCACAAGTACAACATGCGCTCCATCCCGATCCACAAGGACGACGAGGTACAGGTCGACTGCTTCCTTCTCCTACACCTGCAAGAGCAACAAAGTGTAGGCCGACTGGATCCACCTCAGAGCTGCATCTCAAGCATTGAAGCACAATCCGAGTGAAGAGCAAAGTTCACTCGAAGGCAAACAAAAGCATATTTCGACGATAAGTAAAGTTTGGATAGCATCCTAAGGATGCAGAAGTACCCGGGCCTCAAGCCCGTTAAAGTTTATCGGTTACAAAAACCACTCGGCATTCCGAGGAAAATTTAAGGTAGAGAATAAAAGTTTTTTACTCCTCAAGTGGAGGACTAGAAGGAGCCACAAACTGGTCGAGGTTGATCCCATCAGCAATCCGGGTGGCAGCGGCGATGAATGTCTCCATGAAAGATTGGAAATCATACATCTTGGTATTGGCAACTTTGATGGCCGCCACTTTTCCTCCCGCTACTCCTTGCAAGTGGACACTGAACCGAGAGAGCAACATCAGACCGCACCAAGGCAGAAGACTTTTTCCGTTCTTGCACTCGACTTGGGACTCATTCAGTCGAGTCATTAAGGACTCGAGGTCATTCTGGGCGCCCGTCCGCCAGAGTGTTGAGTCGATCCGCCACTGCAGCTTTCAATGAGCGAGATAGTCCACCACACCAGCAATGCGAGACTCCATGTCGAGCACGCTCATAGCGGCTTCATCCTTCACGGGAGAGTTGATGGGCAGGCTTGTTTCCACTGACGGGTCTCCTCTTTGAAGTTTTGACAGAATTCTGCAAATACGACTCGAGTTCAAGCTAATGGTTCTATGATGAGTCGATGATGACAAATCAATCGGATAAGGGAAATTACCTTCAAGCATGAGGAATAGCTTCTCGGCGAGCCCTCCCACATAAGCCTCCAGATCATTCCTCCTCCCCGCCAGTTCGCCAGCCTTGTCAGTCGGAGCAACTTTGTCATTCTTCAGTCGGCTAACCTCCTTGTTGGCCGCGTCGAGAGCAGCCTTGAGCTTGGTATTCTCCTCTTCGAGTTTGCCGACTGAGACCAGTTTATCTTCCGCGAGCTTTGTTTTCTCCAAAGCCGCCTTCTGTGCCTCTGCAAGGTCGTGGTCTTTCTTCTTCAAAGCCTCCTCCAGTTTGTCTGCAAAATAACAATAAGCCCAGAGTTGGGAATGGGTAGAAAGACAAAGACAGTCATCAAGTTCTCACCAGCCATACCTTTCGCTTCGTCTCTCGCCTTTTGCAAGTTCTCCTGAGCAAGTTTCAAGTCAAGGTTGAGCTCGATCTGTTTGTTCTCCACCGTATAGCGGGCCACGAGCTCGCAAGATTTCTTGAAAGAGTCAACGACCAAACATCAACGACAGGTCATTTCCGAGTGACTAAAGAAAAATCATAGATTTAAGACTACAAATAATCAAAACATTCGACAAGTAGTCTCGGGACTACACCTAAGCAAGTGCACTCAGCGTGTTCTCCACTGAGTTTACCAATCGGGTTCGAACAATGATCAAAGAGGCAAAAAGGTTATGATCCTAAAACCATAGCTAACTGCAGCCAGCTGTGTAAAAACAGTTCCTTAGACTATAGTCGATCGCCAGCAGTCCACCATAGTCTCGGGACTACACCAAAGGTGCACTCAGCGTGCCCCCACCGGTTCCAAAGATCCATTCGACATGGCCCCACCTGCACTCAAGTGAAGAAGTTCAGTATAAAGACTATAGTCGATCGCCTGCAGTCCACCATAGTCTCGGGACTACACCTGGGTGCACTCAGCGCTCCCCACAGTACAAAAATTAATCGACACACCCACCCAAAGGTGTACAGATGCAGTATATGGAAATCTTCGTAAAGAAGAAATTTCGTAGCATATCCCAATGTAATGTGCAACTTACTTGGACATTGCTCAAGAGCCGAGCTTGCATCATAAGCCGCATGGCTGGCCTCCCGACCACCTTCACTTGCTCCATCATGATCCCTGCCGGTGTATGGCTCCTTAGCAAGACTCACTTGGTCTTCCGGACGTGTGTGGCAAAAGGGAAGGCGGGTCAGCAATCGGCGACGAAGGCCGGACACTCGCCAACAACGCAAGAAAGCACACGAAGCCCGAGTGGTGCCGCCTCCCTCGTGAACTAGCGAATGTGCAATGATACAACCGAGTAGCTTTGCCAAAGAAAGCACCTTTTGTCCTTCCCTTCTCTCGGCGTGTTTCATCGTCGCCATCAGGAGATCAATGACATGAGGTGGAACTACAAGAAAGATTCAAAGGTAAAAACAGAAATCCAATCGACCATAAAGCGAAACTGCAGAGATCATACCAAGGTTGGAGGTGGCGGCATCTTCCATTTCCCGATCTTCGTGCTTCGCTGAGGTCAAGGAGGTGGCTGCACTGTAGATTTAAGAAATCAGTTGATCAGTCAAGCGAGTCGACCAAAAGTACACTCATGGTAGACAGGAAAACACAAGTTCCGCTGATTACCCAGAAATGGTGGGAATGACCATCCTCATCTTGGGCAAGGCCTTCACTAGCTTTGATGACGTTGCTTGGGGTTGCTTTGGCGGTTTCTCAGTCGGCACTGGAGAAGTCGTCCGAGTGTGCTTTGTCGATCGCCCGACGGGCGCGATAGCCTTACTCAAGGCCGACCACCGGATCATGCGCCGCCTTGATCGCTTTTTCCGAAAGGGGTGGATCCACGTCTCCTCCTCTTCCTCATCCTCCTCCTCCTCTTCATCGAAAGTTGTCGTCTTCCTCGACTCCCATTCCTCCTGGCTTTCGCCTCGCTTCCTTCTTCTTCTTCGACTGGTTCTTGCGCCTGCTGGGCATCGAGTACATCTCGGGGTGACCTAGAAGACAACAAAACAAGAAGAAAGGCAATGGCCGATTCGCAGTGAACAGAAAGCAATGCAACATGATCACAATGGAGATCGCTGGTCATACCTTGTCCGTTCTGTAAGATTGGTCGAGTGGTGGATCCTCCTAGCTCCACGAGGGTTATCCTTGTTCCCTCGTGATGGCAGTCATCCACTCTCCAATGTGGCGCCATCGACCTCCTCCGGTGGACCCGGTGGTGTCTCTGCACCAGAGTACATCCACATCGGGTGACCTCAGTATTGGAGCGGCTGAATGCGCCGTCGAAGGAAAACCTCCGTAAGATCCATGCCGGTCACTCCGTCATGAATGAGCTGGACTACACGCCCATCAACAATTTAACTCTGGACCTTCTCCTCCGGAAGCACCTTCAGAGAGGATGCCTTGTTCACTCGATCCATGGAGAAAGGAGGGAGTCCAATGATCGCCTCGCATCGATCGGTCTTGGCAAGAGAACCAGTGTCGATCGCCACCTCTAACCGAATCGGAAGAATCATGGCCGAAAGGCACTCTTACCCCTCATATGGACCCCAAGACCCCACACATCCTGGATTACTTGGGTTCTTTCGTCATTGGCTAGACTTTTTCACCGCCCCGAGAGCGCATAAGTGAATATGTGTTTGAAGAGGCCCCAGCAGGCCGACAACCCAAGAAGTTTTCGACAAGGACACAAAAGCGGCGTAGATAGGCAATGGAGTTGGGTGTGAAGTGATGGAGTTGTGCTCCAAGAAATTCAGAAAACCCCGAAAGAAAATATTCGTGGTAGAGAAAATCGCGATCAACAAGGGTGGCTAAGAGGACGACTCACCTCCCCGAGGCTGCGGCTGCCACTCCCTCCCGGAAGCCTTGTCGACCTGTGGAGATCAATCCCTCGCTGGCCAGGTCGTCGAGGTCTTTCGGTGATGGTCGAGCGGATCCAATCTCTCGACCCAACCTTGCGGCAGGCTGGACCGCGAACGAAGATCCGCCTCGACTGGTGCTCCTTCGCCTTTTCGCCGCTTTCTTCGCTGCTTCCAAGGTCGCTGTCTCTCCTTCACCATTGTCGCCGGTGAAGCAGGAATAGAGCAGCGGCGCTGAGCAGGTTACGGGCGTGGCGGATGAATCTGAGGACGGAGGAGGGGAAAATGAGGGCGCACTGTTCAAAATACCCCCGCCCGGTGCCTTATATGAAGTCGCTTCCGAGTGGCTGACCGGTAGGCCCGGGCAATCCTGTCAAATCCCACAACAACAAGCCACAGGCGGCGATACGTGGCATAAAAGGTGGCGTGAGATCGAGGCGCCTCGCCTTTATCCCATCCGGTATCGCGCCTTCTCCGCTTCACGCTTCCCAAAATTCGATCCCGCTAAATCCGCTTAACAGAGAGCAACTTGTCGACGGCAGATTTCCTCCGATCGACGCCGAAATCTCCAAGTTCATAAAGTTCACCGACAGATATAAGGAATGGATCAAGGCGACCGAAGAGAAGTTGACACCATCACTACAAGGTCACTGATCTAGAGTAAGACACACTCGCAGCACGAAAAACAGGTCGGAAAGATTATCAACTCCTTCCTCACTCAAACCTCGATCCATTCGGGGGCTAATGATGAAGTCATGTACCTAGGGTAGGGTCATGAACCTGTCTAAGATACCCTCCCTAAGGACATCCTTAGAATAAACCGCCTTCCAAATGACCTGGAGGATTCCACCGACAGCCTCAAAGACACTGACCATGAAGACCCACTCACCACCAGGAGTTCGAGAGCCACTCGTGTCCTAACGGTCTGTAGTTAAGTAGTCTTTATGGTCATGATGACATTTTATTTAAGGCATTACTAGTAATGCCTGGTCTTAATGTACCTTTAACCTCCGCCACGTGGGCTGGGGCCCCAAGCACTCTATATAAGCCACCCTCCATGTAGAAGGGTTCGCACTCTGTAATTCATACTCATATAATCCAAATGATCGCCTCCGGCCCGAGACGTAGGGTTGTTACTTCCTCCGAGAAGGGCCTGAACTCAGAAACTTGTGCGTACTCAACTACTCCATAGCTAGTACCTTGCCTCCATACCTACCCACATTCTACTGTCGGACTTAGAACCACGACACCACCACCGAGAGGGTGTGTGGCTTCGAGCTTGGGAGGACTGCATTCACTTCAAGGGCGAACTGCTTGAAGATGCGCTGGGAGGCTGGGGCTTGAGCTCCGCCCAGATGCAAGCGATCGCTGCTGCTCGGAAGCCCCCAGCCCCTCGCCCCGATGATGGTCCTCATTTCTCCTTGGCTGCGGCGGTAGAGGAGGGAGGCTCATGCTTCCTTGCGGACCATCCTTGCGAGGCTGATCCTCCAGCCTCCCCCGGGCGAGGCTGATCCTGCCAAGAATCCTCGCGAGGTCGGTCGCGCCACCCTTGGCGAGGGCCACGGTCTTCCCAGCGCCCCTGCGCTCCTTCCTCCTCCTCGGCCGTAGCCTTGATCGCTGCGGTCGGGCCGGCCGATCTCCCTTCTCGCACGGCTCGGAGCTCTTGACATTCGCTGGTGTTGTGGGCGTGGAGGTCGTGGTACACAGCATCGGGCTGCCCCGGGAAGACTCTGGGCTGATCTCGCCCCACTTGGTGTCCGGTTCTGCCATGAGCATGGCAGCCCCCTTTGCGCTTCACGCCCTGGCCTTGGATTTCTTCTCTTCAGGTTCTGGGCTGGCAGCTCGAGGAGGGAAAGTCGCCCTTCCTCAGCCCCGCGCACTTGGTTGCCAAGTTGAACAGCTCCAAGGAAGTGCAGATATCTTCATGCATTGCCAGCTCCTCCTTCATATTGACGTCACGCACACCGTCGGAGAAGGTTGAGATGATGGCCTCCTCGGTCACCTTGGGAATCTTGAGGCGCATGCTGTTGAAGCGCTTAGATGTACTTCTGCAGGTCTCCCCGGTTGCTGCTTGATGCGGCGCATGTCGGTCACGGCAGGAGGCTGGTCATAGTACCTTGAAGTTGGCGGCGAAGCAGGTGCGCATCTCGCACTGTGAGGAGATCGTGCTCAGAGCCAGTTCAGGAGCCGTGCGGGCTCCGCCCTGAGTGCCATGGGAAACCAGTTCGCCATGACCTTCGCCCCCGCTTATGTTGATGCCCAGCTCGTAGAGCTGGAGGAACTCCGCAGGGTCGGCCATGCCGTCGTAGCGAGGAGGCAGGTCTGGCTTGAACTTGCCGGGCCACGCGACGCTGCGCAGCTCGATGGTGAAGGCATCGCTGCCTGCTGTGGCCATGGGAGGCCTCTGGTGATGAAGAGCCTGGTCTTGCGGGCCCCCATGCGCGGCCGCTGGGAGCAGCGCGGGGTCTTGGCGTGCTGGAGCAGGAGCGTGGTCATGACGAGCCGGTGCAGGGAGCACCCGGGTAGCTTCTTGGGGGTGGGGGACCTCTTGGCAGCTCTGCTCTTGCTGCGCTGGCGCCGGACGGAGTGGGTTCCGCCCAGGGGCCACGCGCCTTGGGGCCAGGGCGCCTTCTTGAGGGGGAGGTGGTTGAGGCGCCGCTGGAGCTTCATCACCCGCACAGGGCGGGGCGCGGTGCAGCGAGAAGGATGGCGCGGGGGAGCCATGATTTCGCGGCGGACGAGCTCGGGTGACGCGGTCGAGGCACTTCTTCGAGACGCTGCCGACCGGGGTAGCGCAGAGCTCGCTTTGCCGCTGATGAGCGCAGCTCGAGTTTTCCAGGGCGCGCTGGAGCGCGCTAGACGAAGAACCAGCTGGGTGAGTGAAGGAGTGGCAAGGCGGCCGCCTCGCCACGGACGGATGCTGGGACGATGCTTGTTGCTCGTTTCACGGGCCGGTGGCGGCGTTGACGGCAAAGCGACGGGAACGGCGGGGCGCCCGCCGATGGGGGCCGCCGGGCGACGCTGGAAGCGAGAGCGGCTCGATGCTCGGGCGCTGGGCCCGACGAGCATCTCGACATGGATGCGATGGTCGGCGAAGAACAGGCGGCGGAATATTTAATTCGGCAAGACTTCTACCGGGCGCGCTAAATGTCGGATTTCGGTTCTCGCGCACCCTCTAGGTTCGAACACCGTGCGCATGAGATCTCACCTCTACTTACCCGCACCTTGCCGCTCGCTAGGATCTAAACTATGAAAGGAACAACACAAGAGACATTGTGGTTTATATTTAGTTCGGGCCACCATTGTGGTGTAATACCCTACTCTAGTTTGTGGTGCGGTGGATTGCTTCGGGCTGAAGATGAATAATACAAGGAAGAACAGCCTCGCGAGGGTCTGTTCTGGCTGGTGCGATGAACTGCAGCGGGAGTTCAGTCTCTCTCTCTCTCTCTCACGCGATCTCCAAGATTTCTAGATGCCTCTACCCTGTGGGTGGCTAGTCCTATTTATAGGCAAGGGCCCTGGGCCTCTTCCCAAATATCGAGCGGGAAGGACGCCAACAATTGGCCATTTTGAAGGGGAACATCTAGTACACTTATCCTAACTAAAGTTGGTCCTCACGTGTCAAAGGCTCTGGTGGTGACGCCGGCTTGGGCTCCACGATGACTTCCTTCCTGCCGTCGCGACGGTCTTGGTCTTGTTGCACCGAAACGGATGACTTTGCTTGATGCTCTCGCCTGCGCTTGCTCCCTTTGCACCAAAGAGGAAAGGAGGGCATTGCGTGGGCTGACGCCCGCCTGGCGCCCTTGGTCGTCATGGCTTGCATCATGGGCACCTCGTGAGGTACCCCGCCTTGATCTCTCCACCTCCTCGCGAGCCAGCCTGACGAGGCCGTGCCTGAGGAAGCTCCCTGTCGTCCGCCACACGAGGCTTGGCCCCTCGCGAGGGTCTTGAGCTTGTGCTGATGAAGACGGGCCGTGCTTGTCCACCCCTTGAGCCACGCCGCAGGCCGCAGGCAGGCAAGTCTGGGGACCCCTGTTCCCAGAACACCGACAATATGTTCGCATAAGAAACGAAAAAACACACTCTCTCTCTAATTTATCATTTGTTGTCACTTTCTCTTTCACACACATACTCTTTTTGCACACTTACTCATTCTCCTTCACACACACTTGATCTGTCTCGACTGAGGCACTCTCCTCCGTCCATAGCACATAGATATATTGAAAAGTCAAACATCACAAAGTTTGACCATGTACGTGGAGAAAAAGAATTACATCTAGTATGGTTAACATATACCATTAGATTCACCATGAGATGTAGTTTTGTATGATGTATCTTTGGTATTGTAGATATAAATAACATTTGCGTAAACCTGATCAAAGTTTCCAAAGTTTGACTTCTAAAAAATTTACATGCACTGCATTATCGAGCGGATGGAATATCTCTTTCCCCCTCAATCTCTCTCAAAATTTATTGGTCTGTTTGGTTCGTGACCTGACCCTCATGCCTTGATGGTCGGTACTGCCGGTGTGGACGTGAGATGTAAAATATTTCTGCTCGCCAGCTTGTGTGGTGCTGAAGTTGTTTGGTACATGCCTGGGCCAGCAAAGCATCAACGACCCATCAATCAATCCATGCACCAATTATTTAATGCTAATATCCATCCATGTTGTTGTTAGCCTCATGGTCGCATCGACTGTGCACGGCCAGCTGCTCAAATCGGTCGCTTGGGCCAAGCTACTTGCAGTGTCTGGAGTTCATCCAGGCTAATTAAAGTGCAAGGGAACCCAGCCGAGGCGGGCTTTCTTTTTCACAGGGTAGCAACCAAACAAGCGTGCATGAAATCCAGCCACAACCCGAGGCCACGCAAAAGATGCTCACGACGCAAGCCAAACTAGCCTTATATCTCCGTGGTTCACACATACACATGTCTCGCTCGTGATCCAACACTCTCCGCCCTTGTTCTCTCTCCATGTGAAACACACCCCCCTAAGTACCATAATCCCTCACTCCATCATCGACTCTGTTTGGATCCATGGGTTAGAGTTAGTTTGGGTTAGTTTGGAGTCAACTAACCCAAAAAGATCCAAACAGGAGGGTTAGTTTAGGTTAGATGCATCTAACCCATCCAAAAAAACTAACCCATCCAAGAGGTGCTTATTTGGGTTAGTTCTTCTCGGGACCACTAATAAACACTTTTTTCTCTCGCTCTCCTCGCAGCAGATCTCTCCCCACTTCCTCGAAGCTTCTCGCCTTCTCCCTCCTTCCTCTCGCATCACAAGGTGAAGGTGCCTCGCCAGATCCGGCTCCATCTAACCCTGCCATCCAAACACCTCTTTACTTAGAGTTAGTTCAGGTTAGAATCTATCTCTAACCTCTAACAGGTTAGAGTATCCAAACAGGCCATAGGCGCAAGCACTCCTCCTAAGTATGATTATCTCTTATTAGCCATCGTGAACACACGATTGTCCTTCCATCCATACGCCTATCTCGATATCTCTCGGGCATCTTCTATCGCAAGACACACCTTGTCACCGATCTCCCACCCATGTAGTCCCATCACGATCTCCGTGGGATCTCTATGACAAACATACACTCTCTCCTCCCCATGTCTGCATTTTCTCCGACGCCTCTCTCGACCTCTCTCCCTTGTTTGTCGACCCTCTTGGCCACGTGCTAGGGTCTTCCTCTCTCGGTTCCAAACAACCACACACTATCTCCTCACCTTGCCTTCGTTGTCGAAGATGCATGTGTGATATGTTTGCATAAGACACGCACGCTTTTCTCCATTTTCATCGTGTGTTGTCCATGTCTCTTTCACACACGCACACACACACTTTCTCTCTCTCTCTCTCTCTCTCTCGTTAGGGACTCTATCACGTCCATAAGCATATGGATGTTTTGAAAAGTAAACCTCGTAAAAGTTTGACCAGGTATATGTGGAGAAAACATTTACATCCGAACAATCATTAGATTCATCACAACATGTACTTACTTCATACTATCATTTATCTTTGGTATTGCAGATATAAGTAATTTCTTTATAAACTTGGTCAAAGTTTCAAAAGTTTGACTTAAAAAATGTTGTAACTACATTATCGAACGGAGGGAGTAGCTCTTTCTCTCTCTCGCTATCTCTCACGGGCCTCCCCTCTCACTCGAACTCTATACCGACGGATTATACGCCACCGTGTCAACAGATAGCTCAGATATTGTTTAGTTGACCGTCAACCAATCCACATGCTGCGTTGTCACTCGTGTTCAGATCTTGGTGTGCTAGCCCATGTGGCAGTGGGTGAAAATAAGTAAACTAGAGGGCAAACTTCTTGCGCTGGAAGGACGACTCACAAGACAATTCACCACTACGTGGCGGCATGCACAGAAGGACGATCGCGCAAGACACCCAGCACACAACACACACCAGCACACGGTACACCAGCCGCCGCCACGGTTGAGATGGATGGCGAGGCAGCCAACAAGCGGAGGCGGCTCGAGCTAAAACCGCATCCGGCGAGCTCGACTTCATCAAGCAGCCTCCCGACGACATGATGCTCGTCATCATCGGCCTCCTCCCCACCAAATCTGCCGTGCGGACCGCCCTCGCTTCCCGGCGTGGCGCCCCTCGGGCGCTGCATCCCCTCAACCTCACCATCGACAGCTGCCTCGCGACGGGATTGCAAACGCATGGCCACAGTCTCCAAGATCCTTTCATCGCACCATGGGCCAGCCAGACACCTTGACATCCACATGTTCAGTACCAACTGCAAGGTCCAACCCAAGTTCGACGAGTGGTTCTTATCCCCGCCCTAGATCAGCTCGAGGAGCTCAGCTTTGAAGCTGGACGACGCCGCCTTCGCCGCCGTCCGGCCCGCCACGCCAACGCTGCGCCGCGCCAGCCTTCAGCTCCTGCTATCTTCCCCAGATTAATGCCGCCGCCACTTCTTCTCCTCGCTATCTTTGACGTTGTCATCTAGAAGAAGGCTATGGAGCACCTGCTCCGCAGCTGTATCAAGGCGCTCAAGTACCTTCGCCTTGAGCAGATCCACGGTTCATTAGCCTCCACATCGCGATTTAATCTCTCGATGGATTTATGTGTCTTGCTGGCCCCGCAACAAGACATCAATTGGGAAGAGATCACTCCAGCTGTTCCACGTTATGGTCATTGAGAATGCGCCTTTCCTTGAGAGATTGCTTGTATCGGATCTAGAAGGTCCAACAAAAATCAGGGTCATTGACGCGCCAAAATTGACAGCGTTGGTGTACTCGTCTGCCAAATTCTCCAAACTCTTTATTGGATCCGTAATCGTTCAGGTACATCACTCATCTTCTTCTCCGTCTTCTTGAAATTCACATTTTTAAATTTCTTCTTGATGTATTTACGATCGTCTTCCAGAAAATGATTCCCACAAGCTTGACCCAGTCCATGCGCACAGTGAAGATCTTAGCACTAAAATCTATCGGCCCCAATCTGGATCAAGTTGTTGGATTCCTTACATGCTTTCCATGCACGGAGAAGCTACTCATCGAGGTGAAACTTATTTCCTATTAGTAAACGGTAATCACAACGTAGCTCAATTTTTTCGTAATTTTCCCAAATTACGATGACAAGTGTAGTGTTCAAAACTACATCTACGCACTGCACCGAAAGAAATGTTTTTAGTATTTTTTCTCACGTGATCACCTGCATCATTTTTATGTTGTACTACTATAGTAGCCTAGGCTAGTCATAGTGGAAAGTAACTTAGACTACTCCAGTAACTCTATGGTTACCCTAAGGGCAAGTACTACCTCCGTCCTGGTTTACTCTTCCAATTTTGTAGTATCAAAATTTGACCATAGATTTAACTGACAAAATGTTAATGCATGTCACTAAGAACTATATCGTTGGATTCGTATTTGAACATAATTTCAAATGGTGTAATTTTTAGTGACATGCATTGGCATTTTCTTAGGTAAATCTATGGTCAAAATTTTATACTAAATACGAGTAGATTTTTCCGTCTCCCAAAATTCTTGTCTTACATTTGATTAGATACGGATGTATCTAACACTAAAATGTAACTAGATACATCCGTATTTAGACAAATTTAAGACAAGAATTTTGGGACGGAGGGAGTACAAAAGTGGGCTATGTAGGCCAAAACAAGTGCCAAATTCACTTGTGATGCATTTAGCATCGATGCCCCTCCATTGCTCACCTGGTGCCCCAATCTGGATCACCTACTTTCTCCGGTGCCAAATTAACTCACGCAATGAAAAAACACTATGTGGGAGAGAGAGAGGACCGAGGCAATAAAAAAACACTTGTTTGGGAGAGTGAGAGGCTGGTGTAGTTGGTTTGATTGATTTGTTTATACATGTGGGTCTGTGTGCACAGCGGTGCCAACTCTCTCACATCGCGAGAGCGGTGCCAAAATCTTTTGATTTGACATTGATGCGTATTATGTGGCATACTTTTGCGAAATATGGCATCGGCCACATAGTGGAAGGCAACAAATGCCCAAGCTCTTCACGTGCTCCTAGTTAAATGAGAGGAAACAAAGATAGAGAGAGAGAGAGAGAGAGAGAGAGAGAGGAAAAATATCACTAGCCAGCCAACCCTATCGTATGAGCGAATGATATTGGTACCTCTTGATGACACGGCAATCTTATGCAGCCAGCTGCTCTAATATGTTCTCTTCTTTTGCATATAAAAAAGACCCAAAGTGAAAATGTGCTGCACTATAACAATCTCATCGAATGCCTTGATCTCCATCTTACAAATTGATTTGATCGACTACCGAGGCAGCACATATGAGATTAAATTGGCCAGGTTCTTTGTTCGGAGGCAAGTGTGCTCAAGGTAATGAGGTTTATGCCTTCCGGCGCAACAATGAATGGCGTGTTGATCACCGCAAGCGCCTAAGCCTAAATGACAAAGTCTCCAAGAAGCTGAATTTGTTTTTGAAACATCAAGTGGCCGAGACTCGAAAACTTATTTGCCCATTAGTGACTTGTCGACGGTGGATTTTAGTTTGTACGATAACGCTGCATCCACCTAAAGTAACGAAAGTTCTTACGTAAACTTCCTAGTAATTCCCTCTTCCTAGGTGCAGCATTACTCCTAACATTTGTAATATCAGTTTGAAACTTGTAATATTGCCATGTCCTATTCCTATGTTTTCAAAATCCTGCGAATCAAACAGGTCCTGAGTTGGTGATGATGTTGTGCCTCCCATCTTTCACCAATAGCCGTCGGATCTAGATCACGATACAAACCAAGCTTCTCCATTTTTGCAAAAGATGCCCGCACTTGTTCCCTATTGACAAACAACTCCTTGTCTCTCACAATCAGCCTTATCTCCTCCCCACCACATCTAGAAGGCCGTGGAAAAATCTGGCGCGATGGCCGCTGCCGGAGCCGTCCACCCCAAATCTTGGTGTTCCGTGCAATGCACGGGCATCTACGCATGGGAAATTATGTCGAACAGGGCTAGTTGTTAGAAGGCTAGCTCTACAGCCATGATGATAGTGAATGCAGATGGTGAGGCTGACTATGGTATGCCGAACACGGCGCCTATACTCAGGTGTCATCTCCGGCGCAGGGTCTTGTCACTGTGAGGAGCAGCACGTAATAATTTGACCAACGGGTAGTACAGTGCTAGTACTCCTAGGAGTACTACATTGGTAGTACTACTACTAGTACTAGTAGCACCACCGTCTGGATTTAGGAGTACTACCATGTCCATCTGGATTTTAGTATTTGACTAGCAATATCTAGTAATGCATGTCACAAAAAATATACTACTCCCTCTGTAAATAAATACTATGGTGACAACCTCTTCGACGACCGTGGCCCTAAGATCGCCCGCCGTCACCGGAGAATGTCCACTCGAGGTCGCGCTGCCAAGCGCAATACCGGGCGCAGCAAGACACCATTGACATAATCACCCACGCCTCACGCCGCATGCAAGAGGAGGATGATAGGACGCTGGCCTTCTTGGACCGCAGGGCAACCTTGACGGCACTGCTCAAGCATCGCGTTGAGCTCGCCGCCAACGCCATCGCTTCCTCACACGCCGGTTGGTGACCGACGACTAGGGCGTGAGGATGTCGTTGATGGATCCGTATGTAGTTTTATCTTTCCGTCAAATCCATGTAGTAGTATATGATACTACAGTAATTATCTTACCTTTCGCATCAACTTCATAATTTTTGTATGTACTCCATGCATGAACGGCGCCAAAACCAAACTTCTCATTACTCTATCGATCGCGCCATGGAGCAGAACCAAATTTTACAAGTTACGAGTTCAAAAGGAAAAGCCTGCCGTGTTCGCGTCGCACCCCCACACGGTTGGTCCGGCACGCCGGTCAAGCGGGAATGCGTGCGGTGTTGCATTTTCACTTACAAGTGAAAATGTAGTGACCATAGTTGAGCAAACTGACTATCGGCAAACCCCCATCCCGCCCACCGCGCGATGGCTGAGAAAACAGGAGGGAGAAGAGATGGCTGTAGCACGGACTCCAAGAAAATTGGTGTCGGATGGGACTCGTGTGGGTGGCGTGTGCCGATCGCTAGACGTGAATGCTAGTTATGGCCCATGCCACCCCACTATATCGAGCCTATATCGAGGCACGAGAACAAATTTCCTGCAGTCCGTGCTCAGCACTCTCAGATCTCTTCTCAGCCAGCCAGCCGGACGCCATGAGCCCATCGTCTGCTTGCTCACATGCGGTCCCACATGTCGTGAAAACGCAAGCGACCCATCGAACCTCCACATCTTTCACCTCGACGCGGCCTTTGGTGATGAAAACAAATCCAAGAAAGATCTTCGGTGGCCGCTTTTGGAGTTACTCAAGAGTAGTAAGATTCTATTTACAGTTTAACCCAAGATGCACATCTCGTGGCTTCAACTACCACTCTATTTTCTTTCATGACACGACCTGGATGCTGGATGTCCCATGTGTCGGCAAAAGGAGGAAGAACCCGACCAAATCTTCGGTTGTGCTCTCGGATTAGACTAGTTGTGCTAACTTAAAATTTATTGGTACTCCTCCGCT
Organism: Aegilops longissima; assembly: GCA_021605205.1. Classification (NCBI taxonomy): domain Eukaryota; kingdom Viridiplantae; phylum Streptophyta; class Magnoliopsida; order Poales; family Poaceae; genus Aegilops; species Aegilops longissima. Next base: position 477,086,224 of record CM038682.1, read on the forward strand.
CCAATATACTTGACTTCCATTTGTCCAAAATGGATGTACCTATATACTAAAACATGTCTAGATACATATATATTTTGACAAATAGAAGGCATGTATTGTGCAACGGAGGGAGTAGAATGGATGCAAGTTTTTGTATTGGGAAGAAGAGTACATCCATATATTGATAGAGCGCAATTTAGTAGATGTTCTATCACTTTTAGCTAGCACAGAGGCTATAGATGAGATTAGTGCACTTGTTGATACTCCTACTTGGTATGCATGTTGCTTTTAGACGGAGAGAAAACGGACCGGAGGGAGTACTAGAATAGAGGCTAGACATGAGACTAGATGCGAGGAAGCAACGTCTACTTCTTTACACTCAAGAAGAAAGAAGCACGCAAGATCGAGCCTCCGCAGATCAACAATGAATGCATCGAGAAGGCACTAATCCAACTTACGTGAGTAGTAAAATGTATTCTTGTGGTTCTTGTTTTTTTGGTCTTGCTTTTCTAGTCAAAATTATCGTTGGAGTTCGTGCAAAACGGAGGTCCATTTGGGGTCGTGCGCTGCAGTTGGCCTTACAAGTGGGACCGCAGTTAAGGAAACCGACTATCGGCAAACCCCACCTCGCCTCGCCGCGGCGATGGCTGAGTTAGAGAAACGATGAGGTTGAAGAGATTGCTCTAGCACGGACTCCAAGAATATGGTGTCAGATGGAAGTTGTGCTGGTGGCGCAGCCGCATTCTCGACGTGAATGCTTGTTCTGGCCCATGCCACCCTACTACTCCTACTACTTACTATATAGTACTGCTAGTTTCGAGGATTCGAGGTGCTGGTTACGTAGTACAATATGGCTATAGTAAAAACACCCGCACGACGCGCGAAGCATGTGAAGCTAGTACAAATAGTGTACTACTATTGTTGATTGGCCTCATCCGATAACCTGTTGCAATGCACGTACAATTATGTATTCGGAAAATATTTTTTTGCCTCGTCGCACCACTCACTCACGTATAACTCAAAGCCATTCATAAATTTAGTAAGTTTATCACAGGCATATCATTTTATTACATACAACAGGTCATCAACCCACATCGACAACGAGGATACATTATAAATACTAAAGTTTTCACCACACAACAAATAACAAGCAATGAAATGAACTTCAACTCAACCATTCCTCGGCGTTGAAACGCTTGCTTTGAACCACAAGTGATTCTCCGGGACGGCCATCCATTGTCGATCCGAGACCAACGCAGACTGATCATCCAGGCTGAAGCGCCTACTATATCGCATTGTGGTAGGGAACCACCCAAATGTCCGAGGTATAGACACGCTTGCTTCTCATAAATGGTAGTAACATTGTGTCAACAGCAGTTGGATCGCTTTCACCATCATTGGATAGTTTTGTCCAAGGAAGAGCGAAGTTTTCTCCAAGACTATCAATTTTGTACCGTGGAGAAGGAGTTGGCGCTAGCACACTAGTATCCATCCCAATACCATGCAACGGGTGTTGAATAGGTCCCGAGAGTGCGACCATGGGAGACTACACCGCTTCCTTAGCAAGAACATCATCATGGGCTGTATACACACGAGAAGAGGTGATCCATCGAATTAGTTGCCAGCGCCAAATAGTATATGGGCGCTGCTCGTCCTCATGCTCGTGATCATCACCATCATCATCTCCCCCTTGGTTATAAAATCTTCAAGTATAGGTGGTGGAATGTTCACAGGACCTTGGAAACACAAGAAGAAGGTTAATTAGTAAGGCTGGCCATAGTGGGGGTAACATAAGTAGTATCATGCACTTGGGACTCGCAAACATGCTTATGTGGCAGGCAATTAAGGAAGAGAGAGATGGTTATAGTAACAAAGGTAGATACCGAACATAATAAATGTGATGCTACTATGTGTCATGCATGGCAATAAATGAGACCACCTATGATACTAATCTAAGATACTATGCACTAAAGGGAAGCTTGCTAACCCGCATGCATGTGGATGAAACAATTATAATTACGGTGGAAGAAAACGCATCAAACAACGAGGATGCCATGCAAAAACAGTGCCACGAGTGGTGGCAGCAAACACAAGGCCCTCAGATTGAATTGCATCACAAGACTCATCCGTACGTAAACTGATTTTGAGCAATATCCATCCAGTCAAACCACTGAGGACGGCAACAAGCTTGTCGAAGATAGCAACAACTTCATAGTTGTTGTAATTCCAAGAGCGGTTGGGGACTCGAGAAATTGCTATCTTCCGTAGAAGACAGTCACCATGATTGTATTTGAACGCATGATAATACCGTGTGCTCAACCTCCGGCAGTCCGCTGAGATTTTTGGAAGTGGAACCCGTCACGAGTGTACACATTCACAAGTTCCCACTGCAGCTTGGACCCAATGTAAACAACCCAATCTCCATTTGCGCTTGCCCAAGCCTTGCCCTCAAGCGATGGCATCTTAACATCATACGATCATTATCAAGCGCATCAACTTGCATTGTGGCGAGGCCTCCGTCGTGACGGCGCCACCATCGTGGTCACGGCGAAGAAGATAGGGAGATCAAACCGCCTTGACTCTTGGGTTCCTTGTAATGATGTTATTAGTTGAGTCGAGAATGGGCTTGAACGAACCTGCCATGCTAGCCGAGGTGATGACGCCGCACCGATCAATGAGTTCCTCCACCACGCCATCTTTCAGATCGGGCAAGAATAACGGGTCGCTTCCATCCTGTTCCTCCATGGAGAAGACGATCGAACAATGGCGTAAGAAAGGGTGAAGGGCTGAAGGAAAATGGAGGAGGGAGAGGAAGAGCATGATAGCAGTTCCAAATCGAGAGGGAAAGGCGAAGAGTCGGTGGACGGTTGCCGCTTGCCACGGTTCATGAAGGCGCCGCCTACACGCCTGTTCGAAATACTCCTACTACTCGCCGCCTCACCGATATGTGGAACGGGACCACATGTCAACGAAACATGGTGTGTAATCTGCAAAATGCGATCCGCCGCTGGCCCGAGGTGCCGCATTAGTTATCGACCTTTATTTTTTTAATGGCGTGCCATTCAGTTTTGAAACACGACTAACTGGTACTGTACGCAGAGAAAATATAAACTACTCTACCACTACTCCACCTCCAGTACTAGTAGTATAAAGAAGATATATAGGCTGGAGCTTCAGCGCTTTCTTGCCAAGGGCTGCCCACTTGCTTCTCACACTACCACCCTCTCTCCAGATCTAAAAAAGACGGCCCCTCTCTCCCTCCTCACCGGTGGTCACAGATCCGCCGGGGAAGAAAAGGACATGCAGCGTTGACGCACTCGTCGTCGGCGAGCGAGGTCACGCACTGACGACAAGGCCGTGCTCTCAGACCTAGCGCGTGTGGGATGGCCTCCGTCCCCAAGCTCGCTGCCGTAGTGTGTGCGGAGGACGACGACCACGAGCGAAGCCACTTCCCGCCGACCCTCAGGTATGCTACCTCTTTTCGAACCATACCCTTGTTCTATTGCCCCATCTGGCACGTCGTTGCATATGGATCTTTTTCCACTCCACCATCTTCCCAATTTGCTATCCTCTCGCTCGCTAGCCACGCAGATTTAAAACCATAATTTGCACTATTAAAGGAAACCCTACTTCATGCAGACTAATGCATGTCTGGGTTGAATAAGGAAAGGAAGGGAGACTGTACTGTCCAAGAGAGTAGGCATCGAACCCGCATCTAGGTTGAAAAGGGGAAAATCAGTAGCTAAGGAACGAGTCTCGTGTCTCTTGGTTGAAGAAGGGTAGAAAGGCATGACAACGCAATAGAGAATGACAGGTCGATCGGTTTGTTGTCCTCACATAGGAAAAAGGTGGCTAAAGAGAACAAAAATGGGACATAATCCACATATGCTGCCTGGATATTTGTTGCTCTGGGCAACCATACCTCCTCACCACTCAAGGTCTGTGGAGGTACATCGATCGGTGCGCCTAATCGTCCTAATGGGCCTCCCATGCTCTTATTGCCACTTTTTTGCTGTTAGTATAACGCCACAGTCAAGTCAAGCAATGCTACTGCTAAAGTGATGCCACATTTAACTAATGCCGCCTCAGCCTAATGCCACAGATAAATTAAGCATGCCATTTAATGTCACCGGATCATTTCTGTGGTTAGCTGTTGATTGTGGATGTATTAAAGATTTTTCAGCTAAGGCATTCTAATGTCTGTTGCATAGCTAGTATACCAACGATGAAACTTGTTACTACCTTCAGATTTTTGCATGTTAATGCTTATAGATTACATACCTCACTTTCATGAGATAAGTTAATTTTTTGTACAAAGGTCACCAAAATGCCAAGGCGCTGATGTCATTTTATTTTGGTTAAACCTGCAGACAATTATGAAGACAAGAGGAAAGGTCAAGAGTGGGCACCTCCTCCTCCGGCTGTTCTTCTTGATTCGCTCGATCAAGTTTTTATGTTTGATCGATTATCAAGATTGGGATAGCAATTTTTAAGGTCCCCCCGAGTTCGAAATGATATTTACCTTGGAGGTACATGGTTTGCAATTTTTTATACTGTCATTAGTTAGTAATGCTAGTTACCTTCAGACTTCAGTATTTGGTTTAATGCTCATGCACAGCTAGTATACCAATGCTGAAACTTGTTACCTTTACATTTTGTATTGTTAATTTTATAGAAACCTTCCAAAGGTTAGAGTTTATTGAAATCTGTTCAAGTAAAACCATTGTACTGCACTCGTAATAAACTAACTACTCTATCGTTGCACTAGCCAACGGATTAGTGTATATTTGTAGTATTCAATGGTGTTGCATTAGCGTATGGACATAAATAAAGTGTGGCAAGCTTTCCCAGATATGTGCTCAAGAAAACTACTACCTGTTTTTCTAAATACTAGACGCTTGGGTACTTTAAATTGAACCGCTAAAACATCTTATATTAAGGAACAGAGGGTGTAGAGTTCACTCAAATTATCCCGTAAAGCTAGTCACACCTTTGTTAAAATTAATGTTCATTATGTTATCGGAGGAGGTCTCAGATGTTTGTCTCTAATGCCTGTCTACTACATAACCGACATCATGATGTAATGTTAAGTCATTTCCTTTTGTACAAAGGTCACTAAATTGTCAAGGCGGTGATGGCATTTTATTTTAGTAGAACTGCACAAAATTTGCTTAAAAGAAGAGGAAAGGTCAGAATGGCTCAGTTTTTCGTAAAAAACTATGTATGCCTTCCTGACATCAGCCGCTGTTGCTTTATTTATTCCTTCAAACAGGTGGTTAGAAACAGTCTTGCTACCTTTTCCCATTAAGAAATTGGAATGCTTATATTTGTGAGTCTATGCTTCAACTAGTGCCACTTTTATAGTAATCACACTTTCAATATCTATGCAAACAGGATGCTCGATTTTAGTGGAGCTGCACAAAAAGTCCAACTGGTTCAACATTAGGAGCATGTTTTTTTCAAACCTTTATATCCAATTGGTGGCACTATGAGCTGTTCATTACGAAGGTACATGGTTTGCTACTATCTTGCTACTCTTTTTGTACTGTCATTAGATAGTAATACTAGTGGTTTGCATGTGAATTTATTGGGTGGTGGACCTACATTGGAGGTGCAGGACAGGATTCAATGATTTGATGCTCAATTTTGGTTGTATCGATTTCACCTCTTCCATCATCTGTAACATGGTGTGGTATATGTTTACTAGCTGCTTGATATTTGTGCGCATGAGATGTTCGCCCGCTGCTATTTGGCAAACAAACAAAGTGTCCGCAATTTTGGTTGAACTGCACAAGAGAATAGTATAGTAATCGCATGCAAGGCCATTTGAAAATAGACACAAAGATTGGATAGTCACTTCATGGACTGCATAAAAGTAGTACTGCATTATTTATCGCCAACACTAGGTGCTTCATTGCTTTGGTCTGATTATACAATGGGCATCATTTTCCTAAGTTAAAGTTTGTATTTCAAAATAGTCTCAAGGTGTGATCGAGAGAAGACCAAATCATATTGCAAAGGATGTTCCTCCATCATGTGTGGTTCATTCTCATGGTTCCAATTGTTGGTGAAACCACTTACGCTTGCAAGAGGAATTGTAGACTTCACAAACAAATTTGTCTTTCAATCAGCATCAATGTTGGCCAAGAGAAGCATCCATGTTAGTAGGAAGAACAGATGTTTTTCTAGATCTTTGCTTTTGGAGCTACATATTTGTATATGATCCGTGAATCATTGAGATGCATTAACATGTTGATCTTATGTATGGGAATCGCATTAGTTAGTTTTAGTTGCGATGCAAGATCCAAAGTGGCTGATCTTTGCTTTTGGAGCTACATATTTGTATGGGAATCATTGAGATCTTTGCTTTTAGTTGCGATGCAAGATCCGAAGTGGCTGATCTTATGTATGGGAATCATTGAGATGCATTACAGTTACTTATTTCAGTTCGCTCAGTGTTTACAAGTTACTGATAGATCACTAGCTAGGCTACAAATGCGCTTCTGGCAGTTTTATTTGCGACGCAAGATGCGAAGTGGCAGTTTTTTGGAAAAAAATGCCTACCTCTCAAGAAACCGACAAGCTACACTATCGATCCTACACGGATAAAAATGCCTACCTCTCAAGAAACCGACAAGCTACACTATCGATCCTACACGGATAAATAGCGGATCACGCACGCATTACCTCCTTTCCGGGTTTGCGTGGCTCAATTCAAGAAACGACATACTTGATCCTACACGAATAAATAGCGGATCACACACGCATTAGTACCTCCTTTCCGGTTTGCAAGGCTTAATTCAAACCTCTCACCAACCAAGGTACTCCCTCCGTCCGGTTTATTAGTCTCGTGAGCAAAGCAGCAAGACCAAGGCATGGCAATAATTAACGGCATGCGAAGTTTAAGCCTAATTAATTCCAGCGATTTAGTGGCTGCATGCGCGTTCTGGCTGCGACTCGCTGCATGCTGCTTCGCAGATCGCTTCGAAGCGATTCTGAGTGCTCGCATGCAGCCGCCGTAATTAAGGCAGCTAATTGATGCGAAAAAGATATGCTTTAATTGTTGCGGCTTTTTAAACCGTGGAAATCATTATTGACAAGGAGGGAGATGATTCGAGTGCACTGCTTGACCGCCATGCCGGCGCGGCGAACTCAGACGGACGGACGGCACACCATAATTTCAGTTTCCTAGTTTTCCACAAGAAGTCGGCATGCTAAGCCATTATGCATTGAATTCGATGACCGTCCGCGCTACCTTCCCCTATAAGTACTGTTTCCGCCTTCTCCAAAGGCCATCGTGACCCAACTCGCCATATCCTCATAAGCCCCACCGCCCAACGCCGCCTCCACGCCCGCCATGCCCTCCCGCCCACGGTAGGCGACGCGGAGGCGGTCACCGCCGAACTAGTGTTCGGTTTTTCACCGAAGGCGATGGAGGGAGGAGGCATTCTATCTGTTTTTAGATGGCAATGCGAGATCGAGGAGTTGTTGGAGCGCGACCGCATGGCGGAGGAGCAGGAGTTGTTGAGCGCCGATCGCCGGGCGGAGGAGCAGCGATCGCCGATTTGCGCCGCCAGACATGGAGCAGCAGCGACCGACGCCTGAAGTCGCGAAAGCAGAGCGCCCGCGAATCGGGCCGACCACGGAGGCCGGGCGCCGCAATAGCCTCGAGGCTGACAGCACGCGACGCTGTCGCGACGCTGATTTTTACTACCAGCTCGTCAAGTGGGTTTCCCACTGGAAGCCGAAGCTTCGTGGGCCACGCCGCATGGAAAGGGCCAACGCCACGAGCAACGCGCCTCTATCGCACCTCCGCAAGTCCGAGGCGAGGCGCAGGACTCCGTGCCGCGCTTAGCGGTACCGCCGCATCGCCTAGTTAGCTAAGAGTAAGTTAGTACTTGTCTAGTGGGAGTAGATAGTTAACTTGGCTATGATGGTTGTCAACGTGGAAGTTCAAGACTTATATGTGGATCAGACCTGTTACTTTGCTCTCAATGTTGAACTTTCCATTTGAACGTATGGAATGGGCTGTTATTTTTTTAAATGGGTTGTATTTGTCCTCCACGGGTTTAGAGGCTGACTTGTTGGCCTAGCAAGTTGACGCGTACACAATCAGGAGATGATTGTACGTGGAGAGGATGACAGCAGGGACCTGCCAAGGTCATGGAAGTATGCAAGCAATTGCCTCCTTATTTCAAGCCAATAAAAAAATGGCCCCTCCTAGTGGATTTATGACATCTGGGTCCCATGCCATTGTCAACGTAGTCAATAAACGAGAGAATTGTACAACGAGCGGCTGACACCAGGGACGCAGCAGCTCACCCAGTTATTTTTGTTTTGGGTTAATTTGATAAATGCCTCCGAGAAATGCCACTGCAATTTTAAAACTTTGAAAAATGCCATTTCTAGTGGCATTTTTTGGAGTCTGGAGTGGCGTTTTTCAAAGTTTGCAAACTGCAGTATGCTTTCAAAGTTTGCAAAATTGCAGTGGCATTTTTCAAAGTTTGGAAATTGCAAGGGCATTTTTATGAATCACCATAATTGGAGTGGCATTTATCTAATTTGTTTTTGAGACGGAAGCAGGGTGTCAACTGGCTAAAGGGACACTCGCCTGCTTCTAGACAGCCTTTTCTTTTATGTTTACCATAGACCAGCCCAAGAGTTTTTTTTTCTTTTTGAAAATGGCTAGCCCAGCTTTTTTGTGATTTGTCAAGTAAGTCACTTTATCGTGCCTGTTGGGCTGCAAATCTTTCAAGACGAGGAGAGCTTCATTCTGCTGGCCGAGAAAATGGCCTATCAAGAATGAGAAATGGGTTGTACATTTTAAAACACATCAAACCGCAATTAGTTTCAAATATCTTTTTTTCATTTCGAGATTTTAAATTGCATTGATTTTTATGCGTGGACAATTTATTGATTTTATATTGATATACATTTATTTTAAAATCAGTCTGAATGTGACTCAAAATTTCGGATTAAAACAGTTCTGCACCGCACCGACATATGCAAAATTTCATATAATTTTTTAACCGTGGCCACAATATGGGCTGTAATGCTAACAAAAAGAATATGGGCTCCAAAAAAACCTGTAAGAATTAGCAAATGGGCTGTAAACTATTTAAAATAATGGCATATGGGCTATATGCTGTTTTCCACAGGTTTGAGGCTTTCCACAGATGGCATGTATATTGTTGGATGTCCATTCAACGGCCGTCGTGCTTCTTCAATCTCTGCTCTTCCTGCTCCAGCCAAACAAGCGCCGGCGGACTGCCTCGCTTCCTCCTCCCTCAAGGCCGGGCTGTTGCCAGCAGCCTCACCGCCCCACCAGACTCCCATCGCAGCCTCACCGCCCCCACCGCACACACCCGGAGGATCAACCCTAGCCCTTCTAGCCAGCTCATGAGCCACGCATTCAAATCACGCGACAATGCTCAAAACTAACACGGCCAAAATTATTACAAATCTCAAAGCAATCATTAAGAATAGGTGCCGCCATCGAATTAACCGAAATGCCTCCTTATTACGCCAAGAAAATAATGATTCCTACACCGACAGCTAGGACCCATAGGAAGGGCCTCTCAGATTTCATTTAAAAACCGCTCTCACCGACATGTCGGACCCACCAGCTATATCTTCGCACGCAAGGAAGTACCTCCTTATTACGCCAAAAAAAATGAATACCCCTCGCTAGCTGGGACCCACCATATTGTTGGGCTGACTTAGGGCCTACTAAGTTGACGGGACGGAGGGCTTTGTCAACTTAGTCAATAGTCCAAAGGACCGTATGATGTCCATCCAACGGCCATAGTGCTTCTTCAACCTCTCGGGCTTTGCTCCAACCGCCCAAGCGCCGGTCGTGCCGCCGCTTCTCGCCTCCGTGGGTCTGCCCACGCCGCCCCTTCCTAGGACTCGCCATTGCCCACCGCCGTGGTGCTCTCGGCGCCGCATGGTCAATGTGGTAAACGATCGACTTCCATCGGAAGAGTATCAGACGTGGAGAGGCCGATAATTGGGTCCACGGCAGCCGCAAGGAAGTGCCTCCTTATTACGCTGAAAATAATTATTCCTCCACCGACAACGGGGACCCACCGACGGGCCAACAGTATTTTGTGAAAAAATCGCTTCCTCGACTGCTGGGACCCACCGGACGGGCCACCGATTTTGCAAAAAACGCTCCCCGCTGTCACTCGAACCCACCGGAAGTGCCTCCTTATTACGCACAAAAAATGAATACTCCCCGGCTAGCTGGGACCCACCTTGGTGGGAGGCTGTCTTCAGGGCCTACTAAGTTGACGGAACGAAGGGCTTTCTCAACTTAGTCAATATGAACGATTCTAGCTCCAAAGGATCGACGATGTCCATCCAACGGTCGAGTGCTTCTTCAACCTCTCGTCTTCTTGCTCCACCGCCCAAAGCAGCGCCGGGCCGTGCCGCGATGCTCCTGCCTCCCGTGGGTCGGGTCAGGCTTCGCATGAGGCCTCACCGCCTTTACTATTCCCACTCATGGCCTGGCTGCGCTCAAGGGCGACGGGCAGCTTCACACCGCAGCCGTAACCAGTGAACCCTTGTACTCCTCTCTCGCTGCTGGCTTCCACCGCCGCTGCCTTTCCCTGCTCCGGCCGCCCCTTCCTAGGGCTCGCTGCCGCCCACCGCCGCGTGGTGCTCTTCAAAGCGTGGTCAATATGGTCAAGGAACGATTTCCATCGGAAGAGTATCAGACGTGGAGAGGCCGATACCGGGTCCACGGCCACACCCAGCTTTTTTATGATTTGCCAAGTAAGTCGCTTTGTCGTGCCTGTTACTGCAAATCTTTCAAGACGAGGAGAGCTTTTATTCGGTCTGGCCGAGAAAATGGCCCATCAAGAATGACAAATGGGTTGTACATTTTAAAACACATCAAACCCGCAATTAGTTTCAAATATTTTTTTCATTTCAAGATTTTAAATTACATTAATTTTATGCGTGGAGAATTTGTTGATTTTATATTGATATACATTTATTTTTAAAATCTATTTGAATGTGATTCAAAATTTCGGATTAAAATCAGTTCGACCGCACCAAATATGCAAAATTTCAGATAATTTTTAACCGTACACAATATGGGCTGTAATGCTAACAAAAAGAATATGGGCTCCAAAAAAAACCTTAAGAATTAGCAAATGGGCTCTAAATTATTAGAAATAATGGCAGATGGGCTGTATGTTGTTTTCCACAGATTTGAGGCTTTCCTAAAAAGGTTGACGACAGCAAGAACGGTTGGATGTCCATCCAACCGCCGTGCTTCTTCAATCTCTCGCACTTCCTACTCCAGCCGCCAAACAAGCCAGGCGGACTGCTCGCTTCCCACCCTCAAGGTCGGGTCAGGTGTGCTGCCAGCAGCCTCACCGCCCCACCGCACTCCCATCGCTGGCCTAGCCATCCCTCTACTCACCCACACTGCTGTTATTCTCCGCACGACATGCATCTAACCAAGAATCCTCAGATAGTCGCATTCTCCGCTGGGAAGCAATTGCCGAGTCTTCCCGCCTCCGTGTCGCCCCTTCTTAGGGCTCGCCATCGCCCACCGCCGTGGTGCTCTTGGCGTGGCGTGGTCAATGGTCAACTAATCGACTTCCATCGGAAGAGTACTGCATGGAGAGGCTGATAGCCGGGTCCACGGCCGCAGGAAGGAAGTGCCTCCTTATTACGCCGCAAAATAATTATTCCTCCACCGACAGCGGGACCCACCGGACGGGCCACCGATTTCGCGAAAAAACGCTTCTCGACTGCTGGGACCCACCAGCTACACCTTCGCACGCAAGGAAGTACGTCCGGCAAAAACGATTTGCCTCGATCGCCGGGACCCACCAGCTACATCTTCGCACGCAAGGAAGTGGGTCCGCAAAAAACGATTCGCTTCGACCGCTGGGACCCACCAGCTACATCTTCGCAGGCAAGAAAGTGCTCGATACCGACCCACCTGGTCAAGCGCACGAAGCGCTATTCTGGTCGCGAACGGTACGCATATATATACCGGTGGATGTAGAGGCACGCACGTGTCGTAGTAGAGGGCGCACGTAGCATGTACACGCATATACAACGCCAGGGTGCAAGAAAGAAATACGCCACGTATGTGTACATACGGGCGGGTCTCGAACGCCATCGCAAGACACGCACGGGCGAGGGCTCGTGGTACATGGCTGGGTCGGAATGGAGAAACAGCGCCACCGACGTGTTCATGGGGAGGCAACAGAACGCGCCCTGTTCATGGGAGGCAATGGAATGCGTCGTGTTCATCGGGAGGCAACAAAACGCATGGAGCCAACCGGCCTGGTCGGAACGGAATGTGGTCGTGGTTCATCGGGAGGGCTTGGATGGAACAGCGATGGAAACGAGGCTCGCGCATCGCAGAACGGAGGAAACGGACCTCCTATGTTCGTAACGGGCCCCGTTGATCGGAGGTGCAGCGCATCGCTAGAACGGAGGAAACGGACCTCCTACGGTCGAAACGGGGTCCCGTTGATCGGGAGGGTGGCGCACCGCAAAAACGGAGGAAACCGACTCTCCTACGGTCCAAACGGGGTCCTGTTGATCGGGAGGTGTGGCGCATCGCAAACGGAGGAAACAGACTTCCCACGGTCAAACGGGGTCCCGTTGATCGGGAGGGGTGGGCGCATCGCAAAACGGATTTAAACGGACCTCCTACGCGTCAAACGGGATCCTGTTCATCGGGAGGGGTGTGGCGCATCGCAAATGGGACTCCACGGATACTGTTATTTCATCCCCACCGCCGACCACCTCCAGCCTCCATGGGCTACCGCCGACCTCCTCCACCTCCACGGGCTCCTGCTCATCCAGCCTCCACCACCGCTTACTCCACCGCCATCGCTCAACCACCCTCCACGGGCAACCCTCCACCGCCTAATGTTCATCCAGCCTCCACACCACGGGTTCTGCTCAACCACCCCTCCACGGCCACCCTCCACCGCTTCATCGTTAATCCAGCCTCCACACCACGGGTCCTGTTCATCCGTAAGGCAATGCCACCGCCACCGGGTCATCAACCCCCCGCAACGCCACTGTTCATCCAATCGATCGGCTTCGCTTAGCAGCAGCAGAGCGGCGAATCACCCATCGGATTCGCTAACAGCCATCGATCGATCGCCGGTTCGTGAACGCTGTAGTTCGCAAAGGCAATCGCCGGGTTCGTTAGAGCCCAACTCCTCACTGGGTTCGCTTAGAGCCAACGCCGCACACACGCTGCACGACGCACGAGAGAACGCGCATTGCTCGCCCCGACCTCCCACCCTAACCGCAACTCCTCAAATTTTCTCGCCTCGCTTCTACCACGGTTTTTTCGCCATGTACGGCCCAAAGAATGTCATGCAGCTGCCTTCTTGCCGCCCAGACTAAAAAGCCCATTTTCTATCATGATCTTTTATCATAGAAGTAGGAGCCCACCAAATCTATGATGATACCGGGTTTTGTCACAATTTTCGTCATAGAAGTGTCATATGTATGACAGAATTTTTTTTCGTTCGGCCCAAAATGTCACAGATGTGTCTTTATTTTGTAGTGGATGTTTGATGTTCCAGGAGTTGCTCACTGCGATAGCATCTTTGGTCTCCAAAGGATCTGCGCCAGCCTCGTGACTCGTGGTCACCCGATATGGGCCTTCCTGGGGCCACGCCAACTTGTTGGAATTCTTGGTCGATGAATGTGCCGAAGAACAAGGTCGCCTTCCTCAAAGCTTCGGGCATCAACCTTATGGCTATGGTAGCAGCGTAGGGCTTGTCAGTAGCGTGTCAGCCTCCTCACAACCGCTCAAGACAATCTTTCCTCAAGGAGCGTCGCGCCATCTTGCCGCGAATCGCTCTTGCTCAAGCTCATCATAAGCGAGCACTCGAGGTGACCCGTATGTGAGTTTCGTGGGGAGAATCGCTTCTGCCCGTGATACCAGGGGCAAGGGTGTCCGCCGGTGGCTCGACGGCGCCGCTCTGACGACCAAAGAACCGCTGACAACTCATCAATCCAGCACCTTCCACTCTTGTGCAGCCTGTCAAAAGTCTTTGTCCTCAGGCCTTGCAACACTTCAGCCTTTGCCCTCTCCGCCTGGCCGTTGCTCCGTGGATGTGCCATGGAAGCGAAACAGACCTTGCTGCCAAGGTCTTGTATGTATTGCATGAAGGTGTGGCTCGTGAACTGTGTGCCGTTGTCGGTGATGACTCTGTTTGGCACACCAAAACGGAACACTAGCCCCTTGAAGAACTTGACAGCTGACCGTGCTGTCACCTTCCTCACTGCTTCTACCTCCGGCCACTTTGTGAACTTATCGATCGCAATGTACAAGTACTCAAAGCCCCCGACAACGCGGGGGAAAGCGCCCAGGATGTCAAGCCCCAAGACCGAGAATGGCCAGGAAAGAGAAATTGTTTGAAGGGCTTGAGCTGGTTGATGAAACTTCTTCGAATGGAACTGACACGCTTCACACTTGGTTACTAGTGCCGTTACATCCTGGAGGGCGGTGGGCCAGAAGAAGCCTTGCCGGAATGCCTTGCCAGCAAGGGCCCTCGACCCTATGTGGGAGCCACATATGCCTCCATGTATCTCTGCCAACAACTCTAGTCCTTCCTCCCGGGGGATGCACTTCAATTTCACACTGCTCGTCTTTTTCCCTGACAGTGACGCCATCAACGAATCGGTACAAGGCGATCGACGGGCTACTTTTTCCGCTTCTTTCCGCTTCCTCGTGAAGTTCCCCGTTCGAGGAAACGGACGGTATGTTGTGCCCATGTCGGAGCCTGGGGCTCGACGGCAAGGACCAAAGGCTTCTCTTCTGCCATGGGGGCAGCCGTCTCTACGGCCAGGGCTTGGCGCCCTTCCGGAGCCAACTGCCCCTTGGCAGGCTCAGAATCCGCGAGAACACCCTTGCCGGCGGCCCCTGGGGGCTCAGCGGGAAAGTACTTGCCGGGGCCTGATTTCCTCCGCTTGTTCTGTTCCATTGATGGTTCAACGGATGGTTGAGTTAACCGGAGCAAAAAGGTACCTGGTTCCACATGTAGCTTGAATGCAGCGCGCTTTGACAGGTAATCAGCGATGTCGCTTCTCCGCCGGGGAACGTGTTCGCTAGTATACCGTCAAAGCGCCCTCCAGCTTCCTCACCTCATCTACGAGGGCTCCATCAACGGCTCGAGCATCTTTTGTTAACTTGTCCGACGGCAAGCCTTAATCACCCTGATGATGAGCTTAACCCCGAGGTCTGCCACGCCCCGAGACCGCAAGCGCACTCGTACTCAACAAAGGTTGTTTGTGGACATCTCCCGGAAAGTGCATCCGATCACATACTTGAGGTGCCTCCGGTGGGTGCAATAAGCAGCACACCGCACCGGTGCCTTTGCAGCGAGAAAGCCCCATCAGCACATGATCCGGCCGCGACTTGCTTCCTTGCCGAGGAGAGCGGTCTCCTCGATTTCTTCGCGGGCTAAGGTCCACTCTGCAATGAACTCCGCCAAGACTCTCGCTCGGATTGTCAAAGCACTTTCAAACTTCAACCCAAAGCTTGATTAACTCTAAGGCCCACTCCACAATCCTTCCGGGTTGTGTCTGGTTGTGCAAGACCACTGTAACGGGAGGCGGTGACTAATGATCTTGCAGGCTTGGAAGTAATGACGCAGATTCCTCGAGGTTATAAGGAGGCCAAGAGCAATTTCTAACACCGGCATTTTGACCAGCCCTCTGCAAGAGGGAGCTGACAAAGTAAACCGGTGATGCATCATCTTCTTCTTCGCACCACTTCACTTGGCTGCGCTGGGCCTCGGCCCCGATGGCGCAGACTCTGTCGGGGCCTTGCCTCGCTGCACCAGAGTCTCATTGGGAAACTCTCGACGTACATCCACTGTCCTGCCGCTACATCGCTTTTGTCGACTCTCCTCTGCGCCACCAGCGCAAGAATACGACCACTTGATTCGTCACCGCCAGATACAGCAGAAGAACGGCTCTTGTGGTTTAGGCACCACCAAGATCGGGTTTAGAAGAGAGGTATTTCTTCAGATCCTGCAGTGCTACTTCGGCTCTCCGGTCCACTCCATTGGGGCCCGCCTTTTTCAAAATCTTGAAAAGGGAAGCGCTACCGCACACTTGAGATGAATCGCTCATGGCGGCAACGCAGCTGAGCCGACGCAAGATCCTTGATCCGCTTTACGCCCAATCTGCTCGATAGCCTTGATCTTGTCCTGGTTTTGCCTCGATCCCATCGCTATGACATGAAAGAACCCGAGAAGTTTGCGGACGGAATGTCAAGACACACTTCTCGTGGTTCAGCTTGAGGTTGATCTCTGCACAGGTTGGCAAACGCTCTTCTAAGTC